>JAEIGP010000658.1:0-406320 GCA_018904095.1 Zaprionus ghesquierei | reverse complement strand
GATATAACCATGTCCGTCTGTCTGTCCGTGTGAAAATCTAGATCTCAGCTATTATAAGAGCTAGGACTACCAAATTTGGTGACAATATGTGTTATTATTGCACGCTGGTCAAGTTTATTTTGGATTTTGGCCAAGCCCCTTCCGCCCCCGTTAATCGAAAAAACATTGATTACAAGCGCAATTTTAATGCCATATTGTTCATTTCGGTTTACATAATAACTATAGCTAGCCAGATGATCTCTGAAAATTTGGTAACAATCGGATAATAAACACAGAAGTTAGGCAGCGCTGCTTGCAGCATTGTACCGAATCGTGTGTGCGTGTACGGTGGTGAAATGGATTAAGTTGTTGACTGCAAAACGAACAGTACTATTATGCATTTACGGGTTCGAGTCCCGCCCGCATCAAAAATTAAATGTGTGCAAAAATGTTTTTTTTTTTTCATTTTAGATTTTGACTTTGCATAAATATTGTAAGTCCATAGCCTTTTACGGTCAAAATATGATTGTAGCCGTTTTTTTTTGTGTTCCGCAAATAAATGATGTACAAGCAGCAGGGTAGCGGGTATATTACAGTCGAGCACTCTCGACTGTAGCTTTCTTACTTGTTTTATATTAAATTAGTATAAAACTAACTAAGAAATAAAATTTCCGATGTCCATGTATCCGATTTATTATGCATAGTGGAGTACCGGGGTACAATAGATTTAGAAAATATAGTTAAATCATATAACGCAAACAAATAGTTTTTTTTTCTTTAAATGTCTGTGGGTCCCTGCACTGAAAGCAGTGCATTGCTTCTCAACTTTATTTTTCGTTGCTCACAAATACAAACAAATGTTTAAATGTGTGCGTAGTGCCCGTCACTGATTTACAGGAACCATCATGCCAAATTTGGTGTCTGTAACTGCAATACTTTCCATAATATTCAAAAATTATCGGTTTGCGTGGGCGGTGGGCATTGCACCTTAAATTTGACATAAACTTGATCTGCGTATGGTATACAGGAACGATCATGTCAATTTTGGTGTCTCTAACGTTTGTAATAGCTGAGATCTCGTCGTTCATACAGACAGATAGACAGAAGGACATGGCTCAATCGACTAGGCTAGTGATCCTGCGCAAGAATATATGTACTTTGTGGGGTCTGCCACGCCTTCTTCTCCCTGTTACATACATTTGCACAAACTTAGTATACCATTTTTGACCATTTTCAATGGTCGAATGGTATAAAAATGATTGAATGCAACAGGTACGTGGTATCTTTGCATCGCACTCTCACACATTTAGTTTTTTTTAAGGTATTATTTTACAAATGGAAAGACCGTGTGCTCCGAAAATGGCAATAAAACAATCGCAAATTTCATTGAACTTGAAAGGAAGTTTTGTGTTATTTGTAATAAAAATAATATAAAATCATGTCGTATGTGCAAACATTTAACGAGTGACTTAATTTTGCTAAAATACTTCTGGAAGCTCAAGTGGCTCCTTATGTCCCTGCTCGGCAGGCGGTTGATAGCCACTGCGGGGTAAATACACGCGCTTTTTAGAAAGGGGACGTAGCACAATGTGCGCCACGCAGGTGCAGATAGCTGCAATGGCAAAGTACTTAAAGCTCTTTCTGCCACCGAGACGCTTAAACATCAGGCCGCCGACGAGTGAGCCAATGGAGAAGCCCAGACCATCATCCATCCCGGCCATAAGACCTTGCACTGTGGCCGAGGTGCCGGCCGGAGCGACTGCCGACGCGTAGGCTACAATGCAGGTGTAGCAAAGAGCATAGGTAATACCCTGGAAAAAGAGCTCGACGGCAACGAGATACCAAGGATTGGGAATCCATGAAATCAGTGACAAGCGCACCGCGTAGAAAAAGAAGCACATGGTCATGCAGTGAACATAACCAAGTTTTTTGATGATCTTGCCGCTGTAGAAAAAAAATGGCACCTCACCGGCCAGACACTCACCGGCGACGACAAGACCCTCGATTAACTTGATTTGATGCATGTATCCCGTTTCCGCAGCGACCTCCTCCACATGCCAGAACATAAAATAAATTATAAACGAGTCAATAATGCCCGCCATTGTTGCGAACAGCAGAAAGGTAACAATTTGTGGTTGTCGCACCAATTGCCAAACATCCTTCCATATGGACTCGGAAGCACCCAACTTGGGTAACTTCAGCCTGGAGACGCTAAATAAGTCCAGCACACTAAACACGCACATGATAAGCAGAGCCGGTGTAAAACTCTTGACCGCATCCGTAGTCCACATGTTGACCACCACGCCGGCAATGAGGGCTGTGGCGCCAAATCCAATGGTGCCCCAGACACGCTGAGCACCATATTTGCTTTGCTCATCCACGCCAAGCAGATCGAAGCAGCAGGCATCCGATATTGAATTGATTACATTGAAGCCAATGGTTCCAATAAAAAGCAGGCAAACGAACAGCCAGAAGGTGCCGCTGCCATAGATGCAGCTCCTTATGTGCTGGAGCTCGCATGTGGCCGAATCGTTGCTCCACACAATCGGCGTCTCTGGTCTAGTTTGACAAATATTATAACTTTCGTTGCCAAATTGTAGATTAGAGCTTAAATTCAGTCTTGCTGCGGTTTGTGACTCCACAATCTGTAACAGAATAGCGTAGGCAAGTTGTCTGCAAAGGGCCTGGTGCGTTGCCTGGCAATATGATGCGGATGTGTAAAGCTCTGGTGGACACATCTGCGGTTTCGTTGTCAACGTTATATTCCACGTTGTACTCTTTTCGTCCAAATTAATGAAATGCGGCTCGCTTGGCAAGAAATAGAAGCCGGAATAAGAAAATGTCATGATTACAATGAGCGACATAAAGATGAACTTGCGCAGGTTCTGTGAAGGAAAGCAGAAACTCAAAAGGCCATTGAATAGCTGTGAAATCTCAACATGCAACTCACCATAAAATAATCGGCAAGAAAACCAAACAGAGGTTTGGCCAGAGCATACAGCACGGGCAGCACGGCCATTATGTAGCCCAAAATATCGGGCGGAATGCCAATCTGCTTGCCTATAACAGACAGTTGCGGTAAAATGGGGCCCATTGCTGCAAAGCAAATACATTATTGATAACACCTATACAGGAAGATAAGTATGTAGGTTTTTTTACTATATTTTCAACAAACCTGCCATAAAAAAAAAAAAATGTGCCTTGACTGGCAGCAAGCGCTGGTTAAGATGCACCATTGTCCCGATCGTTTTCTATTTACGTTTTTAGTATATCGGATACATTTACTCATATATCGTATAGAGAGAGGATTTACAGGATTGTATCACAGTCTTTAAAATCCACACACACTGACTGCGTAATCTTTATTAGTTTAAGTTCCCTCTTAGCTGATCATGCCATAACTTTTTGCATTGAGTATTTGAAACGATCTATCGGCCGATCTATTAATCTTGCAATCTGTAACGATAAGAACACACATATGCAAGTCATTTGTTCTTATGTACAAGGCTGAAAATATTTTATCTTATCGTGAGAGCTAAAGAAACAGACACTGTACAAGAGAGAGGGGCCTGTAAGTCTGGTCCAAGCATAAAATGTTAATAGTGATAACTGTACGCAAACATATATCTGAGACCTAATAAAGGTTGCATTATCTAGCGCCCATGGTAATCTTAAGTTAACAATTGGCTGTACTTGTATGGAAAATTAATAGCAATATAAAGTGCTTTATGGTGGAACTAATAATACCCCTTATAATACCACCCTGTCTGCAATTTTTATACCCGCTAATCATAGAGTAGAAGGGTATTATAACTTTGTTCAAACCGAAAATGTATGTAACAAGCAGAAGGATACATCTCCGACCCCATAAAGTATATTTATTCTGGCTCAGAATCAACAGCCGAGCCACGCCCCTTCCGCCCCGTAAATCGAAAAAGTGCCCCCGTAATTACAAGCGCAATTTTGTTGCCATATTATTCAATTTCGGTTTATATAATAACTATAGCTAGCCAGATGATCTCTGAGAATTTGATGACAATCGGATAATAAACACAGAAGTTATTCAACTTAAGATTTTCCATAGCTGTAAGCAGCACTGTCGGCAGCGTGCCTGCAGCATTGTGCCGAATAGTGCGTACATGTACGGTGGTCAAATGGTTTAAGTTTTGGACTGCGAAACAAACAGTTCTATTATGCATTTACGGGTTCGAGTCCCGCCCGCGTCATAAATTAAGTGTGTGCATTATTATTATTTTTATTTTTTTAGATTTTGACTTTGCATCAATATTGTAGTCAATATGATTGTAGCCGGTCTTTATTGTTTCGCAAAAAATTTTGATGTAGGAGAAGCAGGGTAGCGGTTATATAGCAGCGAGCACACTCGACTGTAGCTTTCGTACTTGTTAATATGCACTTGGATATTTTAGTTTTATTGATAAGAACACATTTGTCATGGACGAAATATGTAAAGACAGCGCGACATAGGATTTTCCAAAAAACTGTTAAACGATCAGTGCATTCTTCCCTCACCCCTCTCAACAACAATAAACTGACTAGTTGGTTTTTGTATTCCTTATGTTGTAGACAAACGTCTACAGTTTTATGTTAACCAAGTATATTAAAACATTTGAAAATATATCGAAATTAAACTATTTATACGTATTAAAAAAACGAAAAGAACCCACGTTGAGAAGAACTCACACTAATGAAACTCTTTCAGCATTGAACAATGCGAAGGAAATAAATGTCTGGTAAGGCCTGGTTTCTACCAATGCAGTTCTGTTTTGAATATTGCATAATGATTGCCTTTTAAGTTGAAAATAATAAGCACTAGTAGGTCTCTAAACGTATCCTAAAAACGATAATAATACCATTCGGCCATTGAAAATGGTCAAAAATACTAAGTTTGTGCAAATGTATGTAACAGGCAGAGAAGGCATTGCAGACCCCACAAAGTATATATATTCTGACTCAGGATCACTAGCCGAGTCGATTAAGCCATGTCCGTCTGTCTGTCCGTCTGTTTGTTTAAGCATCTAGATCTCAGATCTCTCAGATCTCAGATATCTCTATTACTCTAGAGACAAAATTTCACTTGAAGGTTCCTGTATACCATAGCTAGATCGCGTTTATTTTCAATTTTCGATGTCATGCCCACCGCCTACGCAAATTGATAATTTACGGCTATTAGAAAAAGTATTGAAGTTACAACATAATAATATAAATAATAATAACAATCCGATAGGACAATAAGCACAGAAGCTATACATCTAAACGTTTCCCATAGTTACACCGCTTGCGCCTTGCAGCATATCGTGACGTCATCGTCACGATGCTTCATTTCAGCCGTAGAGTATGTAAAGCTAATTGCTATGACGTTTTCACATGTAGATGGCAGTATTCAAAGATAGATCCAATTTAAACAATAGGTGGCGGATGAACTTGTGCAGAGTTATTTGATGGAATTAAATGTGTGATAATTTGTTTCGAAACTGGGCGTATTATACTGTCGGGTGCACTCGACTGTAGCTTTCCTTACTTGTTATAATGGATGAAATTACATAAATAAAACAACAATCAAAAAGCCAAATATATGTTGCCAAAACCCGTTACGACGCTATCGAAGAAAATCAGCCGAATATTATGTCCGACCAGTTCACATCCCAAGAAATTATGTATTGATAGGCGAAACAACATTTACCAATTTACCCTTTCAACCCAAAAGATCACAGGATATTTAGGGTTTTCGTCCACATCATTAATCGCAGATTCAAATTACGAGTTTGTGAAAAAATAAAGTCCCAACATTAAATTAATATAAAGTAAGAAAAAATACAGTCGAGCGCGCCAGACCGTAAGATACTATTCGATCAACTTCGTAGATGCACAAACTAGACTAAATGATGCGTGACGATATGATATGCAATGACGCGGACAGCGGAACCATGAAAACCGTTTTCTTTAATAACTTCGGTGTTTTTTTGTCGTGGGCGTGGCACCTCAAATTTAAAATAAACTTGATCTGCGTATGGTATACAGGAACCATCATGTCAAATTTGGTGTCTGTAGCTTTTGTAATAGCTAAGATCTCGACGTTGATACAGAGAGACGGACATGGGTTAATCAACTCGGCTAGTGATTCTGAGCAACAAAATATATACTTTATGGGGTCTATTGGTCTATTGTATTGGAAATTTACACAAAATGTAGTGAGCAAACTCAGTTCTCGTGACGTCGCGACGCGTCGCTAACTGTAAATATCACTGAAGCCATAGAAGCGCGTATACGTACACTGGCCAAGCTCGTCTCTGATCGAACAAAATTATTTTAATACAATGGAAAATTCTAAAACTACGCACACACAGCCACACAAATTTTTACATCACTCTGTTCAATTGGAATGTTGAAGAGCAAGTCGATGGCGTGTTGTGCCGCGTCGCCGGCAGTGCGATCTATAACTGATATTGAAAAGCCATGACCATGCCGCCAGAAGCCTGCTCTGAATGCGCGAATCTGCACTGGTTAGACGGACGTCTGCTGATAAACTTCGCAAAACGATAAGAATACACCCAGTACTAATAAAAATAAAATAGTTCTATTCGCAGCAGGGCTAATTGACATGCCAGTTAGATTGATAAAAATATAGATTAATAAGTTAGTGGTAATTGGAAATTGGAATTTATATACATATAGTAAATATCTGTGTTAAAGCAGAATGTTAAAAATTAAATACTTTTGTCATAAATCAAACTTAAAAATGTATTTATTACTTTGCGAAGGCGGTGGGCGTTAAATTAATTTGTGCTTTCATGTCGAATTTGTGTCTCTAGCTTTCATAATATCTGAGACCTGGGTATTCACACATGACGGACTGATAGACGGACATGGCTCAATCGACTTGGCTGGTCATACTGAACAAGAATATTAATGGGGTCTTGCGCGCCTCCTTCTGTCTGTCCGACAAACTTTGTATACCATTTTCGATAATTTTCAATGATCAAGTGGTGTGAAAAGAGAAACATTTATGAATTATTCAAAAAAGGTCAACATGCTCCATAAGAATTAATTTTTGCTTGATAAGGTTTTGGGTAGGTACGTAAAATAGCCGTATTAACATACGGATAAGGTAATTCCCCCTCATTAGACGCACCAAGTATCCTACGTTTATTAGAGTAATCAATCAAAACTTGAAATTCCCAAAGCGTCGCTTGACTCATCAACTGTGCGTAGATTAAAAACTGGTTTTCGTATATGCTACTATATTTGTAGTCCCCACAGCTGACAACGTAAGTCCCATCGGAGGCTGTCAAGCAGTCGCCGATGTTCGTCCGTCGCGTGTGGTTGCGAGAAATAATAATATTTATAGCGAGTATGAGATTCTGGTCGCGAAAAACATATTGCTATAAATTGTGTGTATGTGAATTTTAGTAGGCGTATTTGTTGACACGGTGCTGATAGCGTGCATCTAATTAAACACAACGACAGCTGTGTATTAAAGAAATTTTATTCCATCAAATCAAAGTTCAGTTAAATCAAAACAAACTGCAATAAAAAGACACACACAATATGATGCAGTCACTCCGAGTACAGTATGTACTATGTCTGTTTGCCCTGCTCTTATCAATATCGACAAGTGCAGGCATCGCGTCGCCTGATGATGGCAAATGTAAGTTGAAAATGGAAACAAGTAACGAAAGCTACAGTCGAGCACGCCCGACCGTAAGATACCATTCCACCAACTTCTTAGTAACTAGCGCTTACTCGCTCTCACACACACATACAGACACACACACAAAGGCTAAAACGATGCATGACGATATGCTGCAATGATGCGGGCAACAGAACTACGGAAAACTTTTTTTTGAATAACTTCTGTGTTTATTTTCCGATCGGATTGTAATTGAGGATTGGGTGCATATTATCAGCATCTTTAGGTATTTCAAAGCACTTTCAACCATTGAAGGTGGTCAAAAATGGTATACTAAGTTTGTATGTATGTATGTAACAGAAGGAGGCGTGGCAGACCCCACAAAGTATATATATTCTGACTCAGGATTACTAGCCGAGTCGATTGCGCACGCCCTCGCAGCATATCGTGACGTCATCGTCGTAGCGTGTGTAAAGCTGATTGCTATGAAATTTTAATATGTAGATAGCGCTTTTTAAAGATCTAAAAAACACTAGATGGCAGATGAACTAAAGCAGAGATGTGTATGGAAATTAAAAAGTGTGATAATTTTTTTCAAAACTGGGCGAATGGTATCTTACTGTCGGGTGCGCTCGACTTTTCTTACTTGTTATTTTTAAACAGTGAATTAGTATTCATTTACCAAAAAAACCGCTTTCACACCAGCTGACCTTCGGCAAGATAAATAAAAAACAACAAATTGGGGACGATCTTAGCATACCGAAGCGCGAGTACTCTAACATATGTATAATTAAATATTTACAACAAATGTATTTACAATCATAAGTGTAAATTTATATGCACATTTTTTAGCAGGTTCGTGTATATATACAAGTCAACATCGTGTGTATTTCACATCAACTTGGAGATTCTTTAAAAAATATAATTGTTTTCAAGTAGTAGTTTCAGTGCAAACCAAGAATTTTATTACAGTGCGTTTTTACTGTATATAAATCTATAAATTTACAAGCATGCCCACTGTTCCGTACAAGGCTTAAAACTTGTGTTAAAAGAGTCAACGTCACGACTGCACTCAACCCCCGACCTTGAGTGGTCTGTCCCACTCGCCAAAACCAAATATAAAGTTTTTCCTTTTGCGTCTTGCGTAGCTATTTTTGTGAGCGTCTTGCGAATTTTGCGTATTCGTAATGGTATCTGAGATTTCTAGCGACGAGTGCAAATATTTAATACTTACCATATGTATAGTATACATATTGTACGGGGCTAATCCGGATACGTATGCCCAAATGTCATCGTTGGGGAAGCAAATTTCAAAAGTTAATTTTGCTTATTTCTGAAAACTGCACGTAACTTACAAAAACACACACAATTCAGTTTTAATCAAGCTGGTTAAGCGTTTTGTTTTTATACCCGCTACTCATAGAGTAGAACGGTATTATAACTTTATTCAAACCGAAAATGTATGTAACAGGCAGAAGGAGACACCTCCGACCCCATAAAGTATATATATTCTGGCTCAGGATCAACAGCCGAGTCGATATAGCCATGTTCGTCTGTCCGTCTGTCTGTCCGTGTGAAAACCTAGATCTCAGCTATTATAAGAGCTAGGACTACCAAATTTGGTGACAATATGTGTTATTATTGCACGCTGATCAAGTTTATTTTGGATTTTGTTCACGCCCCCTTCCGCCTTCGTAAATCGAAAAAACATTGATTATAAGCGCAATTTTGCTGCCATATTGTTAATTTTCGGTTTACATGATAACTGTAGCTAGCCAGATTAGCTCTGAAAATTTGTTAATTGTTAATTTTGAAAATTAACAATCGGATAATAAACACAGAAGTTATTCAGCTTAACGTTTCCCATAGCTGTAAGCTGCCGGCAGCGCTGCTTGCAGCATTGTGCCGAATCGTGTGTGCGTGTACGGAAATGAAATGGGTTAAGTTGTGGACTGCAGAACGAACAGTACTCTTATGAATTTACGGGTTCGAGTCCCGCCCGCATCAAAAATTAAATGTGTCCAAAATGGTTTTTTTTTTTTTTTTAGATTTTGACTCTGCATAAATATTATAAGTTTATAGCCTTTTACGGTCAAAATATGATTGTAGCCGTTTTTTTTTGTTCCGCAAATAAATGATGTACGAGCAGCTGGGTAGCGGGTATATTACAGTCGAGCACACTCGACTGTAGCTCTCTTACTTGTTTTTTTTTTTTTAGAATATTAAAGGTTAAACATTATCTTTCTCATTTTAATTTTTTTTCTTTGAAGTGCGCGTTTGTGTGGTCGAATCTCGTGGGATTTACCGCAAGGCGCCCAAGTTCTGTCCGCAGCTGAAGGAGTCGAGTAACATAGATTGTGTCCTTGGCGTAGACCGCATGGACTGCGTGCGTCGCATTCACAAGGGATCTGCTCATTTTGGGGTGCTCACATCGGAGGATTTGATTGCAGCCCGTTGGGCAAGTGTCGAGATTCTGGTGGCCAGCGAGTTACGCTCGCATGAGGCTCCGTTCGAGTATGAAATCGTTGCCGTTGTCAATAACAATGCGGGTATACACACGGTTCATGATTTGCGTGGTGCCAAGTTGTGTCATCCTGGTTATGGCCTAGAAAATCACTGGACCGAGGTGTTGGCCAATGTTAGTGATGTTTTTTTATATACTTATTGATACTTATTGTTTTTGTACACTAATTTGTCTCTGTTCATCTAAAGTATTTCGAATCAACCCTGGTGTCAAAGTCTTGCAATCCAGAATTAGCATTGACGGAAGATAGAATTGCTGCCTCGGCCAAGTTCTTTGGTCCCAGCTGTAAGGCAGGTCCCTGGGTGCCAGACGCCAAACAGGATCGTATACTTAAGGATCGTTATCCGTCACTGTGTCAGATGTGCTACGATCCCTACAACTGCGACGATTCGGACAAGCACTGGGGACGTCGTGGAACGCTCTATTGCCTTACCAATGGCGGTGGCAGCGTCTCCTGGGCACGTCTCGATGATGCGCGCAGTCACTTTGGAGTAGGTTGAATCTTAATGTACAAATATCTTTTTCTTAATATGCATTTTCCTCTCTCAATTTAGTTGGCTGGCCTAACTGCACAAGATGATCCATCGAAATACAGTTACCTCTGCCCGGATGGTCATCTGCAGCCCATTAATGTGACACGTCCTTGCATTTGGGTTTCCAAACCTTGGCCTGTGGTAGCAGCCAGACGCTCTCATGCAGCTCAGGTGCAGCGTCTTGTTACGGGGTTGACGCACGACGAGCCGGAAAGTTGGCAAAATGCGTTGTTAAGTCTCCTGGAGACATATCATGTTTTCACAGTGCCCCTAGACAATGTCATACCCATCAATGACTATCTGGATCAGGCCGTTGGCTTTCAGTCAGCCTACAGTTTTCCCGAGTGCAATCCCCCACGTTCCATTGTTGTCTGCACAACGTCCATAATAGAGCACATTAAGTGCTCTTGGTTGCAGGAGTCGTCGCAAGTGTATGGTGTAGAGCCAAACATTCAATGCATTCGCACACCCAGTCTAGAGCAGTGCATGGAGGATATTGTTTACAAGAGTGCAGATGTGGTGCTGGTAAATCAGGAACAACGTGTACAGGCCCAAAGGGATTATCACTTAAGGCCTTTGCTCTTCGAGTTTGCGGAACAAATGCACGATCGATATGTGACTATTGCACTGGTAAACAAGGATTCCAAGTTTAAGACCTTCAAGGACTTAAACGGCGCACGCGCTTGTTTGCCCAGCTTTGAGGGTGCTGCACATCTTGCTGTGGAGGAGACAGTTGCAAATGTAACTGTCAGTGTGCATTCAATGCACGCTTTCTTCCATCGTGATTCATGCCTGTGGCATCCGCATCGTGGTCGCCAGTGCCCACTGCACTATCGTGGCGATGAAGGCGCACTGCGTTGCCTGGCGGAGGGGGCCGATGTGGCCTTCTTGAGCTCGAATATTTTCAAAAAATATATGAACGATAATTTAACCTCAGATTGGGTAATGCGCGGAAAAAAAGAATCATACCGTGTGTTGTGCCCATATGGAAGTATCGAAAAGTACACACGATTTGAGTTTTGCTACCTGCACTGGACACCTCGTGGTCAATTGATGACGCACAACGCGTCGTCGGTGACGAGGTACAACGAGATATACAACTCGCTACGTGACATGGACCATCTTTTCGGCAAGAAATACAGAAGCGAGACACGCGCCTTCTCGCTGTACGGCGTCTTCGACAAGCACAGCGATATCTTATTCCATGACAGCACGGACGCACTATATGGCACCTACGAACTGAAACGGGATGATGCCAAGCGTAACATGGAATTCATATACGACCGCTATTTGTCTCAGTATTACGCCGCAAAAGGCGATGTGAACTACAACACTGGAAACATGCTCAGCAGCAGCAGTAGTTTCTGTTTTGTCTCGTTTTTGACTGCACTCGTTTTGTTGGTCAAGCAGCAACAATAACTTGTATAGTTAAGTAAAGATGCACAAATCGAAATTTATTTGTGATATTAATTTAAAGGGGCCCACCTTATTAATAAATATTAATTTAGGAAACAATGAAAGAATTTATTTTAGATCACTGAACATTACAGCTGTTTAATTTCTTAAGTGTTGCAAAGCGCTGAAAGCGACAAAATGAAGCAAGAAATGTACCCAGCTCACGGTAAGACAGAAAAGTTTTGTGTTTTCATGATAATATTCGTGAGTAATAACATAAAGCCAGTTACTTATGTATTGTTTGTACATACAAAAATATTGATATTGATGTTTTCGTTACTCACACTTTTTAAGTTCTTTCAAGCACTGCTCGTCAGCTGAAAAAGTTGTTTTTGTTGCTATGCTACAATCATTGTTGCTATGTCAACAATAAAATTTGCCACAACGAACTAACCGTTTTGCAATGCGCTGAATAAACAATTCCAATTGATTTAACATACGTGATTTCACTTATTAAAAAAAAGAGAAGTGGCTCACAGTTAAAATGTCAAAGAGCTTAAAACATATGTCGAGCAAAACAGACGTAAGAACAAAGCACACACACACATACAAATTGCACTTCAGTAAAGAGTTTCGCAACTGCAACAAATTTAATTCTATGCCGCATATTACTTCTTATTTGCTTACTTCGCTTACTTCTTATTTCCTTATGCACTGCGAACACGTGTAAATCGACTCATTTTTCTACCAAGAAAGTTTTATTGAGTACTTTCAAGATCCATTGTTGTTGCACACTCGCACACCCACTGGGGTCATGTTAAAATAAAGTTAATATGAATCGCATGAATCATTCTGATAATTCAGCTGAAAGATTAGTTGCATTTGTTTGGTTTCTTAGCGCGTTAAAAAAGAAAGAGCGAGCTAAGATCTGCTTCTTTGTTTATTTTCATGATCGGTGCTGGAAAATGTAGCACAGATAGCTTTTAAGCTTGGCGCTTACATAGACGAAAAATGTAGTATTAAGTACGAAAGTTGCTAGATTTATATTTGCCATTCTTTCTAACACATAGTCGGCGTCTGGGTTAGCTCGATTTGAGTGCGGGGCCTTAAGTTATAATTTAATAAAGACATAAAAACCATTTAAAAGATGTTTATACAAAGTGTATGATAATCATTTTAAAGAAAAAACAAAAAAGGAAAGCTACAGTCGAGCACGCCCGACCGTAAGATACCATTCGACCAACTTTGTAGTTGCACTTACTAGTACTAACTCGCTCAGACACACAAAGGCTAAAACGATGCATGATGATATGCTGCAATGACGCGGGCAACGGAACTTTGGAAAACGTTTTCTTCAATAACTTCTGTATTTATTGTCCGATTGGATTGTAATTTTCGGATTGGGTGCATATTATAAGCATCTTTACGTGTTTCAAAGCAACCTGTAACCTAAATACTTTCCCTAATATTCAAAAATGGGCCTGGCACCTCAAATTTGAAATAAACATCATCTGCGTATGGTATACAGGAACCATCATGTCAAATTTGGTGTCTCTAGCTTTTGTAATAGCTGAGATCTCGACGTTCATACAGACAGACGGCTGGCTAAATCGAGTCGGCTGTTACTTAGTATACCATTTTTGACCATTTTCAATGGTCGAATGGTATAAAAACGAAAAATGTTTTACTTCTTTTTAAAAGAGCGAGCCATATATAAAGAGCCATTATATACATTTGCATATGTACTCGAAAAATTGAGCGCCAATAATTAAAGATTACTTAAAAACCTTTTAATTTTCTTTAAGCTTAAAAATGAACCTCAGCGGAAGTCTACTTCAACAGGTGTAGTTTCAACAGCTGCAACAACAAGATCTTCGAAAACAAAAGACGGCAAACCAAAAGTCAAACAACAAGAAAGTGAAGCAAGCGAACAATGTTCGAAGAAAACCACAACGGGTGCCACTCCAACCAATAAAAGGTCAACGCCGATTTCGACGCCACCGCCATCGGTGCATACAAGTAGAACAAAACAACATGAGCCAGTTTTAAGCAAAAGAGCAACCCCATCGCCCACCACGACGGCACCGACAAAAACGTTGCGTACAAAACCACAGCAACAACAACAAGTGTTGGCAAGCAAAAAGGTAAGCAAGACAAGCAAACCGAATGCGGTGCTGGACACATACCACAGTGTGACGGTGGCATCGCCGCCGGCAAAGCGCAAACAAGCCCCAATCAGTGAGCATAAAAGAGAGATAACTGAGACGAGTCAAAAACAACAGCAGCAACCTCATCAGCGCGATCGCGCGCATTCGCGCACACTAAAGCCGGAAGAAATTGTCGTACTAAAGCGGGAATCTGCAAAGCTTCGCAGCGAAGTTCAAGTGCAGCAGCAGGGTCGGCTGCAGCAAGATATCAAACAGCCTGTGGCATTTGAAGTGAACTTTGAGGCAGCCAAAAAACAGGCCAATGAATCAGATAGCTATTCTGATGACTTTGAATCATATGAATCGGATTTCGAGACATATGCTAGCACACCAGAAGAAGAGGAAGCAGACGAGGAGGCAGACAAAAGTAAGGAACTGGCTAAGCTGGCTTCTACAATAGACGAGCATGACGAGATCGATGATGTTGAAGACGACTCGGAGCCAACACTTAATCCCATAACGGATATTCACCGAGACAAGGAACTAGACGGAAAACTCGACTCCGGCCACTATGAGATAAACTCGCAACGACAGTACCGTGCCAGTCTGGATAGCTTTGATACCAATAGCATGGCCCATTCGGAGCAAATGGATTCGGGCATCAGCAACTATGGCGTAATTCCAACTCTGGAGGTGCAGCCACCCAATCCGCACAACAGCACAGCGATCGTACACTTAGGAGGCTATGTGGGCTTCCTGCGACGTCCGGTAATCACACGACGTGGGCTGGAGCTAATGCGGAAGCTGTGCTTCGATGAATTGGACTACCAACTGTTCGAAATGAAACCCATGAGCTATGAGGAATACATGCAGAGCTATGGCAACCTAAATACATACCAGCTAGCCATACAGACACAATCTCAATACTTGGATACGGAGTGTCAGACGCTAGAGGTGCATATCCGCAGCAGCTGGACGCAGCATCCACCGCATTATGGTGCTGGTCAGCTGGTGCTCAGCTGCGGTAGCGATGCAGAAAGAGATGCTGAAACGATCTTGCTGCAAACAACTGATAATACCCTCGAATCAAGCCTAGCACGCCTGAAGCAATTACATCGAAGGCAACAAAAACGCTCTCTGCAGCAGCAGCGACCGCGCTTAAGCAACCCCAACGACACGGAACGTCTGGGCGTGTTCCTCCAACGCACCTCGCTTTTTTTGGGCAAGGCACTTATAAGCAATGCGCCGCAACGTGTAGCGCTGAAAACGGGATTCCTGGACGCGCTGCAAGTACGTCGCATCTTTGGGAGTGCGGGTCAGCAGCAGCTCGTGATCACAGTGCATGAATGTCCGCCGCAGAGCGATGTCTACCGCGACGACTTTGCTAATCTACTGATGGTCTGGTGCCTAAGAGATCCCAGCAAGCCTCTGCGTCTACTCTCTACATGGGCGCAGGTGTGTCGCGTTGCATTCTGCAGCGGAGCACCCGACATCATAGTCGCAGGGTTACGTGATGGCAGCGTGGCCATGTGGGATTTGCGCGAATCGCACACCTACTGTTCAAAGCTGGACGGCAAGTTGACACATTTTGCTGCCACGCAGTCGGTGCTACCGACATTGCCGCAACATGCAGTCGGTTCTCTGGATCTGGGTGCCGTTGTGGATGTTCGCAGCTTTCGGCTGACAATCAAAGCACCGGGCATGGCCGTGGGCAGCACATTGGCTGTGCCACACAAAGATATGCAGGTATGCCAGCAATGGGGATAAAAAAATAAAAATAATTCATTAATTTCATTCACACAGTACGTATCCCTCAATGAATCTGGTCTGCTTACGATTTGGACACTTGTGAAGAACAAACGTGGCTGCAACGCCGTCGGTACCAATGAATATAGCTTGCCCTGGGCAAGGATGAAGCTAATGCAAACCGCCATCTGCGATCTACGTGATTATTTGGAGCGTCGCCTGCTCAAGAAAAATCAAAATGCCTACGACAAGACCAAGTCACTGTTCCAGGGCAACGTGTACAGTGACGAGTTGCTGCGCGAACTAAACGAGACGCAGACGGTAGCCACCGATTTTGAAGATCAGGGTTTGCAGGGACTGCGCTTTAGCGGGATCGATGCGGGCAGCGAACTCATCTATGTGTGCACCAATCGCAACTTTGTGCTATGCTGCACACGTAGCCTAAAACCTAAACGCTTTACACGCATAGGACTCCATAAGAGTCGGTTTTTGTTTCCCACCACGGTCTGTGTGCTTGCTAATGAATTCTTTATTGCCGTTGGCCTGTCCAACGGTTCCGTGATGATATTGAATTGCAATCAACGTCACCGGGTGCAACTTCCCATAACGGCCATGCTAGCAACAAGGCCAAGTATTGAATTCGATCCGAAAACGGGCAAATCCTGCGCCATACAGAATATTATTCTCAACGAGCGTCGATGCGACTATCAGGAGCTGGATAGGAGCAGTGGCAGTAGCTTGACCCGACCCATCACAGCGCTGCAGTTGGTGCAGCAGCCACGTCGTGCCTATGAGCAACACATCTTTGACCAGCAGCTGCTGCTTGGTGGCAGCGCATTGCGCAAGCATCTTGTTCAGACGATCGTTCAATCCCCTGACGGTGGGAAATTGTTTATCCTTTCGAACGCCACTGTGCGCGCATACGATTTTCACATGGATCGTGAAATAGTCGATCCCGTCTTAGAAATCAGCTTTTCAAATGTGACAGACATTGCAACGGCGTCCAGCTCGGCAAGCGCACAGAAATTGTTAGTGCTAAACCGAGGCGGGCATGTGCAGATGCACTCGATCAATTTGTAGCTTGTTATAAATGTCAAAATAATGTCATTTTGTTAAGAACGAAAAAAATACGTTTGTATTATTTTAAACTTATAACTATTTCAACTGCTTGCCTCTTTTAATGGCCTTGGCAGACTGCAGATTGCTGGCTGTGGGTAACATAAGAGTATCAAATTGTTATGATACTGTGTAATACAATTATTCTCAATAATTTTAATAATGTAAATACATACTTTATTTTGAATAAATATTAGCTATTAAACTAGCTTAAAACATCACAATTTTTATCAATTAGAAAGGCTACAGTAGAAAGATCCCGACAGTAAGATATCATTCGTCCATTAGATGGCGCCACATCAAAGGTTTCATAGCACTCAGCAATGCTCACTCGCTCTCTCATACACATATAGCTTTCCTTAGTTATGAAATGAAAAATCCCAACGCACCTTTGGAGATATCTCCGACCAAAGACAATTAAGAATATAGATTATAGAACCCAATGACAATTAAGAACATAGATTGTGCAACCCCTGTCCAGCCCGATTTCAGTGAAAAGATTAGTATTTACCATCAACCAAAAATTGCCGCAAATTTCATCGTAGCCTTACTCTCACTTTTAAACAAACGGCAGTGAACTGACTTCAATTATCCATCTTTGCAATGGTGAAAAAACGACCGTCGTCTTTCAATTGCTCTGTGTGCTCTTCTGTTTTTCTTAAATTGTTATTGCTTGCGCTTTTGGTGTTCTGTCATATTTGCAAATTCCCTTGCCTTGCTCGTATGCCAAGATTTGCAGCGTTGCCTATTTTCAGTTCGTTTCCCGTGCGCCAATTTGAGCAACTTTTGCTCAATTTTCAATTTTCAATTTTCAATTGCGCCTTTCTAGCTGCCTTTCCTGTCTATGAAAAGGCACATGAAAGTGGAAACTTAATGCGCAAACAGGGCAATTTTAATGGAAAAAATTCTAGGCACAGTTTTGATAGTAAATAAAATTATCAAATGCGTTCGCTATGCAAGCAAAAACCAGCGACCATCAGCCACAAGAACAGGAGCCCAGCGAAAAGAAAAGGCGAATAAGATTTTAGCGCACTGGTCGAAGTAGAAGCAGGGCAATGCAAAGTAACGAAAGTTAAGGCCACCAAAGAAGCTTCGCGCACACAAAACGCAAGCAAGCAACAGAAGAGCGAGCGCGAGATAGACGAAACACACAGCACACAGCAGAAGAATCCCAGGTCTCGACGAATATCAACGCGAAGAAGAACAAATAAGAAAGCTACATTCGAGATTGCTCGACTGTAATATACCCGATACCCAGCTGCTCGTACATCATTTATTTGCGGAACAAAAAAAAAACGGCTACAATCATATTTTGACCGTAAAAGGCTATGGACTATTTATGCACAGTCAAAATCTAAAATAAAAAACATTTTTGCACACATTTAATTTTTGATGCGGGCGGGACTCGAACCCGTAAATGCATAATAGTACTGTTCGTTTTGCAGTCAACAACTTAACCCATTTCACCACCGTACACGCACACACGATCCGGCACAAAGCTGCAAGCAGCGCTGCCGGCAGCGAGATCATCTGGCTAGCTATAGTTATCATGTAAACCGAAAATGAACAATATGGCATCAAAATTGCGCTTGTAATCAATGTTTTTTCGATTTACGGGGGCGGAAGGGGGCGTGGCCAAAATCCAAAATAAACTTGATCAGCGTGCAATAATAACACATATTGTCACCAAATTTGGTAGTCCTAGCTCTTATAATAGCTGAGATCTAGATTTTCACACGGACAGACAGACGGACAGACAGACAAACGGACAAACGGACATGGCTATATCGACTCGGCTGTTGATCCTGAGCCAGAATATATATACTTTATGGGGTCGGAGGTGTCTCCTTCTGCCTGTTACATACATTTTCGGTTTGAACAAAGTTATAATACCCTTCTACTCTATGAGTAGCGGGTATAAAAATTGCGCTTCTATAAATTTGGGATGGCCATTCATTCACATTCTCAATTTTATGACCCCATGGTACAGCATTGTTTGCCGCTGCTTGTGTTAATGCTTATTCCTTAAGTTACAAATAATAATTTTTTTATGTCATAAGGCAACGCCATCTATTAAAATGTTTAAAAATTTAATATTTTAATATTTATTAATATTTCTGCAAGCATATAATGCAAGGCAAAAGAACTCAGGGCCAGATCAGGCGACGCACAGCAGATAGACAAGCGCGCCGACCTCAAAGCGAACGAATGAGGATAAAAATGTCGCGAATGACCAAAGAAATGTAAAGTTAAACCTTGATAGTTTTTTGGGTACGCTTTAAATGGTATGGTACTGCACAATCTATATTCTTAATTATCTTTGGTCGCGAACCGCCGTCTTTCTTTCGCCTTTACTTTGCCATCTTTTCTTACGCAGAAGACGCGATAAACAGGACAAGGAGTAAACAAAGTATGTTCAGCTCGGAAAAAAAAACTTACAACGTACAATCGAGGACAAAAGTATTTTGACAACGCACTAAAAAGGCAACTTCCGCCTCTAGTTCCAAACTGAGAGAAGTTATGGGAACTATAATAATTTTATAAGACAACAACAAAAGCTGGCCAGATAACTGGACACATTTGTTTTTTATTATTATTTGCATGCCAAACTTTGATTTTTTGGCTGGACAAAAGTATTTTGACAAATCAGAGTTTTTTAAAAAATGGAGAGAAAAGGTTTAAATAAGAGATGGCATGACAAATATATTAATATAAAACAAATCTTCCTTTGGAATCAATGACCTTTTGAATTAGATCATCCCAAATTTTGTAGTGTTTCTAATTAGATATGCCTAATGTATGTAACAGGCAGAAGAAAACATCTCCGACCCAATAAAGTATATATGTTCTGGCTCAGGATCAACAGGCGAGTCGATATAGCTAAGTCCGTCCGTCTGTCTGTCTATGTGAAATACTAGATCTCAGCTATTATAAGAACTATGACTTCCAAATTTTGTAACAATATGTGTTGTTGGTTACTGACTGTATGTCGATGAGTTGAGAGGTGTTAGAGGGTCTAATTACATCATGGATTTAACTGCTTGTGAAAAACAAGTAGACCATGAATTTTCAAGGTTATGAAAAAATCTGATTTAGAAAACTGTTATTGGTAAGCGTGTTTTTCAAAGAAAAATAATAAACAACACATATTCTTTCCAGTTAGACGCCAAGCAGTCCAAGCAGTTGGAAAAAACACTGCTGGGAAAAAACACTGCTTGCCTGCTTGCAGTGGGCGCAGTGGAAATCTATATGAAACATTAAATAACTGTTTTGTTCATTATCCGATCGGAACCAAATTTTTAGCGATTGTTAAGGTAGTGATATTTATCATACACACCAAAACTGAATACTGTAGCTTTATTATTGCGCTAGTTATACGGTTTATCGATTTGCGGGGGTGAAAGGAGGCGTGGCCCAAATTTTATTACAAATTTTACAGCGTATGATTCACATAAGTATTGTCATCAAATTTGGAGACTCTAGCTTTTTCAGTTTCTGAGATATAGGCGTTCATACAGACGGACAGACGGTCAGACGGACAAACAGACATGGCTTAATCGACTCGGCTAGTGAACCTGAGCAAGAATATATATACTTTATGGGGTCGCAGATGCCTCCTTCTGCCTGTTGCGCACTTTTCGACCAACACAATAGACCATGCATTTTTTTAAAATCCATGGTCTAATAATCTATTAGTTGTATTAATTTGTGTTACAATTTTTGTGGATGTTCTAGGGCACAAGCCATGCGCCAGATTATTAATCTCCAATAAGGAAAAAATTTATGATGGACCGTGTTCCTCCAACGCACCTCGCTTTTTTTGGGCAAGGCACTTATAAGCAATGCGCCGCAACGTGTAGCGCTGAAAACGGGATTCCTGGACGCGCTGCAAGTACGTCGCATCTTTGGGAGTGCGGGTCAGCAGCAGCTCGTGATCACAGTGCATGAATGTCCGCCGCAGAGCGATGTCTACCGCGACGACTTTGCTAATCTACTGATGGTCTGGTGCCTAAGAGATCCCAGCAAGCCTCTGCGTCTACTCTCTACATGGGCGCAGGTGTGTCGCGTTGCATTCTGCAGCGGAGCACCCGACATCATAGTCGCAGGGTTACGTGATGGCAGCGTGGCCATGTGGGATTTGCGCGAATCGCACACCTACTGTTCAAAGCTGGACGGCAAGTTGACACATTTTGCTGCCACGCAGTCGGTGCTACCGACATTGCCGCAACATGCAGTCGGTTCTCTGGATCTGGGTGCCGTTGTGGATGTTCGCAGCTTTCGGCTGACAATCAAAGCACCGGGCATGGCCGTGGGCAGCACATTGGCTGTGCCACACAAAGATATGCAGGTATGCCAGCAATGGGGATAAAAAAACAAAAATAATTCATTAATTTCATTCACACAGTACGTATCCCTCAATGAATCTGGTCTGCTTACGATTTGGACACTTGTGAAGAACAAACGTGGCTGCAACGCCGTCGGTACCAATGAATATAGCTTGCCCTGGGCAAGGATGAAGCTAATGCAAACCGCCATCTGCGATCTACGTGATTATTTGGAGCGTCGCCTGCTCAAGAAAAATCAAAATGCCTACGACAAGACCAAGTCACTGTTCCAGGGCAACGTGTACAGTGACGAGTTGCTGCGCGAACTAAACGAGACGCAGACGGTAGCCACCGATTTTGAAGATCAGGGTTTGCAGGGACTGCGCTTTAGCGGGATCGATGCGGGCAGCGAACTCATCTATGTGTGCACCAATCGCAACTTTGTGCTATGCTGCACACGTAGCCTAAAACCTAAACGCTTTACACGCATAGGACTCCATAAGAGTCGGTTTTTGTTTCCCACCACGGTCTGTGTGCTTGCTAATGAATTCTTTATTGCCGTTGGCCTGTCCAACGGTTCCGTGATGATATTGAATTGCAATCAACGTCACCGGGTGCAACTTCCCATAACGGCCATGCTAGCAACAAGGCCAAGTATTGAATTCGATCCGAAAACGGGCAAATCCTGCGCCATACAGAATATTATTCTCAACGAGCGTCGATGCGACTATCAGGAGCTGGATAGGAGCAGTGGCAGTAGCTTGACCCGACCCATCACAGCGCTGCAGTTGGTGCAGCAGCCACGTCGTGCCTATGAGCAACACATCTTTGACCAGCAGCTGCTGCTTGGTGGCAGCGCATTGCGCAAGCATCTTGTTCAGACGATCGTTCAATCCCCTGACGGTGGGAAATTGTTTATCCTTTCGAACGCCACTGTGCGCGCATACGATTTTCACATGGATCGTGAAATAGTCGATCCCGTCTTAGAAATCAGCTTTTCAAATGTGACAGACATTGCAACGGCGTCCAGCTCGGCAAGCGCACAGAAATTGTTAGTGCTAAACCGAGGCGGGCATGTGCAGATGCACTCGATCAATTTGTAGCTTGTTATAAATGTCAAAATAATGTCATTTTGTTAAGAACGAAAAAAATACGTTTGTATTATTTTAAACTTATAACTATTTCAACTGCTTGCCTCTTTTAATGGCCTTGGCAGACTGCAGATTGCTGGCTGTGGGTAACATAAGAGTATCAAATTGTTATGATACTGTGTAATACAATTATTCTCAATAATTTTAATAATGTAAATACATACTTTATTTTGAATAAATATTAGCTATTAAACTAGCTTAAAACATCACAATTTTTATCAATTAGAAAGGCTACAGTAGAAAGATCCCGACAGTAAGATATCATTCGTCCATTAGATGGCGCCACATCAAAGGTTTCATAGCACTCAGCAATGCTCACTCGCTCTCTCATACACATATAGCTTTCCTTAGTTATGAAATGAAAAATCCCAACGCACCTTTGGAGATATCTCCGACCAAAGACAATTAAGAATATAGATTATAGAGCCCAATGACAATTAAGAACATAGATTGTGCAACCCCTGTCCAGCCCGATTTCAGTGAAAAGATTAGTATTTACCATCAACCAAAAATTGCGGCAAATTTCATCGTAGCCTTACTCTCACTTTTAAACAAACGGCAGTGAACTGACTTCAATTATCCATCTTTGCAATGGTGAACAAACGACCGTCGTCTTTCAATTGCTCTGTGTGCTCTTCTGTTTTTCTTAAATTGTTATTGCTTGCGCTTTTGGTGTTCTGTCATATTTGCAAATTCCCTTGCCTTGCTCGTATGCCAAGATTTGCAGCGTTGCCTATTTTCAGTTCGTTTCCCGTGCGCCAATTTGAGCAACTTTTGCTCAATTTTCAATTTTCAATTTTCAATTGCGCCTTTCTAGCTGCCTTTCCTGTCTATGAAAAGGCACATGAAAGTGGAAACTTAATGCGCAAACAGGGCAATTTTAATGGAAAAAATTCTAGGCACAGTTTTGATAGTAAATAAAATTATCAAATGCGTTCGCTATGCAAGCAAAAACCAGCGACCATCAGCCACAAGAACAGGAGCCCAGCGAAAAGAAAAGGCGAATAAGATTTTAGCGCACTGGTCGAAGTAGAAGCAGGGCAATGCAAAGTAACGAAAGTTAAGGCCACCAAAGAAGCTTCGCGCACACAAAACGCAAGCAAGCAACAGAAGAGCGAGCGCGAGATAGACGAAACACACAGCACACAGCAGAAGAATCCCAGGTCTCGACGAATATCAACGCGAAGAAGAACAAGTAAGAAAGCTACATTCGAGATTGCTCGACTGTAATATACCCGCTACCCAGCTGCTCGTACATCATTTATTTGCGGAACAAAAAAAAACGGCTACAATCATATTTTGACCGTAAAAGGCTATGGACTATTTATGCACAGTCAAAATCTAAAATAAAAAACATTTTTGCACACATTTAATTTTTGATGCGGGCGGGACTCGAACCCGTAAATGCATAATAGTACTGTTCGTTTTGCAGTCAACAACTTAACCCATTTCACCACCGTACACGCACACACGATCCGGCACAAAGCTGCAAGCAGCGCTGCCGGCAGCGAGATCATCTGGCTAGCTATAGTTATCATGTAAACCGAAAATGAACAATATGGCATCAAAATTGCGCTTGTAATCAATGTTTTTTCGATTTACGGGGGCGGAAGGGGGCGTGGCCAAAATCCAAAATAAACTTGATCAGCGTGCAATAATAACACATATTGTCACCAAATTTGGTAGTCCTAGCTCTTATAATAGCTGAGATCTAGATTTTCACACGGACAGACAGACGGACAGACAGACAAACGGACAAACGGACATGGCTATATCGACTCGGCTGTTGATCCTGAGCCAGAATATATATACTTTATGGGGTCGGAGGTGTCTCCTTCTGCCTGTTACATACATTTTCGGTTTGAACAAAGTTATAATACCCTTCTACTCTATGAGTAGCGGGTATAAAAATTGCGCTTCTATAAATTTGGGATGGCCATTCATTCACATTCTCAATTTTATGACCCCATGGTACAGCATTGTTTGCCGCTGCTTGTGTTAATGCTTATTCCTTAAGTTACAAATAATAATTTTTTTATGTCATAAGGCAACGCCATCTATTAAAATGTTTAAAAATTTAATATTTTAATATTTATTAATATTTCTGCAAGCATATAATGCAAGGCAAAAGAACTCAGGGCCAGATCAGGCGACGCACAGCAGATAGACAAGCGCGCCGACCTCAAAGCGAACGAATGAGGATAAAAATGTCGCGAATGACCAAAGAAATGTAAAGTTAAACCTTGATAGTTTTTTGGGTACGCTTTAAATGGTATGGTACTGCACAATCTATATTCTTAATTATCTTTGGTCGCGAACCGCCGTCTTTCTTTCGCCTTTACTTTGCCATCTTTTCTTACGCAGAAGACGCGATAAACAGGACAAGGAGTAAACAAAGTATGTTCAGCTCGGAAAAAAAAACTTACAACGTACAATCGAGGACAAAAGTATTTTGACAACGCACTAAAAAGGCAACTTCCGCCTCTAGTTCCAAACTGAGAGAAGTTATGGGAACTATAATAATTTTATAAGACAACAACAAAAGCTGGCCAGATAACTGGACACATTTGTTTTTTATTATTATTTGCATGCCAAACTTTGATTTTTTGGCTGGACAAAAGTATTTTGACAAATCAGAGTTTTTTAAAAAATGGAGAGAAAAGGTTTAAATAAGAGATGGCATGACAAATATATTAATATAAAACAAATCTTCCTTTGGAATCAATGACCTTTTGAATTAGATCATCCCAAATTTTGTAGTGTTTCTAATTAGATATGCCTAATGTATGTAACAGGCAGAAGAAAACATCTCCGACCCAATAAAGTATATATGTTCTGGCTCAGGATCAACAGGCGAGTCGATATAGCTAAGTCCGTCCGTCTGTCTGTCTATGTGAAATACTAGATCTCAGCTATTATAAGAACTATGACTTCCAAATTTTGTAACAATATGTGTTGTTGGTTACTGACTGTATGTCGATGAGTTGAGAGGTGTTAGAGGGTCTAATTACATCATGGATTTAACTGCTTGTGAAAAACAAGTAGACCATGAATTTTCAAGGTTATGAAAAAATCTGATTTAGAAAACTGTTATTGGTAAGCGTGTTTTTCAAAGAAAAATAATAAACAACACATATTCTTTCCAGTTAGACGCCAAGCAGTCCAAGCAGTTGGAAAAAACACTGCTGGGAAAAAACACTGCTTGCCTGCTTGCAGTGGGCGCAGTGGAAATCTATATGAAACATTGAATAACTGTTTTGTTCATTATCCGATCGGAACCAAATTTTCAGCGATTGTTAAGGTAGTGATATTTATCATACACACCAAAACTGAATACTGTAGCTTTATTATTGCGCTAGTTATACGGTTTATCGATTTGCGGGGGTGAAAGGAGGCGTGGCCCAAATTTTATTACAAATTTTACAGCGTATGATTCACATAAGTATTGTCATCAAATTTGGAGACTCTAGCTTTTTCAGTTTCTGAGATATAGGCGTTCATACAGACGGACAGACGGTCAGACGGACAAACAGACATGGCTTAATCGACTCGGCTAGTGAACCTGAGCAAGAATATATATACTTTATGGGGTCGCAGATGCCTCCTTCTGCCTGTTGCGCACTTTTCGACCAACACAATAGACCATGCATTTTTTTAAAATCCATGGTCTAATAATCTATTAGTTGTATTAATTTGTGTTACAATTTTTGTGGATGTTCTAGGGCACAAGCCATGCGCCAGATTATTAATCTCCAATAAGGAAAAAATTTATGATGGACCGTTAATCTATCTGTAAAAACAAACCCCAATGGCCATATTCTTAGGTTTCTTAATTTTATAATGAATAATCAAATCTTATATTATTTTTTTTTAACATGGATAACAAAACTACAAGATGGTTTACAAGTTCACTTTTCCATACTTACACGCACCTACATACACGCATACACACACAAAGCAATATCTGCAGATATTTTCACACTGGCATGGCAACACCCAACATGCCGCCTGCCGTGGCGCCCAGAAGCTGCCGCACTGTCTGTAGTTCATCGCGTAACGCCAACACCTGGGCACGCAATATGGAGTTCTCCTGCTCGAGCAGCGCGGCACGGAATGCAATACGATCCTCACGGATTTTGCGCGCATCTCTCGACTTTTTTGCTGCCTCATTGTTGCGCTTGCGACGCTCATAGTATTTGGCATCCTTTTGGGCATCTGGAATAGGTCGCTTCTCGCCGCGTGCTCGTCGATGCATAAATCCAGGGAACATGCCTAGCCGATTTAATTCCATCAACGGAAAGTCTAGACTGGGCAAAGCATGATTTGTTGGCGTGATGTACTCAAAGGCTGGTAACACGCTGCTTGACAGACTCCCCCCAGACTTGGACGTCAGAAGACTAGGCATTGTAAGACCAGATGGCAGCGTCAGGCGTAGATTGTGGGCGGTGGAAATCGAGAAGACAGAAGCATTTCCAATCGGGTCCAGATCCATATCCAGATCACTGTGCAGCGAAAACGTATCGGTAACATCGACAATGGGTGACTTGGCTGGCGAATACATGTTGTCCCCAAGCTGAAAGCTCTCTGCGGACAACAAAATTTGGAGCTCCGTGCGCGCCAACTGTCGCGTTCTTTATGAGCCTGAGGCACACATATTCTTGAGGCTAGAGACCACCTGGCTGCCACTGGTAATTATACGTTGTTTTTACCCACACACAAATACATACCTAAATCTAAACCATAGCGCCACAGGCCGCCTCCCGGTTGATTCAACCAATCACGCAATGTTGACGGTAATTATTCGTCAAATACATGACACTTTTCCATGTTGAATGACATTTATTTTGGTGCACAGTTATAAGGGTTTCATATAACTGGTTAGTTCGATTATCCACCCCCAGGCTGACCACACGGTTTCCTTTGCGGTTTCCCGGTACATTTCGGACAGGGTTATATGAGTTGGCCAACTATTATGTAGCATGAGGCGGACTAGGACTGATACTCGTACCCAAAAAATCATTCAGCCAATAGGAATGATCGGGTAAACAGGTGGCCCCGCAAATAAATTTAGGGATACAGTTGGGAGCTTAATTGAATGCAAGAGGTTTAAAATCGCCCCTATAGAAGTTTACAGTCACATTCGATAGAAAAACCCCTTACGATTATTAATACTAAATTCTAGCGGCAACATTTACATAAATCTTATGAGGCATATTTCCAGAGGTTGGAATTTCCAAAAAATCGATAATACATTGAAAACAAAAAAAAATTTACGAAAACAAATGGCGGTGAGAAGCTCTTCGATTTCAAATTACAAGGCTCACGAAATTTAATTCTTTTAAATAAGTCCTTAGCTTATCAAAGATTACGTGCAGTTAAGAAAAAAATTATATTATTCTATTAAGTATATATTGTACTTATATATATAGTATTTATAGTAATGATATTTTATATATATAAACAAGTAAGGAAAGCTACAGTCGAGCGCGCCCGACAGTAAGATACCATTCGCCCAGTTTTGAAAAAAATTATCACACTTTTAATTCCATCAAAAATCACTGCACAAGTTCATCCGCCACCTATTGTTTAAATTAGATCTGTGTATCTTTGAAAAACGCCATCTACATATGAAAACTTCATAGCAGTCAGCTTTACACACGCTACGGCTGAAACGAAGCATCGTGACAATAAAAATGGAACTACAGAAAACGTTAACATGGATAACTTCTGTGCTTATTGTTTGATCGGATTGTTATTTGGGGAATAGATTTATATTGCAATTATTTATGTTCATACCAAAGCAGATATTTGCAACTTCAATACTTCTCCTGATAATCGTAAATTATCTATTTGCGTGGGCGGTGGGCGTGACATCAAAAATTGAAAATAAACTCGATCTACCTATGGTATACAGGAACCTTCATTTAAATTTGGTGTCTCTAACTTTTATAATAGCTGAGATCTAAGCCTTCGGGAACATGGTCAGAGTTTTTTGATGGAATTAAATGTGTGATAATTTCGAAACTGGGCGAATGGTATCTTACTGTCAGGTGCAATTGACTTTAGCTTACTTTACTTGTTTAGGTTCCAAAACTGTGGTCTTTTTATCGAAATACAATCATTAGATAATTAATAATGGGATGTCAATGGTACAATTTGTAATCAGCCTAATAAAGTATTGTCAAGTTTGACATGCAAAACTGAAAATGTATCAAAACAAGAAAGAACGGCTACCTTCGACACGCCAAAGTTTTTAATTAATGCAGTTACTCCACATATTAAATCGGCCGATAGGTTCTATGGCAGCTTAACGCTATTCAGATTTTAATAAAACTTGCGCAGCATTTAATGGCCTTACTAAAATATATATCGGGAAAATTATACAGCGATATCTTAAAAAATGACTTAAGTCGACCGATAGCTTCTATGGCAGCTATACGATATATAGGTTTAATTTTGACAAAACTCGCATAACACTTAATGGACATAATTAGACGTATATTAGAAAAGTTTCACAGCGATAATAATCGGCCGATAGGTTTAATGGCAACTATTCGATATATCGATCTAATTGTGATAAAATTTGCACAGCTTTGAATGGACATACTAAGGCATAGATTGCGAAAGTTTCTTGGCGATATCTTGAAAAATGACAAAAATCGGCCGATAGGTTCAATGACAACTATACGATAAATCGGTCCGATTTTGATCAAATTTGCACAAAACTTGCAAGAAAGTTTCTTGGCGATAACAAAAATCGGTCGATAGGTTCTATGGCAGCTATACGATACATCGGTCCGATCCGGCTCGTTCCGACTTATTTACAGCCTGCAGCAATGAGAAGCATGTATACCAAGTTTCATCAAGGTAGCTCTAAAAGTGAGAGACTAGTTTGCGTTGCAACAGATGGACGGACATGGCTACTTCGACTACCCTATTGATGCTGATTAAGAATATATATTTTATAGGGTCGGAGATGTCTCCTAAGGTGCGTTGCAAACTTCTGGCCAAAATTAATATATCATCTGCAATGGTATAAAAAGGCACTGTCTACAGAAAAATGTTCTGAAAATGGGCTAACGGCTAGATTTTTCTCGCATTTACAGTTTAAAATCCCAAATCTGTACCTAATAAGGTTGATTTGGCAACACTGAGGTAAATTGAGGTAAATTGATTGAAACAGCTAAATTTCTTTAAGATTGAGTTGTATCTTCAACTAAGAACTAATACCAACTAGGTAAATACTCCACTGCACTTTATCTACCTCGAACTCTTATGTTTTGAAAACTGTCGAGTCATTTGAACAATCTATCAATAGCGCAGTTATAGAGCTTCTTGTTTATACACATATCAAAAATATAGTCAGATCTTGGTGTAAGTATCGAACTTTTGCACAGTCAGCTAGCTATTTAGCTGATACCCATTATAAAGTGATTATCAGAAGCCCTTTACATTTTCCGCGCATTCCTCAACCCCTTAAGCATGACTGTATCAAATAACTAAATGCACAGCTTAGCTATTTCCTGACATAGCTTTGCCCTAATATTTTATTTACCCATGTCATTCGTGTCTCCTTTAACCCGCTCGTTTGTTCGTTCGGTTTGAGAAAGTGTCACCTGTTTGCCTGGGTAACCAATTGCCAGTTGGGCGTACGAAGGGGTCATAATAACCGGAAGTCAGCGACAGCAAACGGTGGAATCCTGATAATATATAATAATGTATGCTTTAACTTAATATCTGTTGAAAAAAGTTTTTACCACAGTTACCATCTTTCCGACTGTACTTGTTTTGTTTCTCATTTTTTATTAGTACACATCTTTTTGTGCTCAATACCGTTTCTCAATTTCTAGTATATAAGTCTTATTGGAAAATTTATCGATAAAGGATAATAATGTATGCTTTAACTTAATATCTGTTGAAAAAAGTTTTTACCACAGTTACCATCTTTCCGACTGTACTTGTTTTGTTTCTCATTTTTTATTAGTACACATCTTTTTGTGCTCAATACCGTTTCTCAATTTCTAGTATATAAGTCTTATTGGAAAATTTATCGATAAAGGATACAAATACTGAATCGACTAAAATGTACATACGAAAAAATACGTAAATCAGGTTAAAAAGTTATTTATAAATAGTACACTTACTGTACATAAATTAGGAAGTTACAAAGTAACAAATTTCTCTTATTGGGACTATAAATGTAAAGATGCGAATAACTTAGTCAACAAATTTGGAACCCTACCTCGGCTGGACAGAAAGGTAAACATAGGTATGTAAATTGACTTGTCTTCTGATGTGGACTAGGACTTTTTATACTTTGTGGGGTAAGGGATGCATCACCTATTTCATAAATTTTAAGTTTGACAAAATCATTATACCCTTCTACCCTAAAAGTAGCAACTACAAACAAAAACAATTTTTTTCGACCAGTATCATATAATCGCATTTAAAGCCAAAGTTCGAGTTATCCATTTATAACATATTTGTAGGGCTTTAAATGTGATCATGGTTTGAATCTCTTGCTTCCGTTATACTTATTATAATTAAGGCACAACCTACAACGGCCGTCATTGAAAAAATAATAAATATAACAATTTTTAACATTGAGATCCAAAATTGCTTTGTCCTTTCTGGCCGGTCAGCGTTGGAATCCGTGTTTTCCATGTCAATATCCATGGGTAATAAATCAAATTTTTTGTTAAAACAAAAATTTTTAAAACGTTCAAAATTAAAATAAATATAAAACAAATGCTACTATAATGACAATTTGTTGTTTGAGTAATCTCGCACACATTTCACTGAGTCCTCAATACACACAGCCCCACCGGGGTGTTTATGGCTAATGCATTCTTAGGGTCAAATCGGGCATGCCCTTTTTATATATGTATTAGGTAAATTAGCGGCCAATAAAAAACTCAACATGTAATTGTCACAGTATTTGTACTTCTTTAGCGACTAATTGAAGAGTAAACAAGTAGAGCCAGGTTTGGTTATAGTCGATATACAAACTGTTAATGACACCTTTATTTGACCGATATTTGCGCTAAGGTCCTTGGGGGTTGTGAACAATCCAAATACCAAATACTATATGTACCCAGGTCTGTATGTAAGTAACAAACCTAGTAGACATAGCATAATCTTAACCCCTACTGTCTACAAGAATTTTTTTAGTAATTCTTTAGTTTCATACGAAAATTAAATACATAAACAAGTTGTTTAGTTAGGGAAATACAAGTAGTTGCAAAATATTCAAGTCTGATAAATTCGAGCAAATTTGTATATATGGTATATATCAATATATATATTCGCTAAATATGTGTGACAAAGGCCCCATTAGCGATTGTCAACCGACCACTTTGGTAATGCACCACAACGCATATCACATTCACTTGCCTCTGTATATCATGGATATGGTGCGTACATTTCAGGATCATCCCAAATACATGAGCGGAATTAAGGAGCAGGATATTGTTGATATGTTGCAGAAGGAGTAAGACTAACTGATTGTCTTGTTGATTCCATTCCCAGTTTACTTTAATATGCAGATCCTTTGCTTGTGGAGATCTCGAAGCCCAAGTAAAGACAGCAGTGATGGATCTGTCGTCTAAAGGATTCGTACGTTACATAAATAACGGGTTCCGCACGCTGGGACCCATGGCCAAGTTGGCCAATGCACGCAATTTACGGCACTTCTGCACTACTTGGCAGCGTATATCCGAGCTGCAGAAAGTCAACTCGGACTTTGTGGACGCCAACTGTACAATGGACAGTCAGCACTCCAAGTGGAACAGACGCGGATCCAGCTATTAGAGGGTAGCGTTAAGTGCAGCAGACCGCAGGCTTTTAACTGTTTCATTCAATTGAGTTTCACGTTTTGTATCTCGTTAAGTACCCGCAAGACACAAGATTCAATACACCCAAGTTATTGTATCAATTGACCAAATAGTTCATAAAAACCAAAAATATATATTGAAATTTGTTGTACAATGTGGTATGTTTTTAGCGTAGTAGCTCCGTCTCTGTTCCGCTTTGCTTGGGGTGACTCAGGTGGCTCATCATCATTATGTTTGTTGCCCACTTGAAACCCATGTCGCCTCTCTCCTCATCCTTTTGACACTTAACCCTGTGTTTAACTCAACTATAATTATCGTCCCCGATGGTGGTGTTTGTCAGGTGTTCGAAAATTGTTCGTGATTACAAGCATGTCTTTAGCAAAAAAAAAAAAAATAAAATGTATCTAAGATTTATATATACACCCTTGTGTTTCGAGGGTTTAGCTTTAAACACTGCTTGTGCCGAAATTTTCTTGCATTTTACATTGAATACATCCCCGATGGGTCACTGTAATTTTCTACGCTTGTCTTGAACTAAGCTCAGTTCCCGTTTGCTTTTTGAACACGTCAATTGTCAACACCAAAACAAAGCAGAGAGACAGAGGCAGTTGTCATTTATCCTTGTTCTCGTCAAGTTGGCCGTGTTGCACGCATGTGATTATGGCCAGGTGTTATTTATTGCCTTTCTAATCATTGCGGCATAATCTATTAGCACTCGTTGCAACAACCTGACGACCCGACGACCTGTGAACTAGCCGTGCCGCAATCCCAGCAGAACAAGGTAAAACTTGTGTTAAGCTCTTCCCTGTTTTTGCGCTTACACACTATACGCAATCAGTATTATTTTTTTTATTACTGTACTTTTCAAGTTTTATGACAACAATTTAACTGTAGTCGGTTTTCTGTTTTGTTGTTTTAATGACTGATAATTGGGCGGCCGGTTATTAATCAATATATCAATATAGACACAAACATACACATAGATGCATGTTCTTTTTTAGTTGCATAAGAAAAATATATAGATATATTTTGAACTAATATAAATTTGATGAATCAGTTTTTTTATGTTTTTTTTTCGAAATACATTTCAAAGGTTCACTTGTAAGAATAACCGAAGTAGGTTTTCTCTTTGATCATAAATTCAAATTTAATCGCGACGTTACACATATTGTTAACAAGGCTTTCCGTGTTTTTGGTTTCATTAAAATATGGACCATAGAATTTAGTGATCATTTTACATTACATGCCGATCTACACAAAAGTTATTCAATTTAACGTTTCCCATAGTTCCACTGGCGTTTTTCAAAGATAGATCTAATTAAAAAAATATGTGGTCAGTGGCGGATTTAGGGGGGCTATGGGGGCTGTATAAGCCAAAAATGGCACTGCCATATAGTATTTAATTTAAAAATTGTTATATAGGAATATATTGTTTAATTTAAATTTAGCATTCCTCCTAAAAAAACAAGTAAGAACAGCTCGACTAGTTTGCGTTGCAACAGACGGACGGACATGGCTAGTTCGACTCCCCTATTGATGCTGATTAAGAATATATACACTTTATAGGGTCGGAGATGTTTCCTAAGGTGCGTTGCAAACTTCTGGCCAAAATTAATATACCATCTGCAATGGTATAATAGGTAAGGAAAGCTACAGTCGAACGCACCCGACAGTAAGATACCATTCGCTCTTTTTACAAAAAAAATTATCACACATTTTTATTATCATCAAAAACTCTGCTCAAGTTTATCTGCCATCTAGTGCTAAAATTAGATCTATCTATAATGATGAAGTCACGATATGCTGCAAAGGCGCAAGCAGTGGAACTAAGGAAAACGTTAACTTCTGAATAACTTCTGTGTTTGTTCTCCAATCGGATTGTAATTTGGGGAATAGATTTTCCCAAAATTGCAATTATCTATATTCACACCATAGCGGAAAGCTGTAACTTCAATACTTTCCTTAATAATCGTAAATAATAAATTTGCGTGGGCGGTGGGCATGACATCGAAAATTGAAAATAAACTCGATCTACCTATAGTATACAGGAACCTTCATGTAAAATTTGGTGTCTCTAGCTTTTTTAATAGCTGAAATCTAGACGTTCAAACGGACAGACAGACGGACATGGATCAACCGACTCGGCTAGTGATCCTTAGTTAGAATATATATACTTTGTGGAGTCTTCCAGGCTTACTGCTACCTGTTACACACAAACTTAGTTTACCATTTTTAACCATTTTCAATAGTATATATACTATTCTATCAATGAAAATTGTCAAAAATGGTATATCAAGTTTGTGCAAAAGTATGTCACAGGCAGAAGGAGACATGGCAGACCCCATAAACTATATATATTCTTGCTCAGGATCACAATCTATTGAGCCATGTCCGCCTGTCTGTATGAACGTTGAGATCTCAGCTATTACAAAAGCTAGAGACACCAGAATTGGCATGATGGTTCGTGTATACCATACGCAGATCAAGTTTATTTGAAATTTGAGGTGCCACCCCACCGCCCACGCAAATCGATTATTTACGAATATTAAGGAAAGAATTACAGTTACAGACACCAAATTTGGCATGATGGTTCCTGTAAATCATGCGCAGATAAAGTTTATTTCAAATTTGAAGGGCCACGCCCACCGCTTTCGCGAATCGATAATTTTTGAATTGTATCTTACGGTCGGGCGCGCTCGACTGTAGCTTTCCTTTCTTTTTTTTAGTTGGAGCACAGATCGATTAATTTAAATTCATTAAAAACAAAGCAGTTTAAATGTATATAATATAAACATGAACTTCAATAACGTATATGTTAATAATCCAATCGTAACCAAATTGAAGGTAATCGTTTCGGTAGTGAAAGTTATCATACACAACAAAATTGAATTATATAGCATCAAAATTGCACTGGTTGGTTGGCGTTGCGCAAATTTAAAAAAAACCTTGAGTGCTTAAGACTCACACGAGTGTTGTTACCAAATTTGGTAGGTCTAGGCGTTCATACAGACAGACAGCCCGACAGACTTAATTCAATCGACTCGGCCAGTAATACTGATCATAAATATATGTATAGTTTATGGGATCGCCGATGTCTCCTTCTGTTAAGCCCATTTCGAAAATCTCAATATACTGCATTTTTATACCCGCTACTCATGGAGTAGAAGGGTATTATAAATTTGTTCAAGCCGAAAATGTATGTAACAGGCAGAAGGAGACATCTCCGAACCCATAAGATATATATATTCTGGCTCAGGATCAACAGCCGAGTCGATATAGCCACGTCCGTCTATCCGTCTGTCTAACTGTCCGTATGAACACCTGGATCTCAACTATTATAAGAGCTAAGACTACCAAATTTAGTGACAATATTCTTCTTCGGTTAATACAATCATAAACCCAAGATAAATGATCTCTGAAAATTTGGTAACAATCGGATAATAAACAGAAGTTATTCAATCAAAGTTTTCCATAGCTGTAAGCAGCGCTGCCTGCAGCATTGTGCCGAATAGTGCGTTCGTGTACGGTGGTCAAATGGGTTAAGTGGTGAACTGCAAAACGATCAGTACTATTATGCATTAACGGGCTGCAAAACCTTTTTTTTATAATTTACGATTATTAGGAAAAGTATTGAAGTTACAGCTTTCTGCGTTAGTATGAACATACATAATTACAATATAAATCTATTCTCAAAATTACAATCCGATCGAACAATAAACACAGAAGTGATTCATCTAAACGTTTTCCATAGTTACACTGCTTGCGCCTTTGCAGCATATCGTGACGTCATCGTCACGATGCTTCGTTTCAACCATAGCGTGTGTACAGCTGATTGCTAATCATAGCATCAGTTTTCACATGTAGAGGGCGCTATTCAAAGATACATCTAATTTAAGCAATAGGTGGCGGATGAACTTGTGCAGAGTTTTTTGATGGAATTAAATGTGTGATAATTTGTTTCGAAACTGGGAGAATGGTATATTACTGTCGGGCGCGCTAGACTGTATCTTTCTTTACTTGCTTTTTAATATCCGTGGTCAAATTAGTATGAACGTATTTAAAAATTTCCAATAGTTCGATTTAATATACATACATAAAATTAAAACACAGTTTTTTATGGTTACATTTTAACACAAAAGTATTCTTGTACGAATATATATATTTTATTTATACAAAATTTAACTTATATATTTGAACTTCACAAACTTAAAGAAGCTCAAGTAACTTTATTGTTTTTTTTTTTTTTTACATTACCCACCTGTGACTTCCCGTTTCCCTTGGAATAAAGTTAGGCATCAGTAAATGTTGCGCTATGGAAACTGCATATAATAACATAGTATTAACAGCTATTGAATAACTTTAAATGTAAGAACTTGGTACTTTGCTAGTGCTTTTTACACAAAGGGGGTCCTTATAGGCACAAATACTGTAAAACAATATATACACGATGTTGCATAATATAATTTACAGTTTGGGATCCCCTTATAAATATACCGTGCTCGGCTCCACATATTTACGCTGAACCATTTGCTTTGATAGATCAGCACAACAATCTGTAAATTTTATCAAAAATCCATCCGGCAAGCGACTAACCACCATCACATCAAACTCATAATTGAGTATTTTACTTTTTAGGAACCCAACGCACTCGACAGTCTTTTGATGTGACGTCGAGCTAAGTCTGACGCCCTCAATAAAACAGTTGACGGCCTGATAAGGCTTTTGGCTAATCGAAATGCTGCACTGGGCCAGTGATTTAATGTCCACAATTTCCGTATTGCCAAAGTCGACATAGAAGATCTTATACATGCCTTCAATAATCTCAATAATCTGGGCACGATAGTAACATTCGTCGTTGTAAAGTGCCAATACAATGTCCAACACAAGGGGAAGACGTTTGAATGTGCGCTGCGATTCTGGGACCTCCTTAATGCTCCAAGCAAGCGGCGACAAATTATCAACAAACTGAACATAGAACTGGATCGGACTTTGAATGTTTGTAATCAGCACACGTACTATGCTGCCTAACTCAATGGACATTGGTATTTCAAAAACAGTCTCTGGCAATGGCTCAACCAACGCAGTGTCCTTGGTGGCACCATGTGGTGCAAATGGTTGATGCAACAGGCGGCAGTTTGATCCTGAAAATGTTGACATTATTAATGTAGAGTTAAGAATAATATATACATTATACTAAACATTACCTTTAAAGCAGCCACCCAACTTTGCATCATAATGTCGGCATATACGCTTATCATCCTTCGGAATAAGGCCCAATACTGCCTTAACCGCATTACTGGTACCGATCTCGATATCTTCCAGCATTGCCATATCTGCATAACTTAATTTCTGAGCAGATTTCATTGACTCTTTTACTGGCTTGGGTTTAATTGATGTCTGATTTAATTTTGTTAAATGTGTTTCAGCTGTGTACTCCTTCATTGAATTTTGTAGACTCACAGAATTCCAGTCATCTGATTGCGATTCCTCCAGAAATTCAGCTACCAATTCATTATTATTTATATTTAGTATCCGTAGTCTAATATTTTTATAGATAAACTTTCTCATTGAGTAAATGTCCCGATTTGGTAAGTAACATTTTATGGCCTCCGCTGGCAAGACCTTTATCTCAGGACTTAATGCAAAAATGACTTCCTTGCCTGTTAAATGAATGTGCTCTCCGTAGTCCAGCAAGTACGCATCATAACCGCCGCCTTGTGAATGCGCATTGATCAAGACACGTGGAATTATTTGCTCCTGGGCATCGTGGATAGCAAAGATCTCACCGAAATCAGGCAATCTTTGGAGTTCCTGCAGAGCTATTTGACAAGCTAAGAGTTTTTTTATCGGTGTCGTGTCTGCTTTCCATTTGGCCACGAATATACAATTTTCTGCAACATTTAGATGCATCATTGTAACCTTCACGATGCCGTCTTTGGAAAACCCGGTAACATTTTTCACCAACTGATTATATATCGCACTGCTCGACATTTGCCTGCCGCCATTAGGTGGCATCAATTTGCACTTGCGATCTTTAGTGGAAAAAACGGACATTGAATGTTCTTTTAAATTTCCTTCCACTTTGGGATTTTTTTCTATTCCTTTCCTTAGGTCAGGGGTATGTATGACTTTTAAGATAAAATCTGTCTGCTGCATTTGTTGCTTAATCCTTTTTGGCATAAGATTCATTTGCCTTACCAGTTTATCTTTGTTTTTTGGCATAGTATCCACCTCCTGCTCACTCCATTTCGGCATAAGATCTATCTGCCTCGCCTGCTCATCCACGCTTTGCAACTCGCTAATCTTATTTCCAGTGGGATTAGTGTGGTTAGCATTATTAATTTGCTGTAAGTAACCCCCGTCAATTTTTATTTGTGAATTGGAATTTTTAAAAAAGCTCAATGCCCTATGTACATTTATGTGCAAATTTAATTTGATAATATTCTCGTTGATCTCGCTAACACTGCTCAATAAGCTATCGTGTACAAAAATTAGGCGACTGTCAGCATGTCCAACATGTGACCAATTATCGAAGAGCGAACGACGCACATTATTTACTTCGTGTTGATACGCATTCAAGTTTGCCTGTAATTTGTATACATTGCGATAAAATAACGATAAGACTGCTGCAAGATCACCTAAGTCCAAATCCATTGCTTTTTGAGAATTATGTAACTTTCCAATCGTATAATAAACTGCGTTGCCGCCAATTTAAAGATTGCGGCAAAAGAAGTGGAGCTTAATTGGAGTTGGCAACACTGTTGTTCGCTAAAAGCACTTATGTTTTCAGCAGAGCTATTAAAATATCTATGTTTGCTTTTATCGATAGTTAACGAAGTTAATATTAGGGCTGCAGAAAAAGCGATGTTTGCAGTAAATTGGGGATACTGTGTTCCTATAGAACTCAACGAAAATATGACGTACAATTTTTTTATTTTTGGCTAAGTTTAGGAGATGTAGCCTCCGATAAGTCCCCGATTTCTATGCAATTTGCAAGCCAGTGTGACCAGGTTTCGAAAACTTTAATCACCCATATTATTATTAAATCTAAGCATTCATATTTTGGGGTTAAAACCTTAAAACCGATACTTTTGAACACTGGCCATTTGCCGCATAAAAACGCGCTTCCATAATTTTACGAAGTTTTGCATAAATAGTTTAAAATGAATGACGATTCTGTGCCACAATTCGTAAGTTAGTATATTTTACATATTCTAATTGCAAGTAATGGTTTACTTCTAAAGGAACTAGGGGATGCGCTCGCTCAGCGGTGTGAAAACACACTTACCGCAAGTTTTGTGCCAGGCGGGTCAAAAATATCTCTTAGTGCCTTTCGTCCCGTAAATTGGAATAGCCGTGATGCTCCGACCGAAACAGCTGGCCAGGATCCAGTGCTGATTTATATGGCAGAAGAATCGTCCATTTGCAAGGAGCCAGTAGTACGCAGTTTATTGTTGGAAACAAATGCAACATTTGCTACTTTACAAACGCTTAGGCAGGAATTTAAGATGGCTCAATCTAAGAAGAACCAGGAGTATCTAAAAATATCGCGTTCGTATCGCAGCATAATTCGATGCTGTTTAGAAAAACTTGCGAATGCCAAGAAATCGTTAGAGGTGCAAGAGAATGAGCTCAGGGAACAACGCCATACGGATGCAATAACAACTTTCTATGCTGCCGAATGTCTTTGGCATCTTATTGAGATCCTCTACATGCATTCACAACATAGCCAGTTAGTTGTACCACAGTTATTAGAATGGACACGCTTTCATTACCCCCAAACTGAAGATCAAGCAACCGATCTGTTGCTAATGTCAGATGAGGCAAGCGAATGTGACAACTATTGGGAGACTTTAAAGAAACTTGTTATGTTCGGTCAGCTGGATGTAACACGTGCCATCCTCTCGCAGAATCGCAAGTTCAATCAGAAATCCTATCAATCGGCTGAACTGATTCTGAAAACCATGCCAGTCTATCAAGATGGATATGCACTGCAAAAATTTTGCTCGCAGTGGCAGTACTGGCATGTAGATATAGAACGCAAATTGGCTGCTCATGTATTTGCCGCCGAACCAGAGCTTGAGCTGCTCATGTACTTGGTGACGGGTAGTAATATGCACTGGGATGCAGAACTGTTAAAGTCAAACGACTGGTATGAATTTCTACCGGGGTATTTACTTTATACCAGGCCAGCTTGTAAGCCGTTTGAGTTGCGCATTGCCACCAGCAACTGGCTAAAGCGTTGGTCACAGATCCGTCCTAACTGGCAGATGTCGCAGCTTAGTCGGATGGTTTTGCAACTAATGGAGCACGATATTAAAGTATTTATCTACGATGCACAGAAGCTTAACGACAGTCATTGGTTTGCTACGCATTTAATCGACCTGATCTTCCACATGGGTCACCTGAAGTCGTACTTCGAACAACACAATATGTGAGTGAACATACTATTTTTGGTAAACCTATATATTTTTGTTAAACCGATATTTAACCACGCCCCTTTAATTTACAGTGACCTGGCAGCTCTGCGGCTTTCGATGATCTTTGATTATGGCAGCTACTTAGTGACTACGCATAATCTTTGGCAGGTGGGTGTTGATTATTTACATGCTTGCCACCACGAGGGAGCGGCAGCCATTGAATTACTTCTGCCTCGCATCCCTTTAAGAAACGAGCGTCAAGCTTTCAAAATTATCGCACTAGCCAAAAAGCTTGGCATGCAAAGCGTCGAGCCGGACATTTGTAAGGTGTTATCGAAGCGTGCTTATATTGATGAGAGGTTTGGCAGTGCTCTGGAGTGGGCGGTACGCTCCAAAGATGTTTTATCAGTCACGGCAATAGCGGATTATATACTAAAGGTATACTGCGATACTTAATATATATCCTGTCAATTGCTGATTCCACATATGCAATATATTAGCACTACTCCCGTACCGGCATTATACTGTGCCAGGATGTTATCTGCACCATTGGAGCACGCATGTTTGTCTCACCTCGTCTGGTATTTCTATGCAAATATTATGAGTTCTATGAGTTTTATCGTCAACGGGATTTTTTATCTGGCGCCGAGCTGCTAACCAATTTGCTGGCATCAAAAATAACTCCTGATTAGTAAGTTACATACATTTCATTTTAACTTTAAACCTTCGATCCATTGAATATGTTTATTGCTTCATATTTAAAGTGGAATATGAGCTATCCTAATGTCAAGCTTGTTCAACATAAATTTTGTTACTTGTTTTCTTTTTGAATAAAGCTAAATTAGCTTATATAATTAATTGCAGCTTCTGGCCCTCGCTACTGATTGACTCTTTACCACTGCTTGAGTCTAAAGATCCAAAGATTTTTTCCAAGGAAACACTTGCAATACTGCAACATCTGGAAATGGAGCTCGTGCCACTCCTAGTTCGTAACAAAATAAGCACTGCCAAGTTTAACGATGTAAGCGAGAAACGTATAGTGTTTTTATAAATAATAAATATTTTTAAACCTTCCTTACAGCAATCGCCGAAAACATTCTTCAAGGACTATCGCGTGGAAAATATTGAAGAAATCTTGGATCTAATGCGTCTAGCATGTGCCCGCAATTTGGCTAGAGCTTTGATTATTGAAAATACGGCGCCCATATCGTAATTGAAAAAAGAACTGTTTATAGATTAATTTATTTTTAATTTTAGCTTCACAATACATCATATTAATTGTAATTTTTTGTCAACATTTGTTGAATTACTACTGTTCATACGTTTTGTTTTTTATATTTCTTTGTTTGCGATTCTTTGTTTGATGTTGATTTAACTGCATACCTCCACTTCCCCGTTTTGCTGTTACTTAAATTTTTTTGACCAAGAGAAACATCAACAAATGAATCCAATTGGAACAAATTTTGAAATACAACATGTTAATCTATAGGATGGTTTATATCGTGCAACCTGACAAAAAAATCGAAAATACCGTTTAAGAAAATGTTAATGGTTTAAAGCGCTTAAAGTTCTTTCAATATTTCAATACACTCGGACAATTTAACACGTTATTACGGATTATCACGGATTTTAAAATTACAATACATTACAGCATTTTCATATTGAAAATTCATTACACGTTAATTGGCGCAGAGTAATAAACAGTCGCAGACGCACGACTGTAAATTTTGTTTCTTCTTGTCGTTTCGTGTAAGCCAAATGAAAACTGCTTAAGCCAAAACCTAAAAGAAAAAAATGTAAAACCTAATCTGTACTATAGGCAAATAGATTCATATCATCATGTACGTGGGTATGTACATATATTAGCTTCACACAGTTTTAAAAGTAACAAACAACGCACAGAGCATAATGGATTAGTATGAATACAGTATACTAGATGTATATATATATATATATATATATTAAATTATTATTTATATATATGTATATATTATTACTATATTTTTCTTTTGTTTATCAATATGAGAATCGCACGGCGTTGTACAAATGTTTTAGTAACGGCTACACACAGAACGAGGGTAGGGGGAAACGGCATTAGAAAATAATTTAGAACACAACTCCAAACCTGTTTGCTGACTAAAAATAATCTATCCAAAATGCGAGGCAGAACTTTTGAAGTTTAATGCTTGTAGGACATGTACATAAATCATCTGTATTGAAAATTTAATATGATTAAGAAACGTGGCAAATGTGTCGCAATGCCATAAAACGGTTTGGTGGACCCTTATTTAAATAGTAATAATAATATTACGGCCAGTTTCAATTGTGGAGCTATATTCGGTCTTGAGTATTTTCTCTAAATATATATATATATCGAAAAACGTCTAGGTAGGTGCCTAATTGAGTTTACCCGTTGTTCCTGACGCCGCTGTCGCTGCGCTCGTCGAAGACAACGTTGTTGTGGTTGCGGTGGCTGCCACTGCGGCTGATGCTGCTGATGCGGCATTGCCGCTTGTAATGGAGCCCAGACGTGAAAGCGATGGTTCCCGTTTGGGTGGTACAACTGGCTTAGTTGGTATGGGTGGCGGAGCACCACGAGCACCGGCAGGCGGAACGGTAACGGGTGGTACAGCGATAGACACAGGATGTGGATGTGGTGGTGTGGACGTCTGATCCAGCGCTGCAGCTGCAGCAAGTGCTGCATACTTACCACCCGGTGCACGTTGTATGGTCGCTGTCGGCTGCATTTTGGCCAGCGAGGGCGACGGTGGAGCAACAGCACCGCCAGCATTTGTGACACCAGGTAATCCCGGACCAGTTGAAGTTACAGCACTACCTGAAGGATCTATTGTGGTCACAGTGCTGCTGTTGTGATTGACAGCAGCCATCGGCAATTGCCCCACCGGTGCACAAGCGGTACCTGCTGGCACGGTGACCACGCCAAGAACACCGGCCGCGCTGCGTATGTTCTGACCCGGTACAATGGAACGTGCGATGCCCGTCTGTGGCCCCAACACCGGCATGCTGGTCACCGTGGCGGTTGGTTGCACAACTTTCGCAATATTAACCATAGACGTGGCACATGACTCCTCTAAAAAGTGAGTAAAAAACACTATAATATTGTATACATTATACATATTTAACAAAAAACAAGTAAGAACGGCTACAGTCAAGTGTTGACTGTATAAGACCATGGATTTTTTAAGATTATGATAAAATTCAGTTTGAGAAAACTGTTATTAAACGTGTTTTTCAAAGAAATATAATAAACAACACACATAATTTTCAGTTGACGCCAAGCAGTTCAAGCAGTTGAAAAAACACTGCTTGGAAAAAACACTGCTTGCCTGCTTGCAGTGGGCGCAGTGCAAATCTATATGAAACGTTGAATAACTTTTTTGTTCATTATCCGATCGGAACCAAATTTTTAGCGATCGTTTAGGTGGTGATAGTTATCATACACACCAAAACTGAATACTTTATTATTGCGCTTGCTATACGGTTTATCGATTTGTTGGGGCGGAAGTAGGCGTGTCCCAAATTTAAATAAAAATTTTACAGTGTATGATTCACATAAGTGTTGTCACCAAATTTGGTGGCTCTAGCTTTTTTAGTTTCTGAGATATAGGCGTTTATACAGACGGACAGACAGACATGGCTTAATCGACTCGGCTAGTGATCCTGAGCAAGAATATATATACTTTATGGGGTCGCAGATGCCTCCTTCTGCCTGTTACGCACATTTCGACAAACACAATAGACCATGGATTTTAAAAAAATAGTAGAAGTAGTAGACCATGGATTTTAAAAAAATAGTATTTTTTTTAAATCCATGGTCTAATTAAAACAATATTAAGCGCCGAAAAAATATTGATTTTTAGCAGAGTTAAGTGAAAGTATGTAAAAACAAAATTTAAATGCATGATGAAGGCGCGGCACAGATAGACAGTCAACTTTTTTTTCTACGGAACAGGGGTTACTTAAAATAATGGCTCCAAGAATTGGATTATAGAGAAATTTAAATAATTATAAAAAACTTTCATTTAAGATAAAGAAATTAAAGTATCTGAAATGAACGTTAGGACCGATGGAATAATTTAACTTGTCTAGCTCGCCATTTTTCTATTTGCTTTAGCTTACAGAGTGCGTGGAAAAAGTGTGTGGACTGTCGAAAAGTGCAGTCTTAACAATAACGAAACGAGAAAAGAATATAAATAAATCACCTTGCAAATTGCGTAAGAAATTGTTTCTAACAAAATATTTCATCTTTGAAAGTTAACGAAAAAAAGATATTTAGAGAATTATTAAAAAAAGCATGGAAAACTACAGTCGAGCGCGCCCGACCGTTAGATACCATTTGACCAACTTTGTAGTTACGCTCTAGACATGTCAACTTGCTAACGCTCTCAAACACACACATGCAGACACACATACAAAGATCAAAACAATGCGTTACGATTTGTTGCAATGACGCGGGCAGCGGAACTACGAAAAACGTATTCTTGAATAACTTTTGTGTTTATTCTCCGATCGGATTGTAATCAGCATATTTACGTGTGCCAAGGCAGAAAGCTGTAACTTTATTACTTTCCTTGATATTTAAACAAGTAAGAAAGCTACAGTCGAGTGTGCTCGCTACCGCTCGCTCGTACCCGCTACCAAGCTGCTCGTACATCATTTTTGCGGAACAAAAAAAAAAGTCTACAATCATATTTTCACCGTAAAAGGCTATGGACTTACAATATTTATGCAAAGTCAAAATCTAAAATAAAAAAAAAAAACATTTTTGCACACATTTAATTTTTGATGCGGGCGGGACTTGAACCCGTATATGCATAATAGTACTGTTCGTTTTGCAGTCCACGACTTAACCCATTTCACCACCGTACACGCACACACGATTCGGCACAATACTGCAAGCAGCGCTGCCGGCAGCGCTGCTTACAGCTATGGAAAACGTTAAGCTGAATAACTTCTGTGTTTATTATCCGATTGTTACCAAATCATCTGGCTAGCTATAGTTATCATGTAAACCGAAAATGAACAATATAGCATCAAAATTGCGCTTGTAATCAATGTTTTTTCGATTTACGGGGGCGGAAGGGGGCGTGGCCAAAATCCAAAATAAACTTGATCAGCGTGCAATAATAACACATATTGTCACCAAATTTGGTAGTCCTGGCTCTTATAATAGCTGAGATCTAGATTTTCACACGGACAGACAGACGGACATGGCTATATCGACTCGGCTGTTGATCCTGAGCCAGAATATATGTAGTTTATGGTGTCGGAGGTGTCTCCTTCTGCCTGTTACATACATTTTCGGTTTGAACAAAGTTATAATACCCTTCTACTCTATGAGTAGCGGGTATAAAAACAACGATTTGCGTAATCGTTGGGCGTGACATCTTAAATTTGAGATAAACTTTATCTGCGTATGGTGTTTCGGTATACCATATGCAAATCAAGTTAAATGCTAAATTTGGTGTCTGCAGGGTGTAGGAGTTGCATCTTAAATTTAAATAAACTTGATCTGCTTAAGGTATACAGGAGTCATCATACCAAATTTGGTGTCTCTAAGTTTTGTAATAGCTGAGATCTGACAGACGGACATGGCTTAATCGACTCGGCTAGTGATCCTGAGCAGAAATATGCACAGTTTATGGGGCTTGCCACGTTTCCTTCTGCCTGTTACATACTTTTGCACAAACTTAGTATACAATTTGTGACCATTTTTAATGGTCGAATTGTATAAAAATATACATAAATTAAAATTACATTTAAAATACAAGTAAAACAGGGAAAAAAAGGTTTGCAGCTGAAGCAGAACTCACCACTAAATTGACGTGCCTTAGTGGCTGCCACTGCAGCACCCGTAGCAACAACAATGTTATTTCCACTGGAGGTCAACTGCTGTTGATGTTGCTTCTTTAAAACCTCATGATCGGCACGCAGCGTGTTAAGCTCCTGTTCCAGCTCCTTGACGCTATTTTGTAAAAGAAACACATGATTTAAGTATAATTTCCTTATTAATAATAGTCGCATTGTACCGCATCTCTTCCTTGGCCAATTTCGCCATTAGGGCTTTCCGTTCAATTTCCATCGCTTGCGTTTGCTTCTCTAATTCCTCCTCCATGCGTAGCGACTTTTTGCTTTCTTCTTCGAGGCCCTCGGCGATTGTATCCGAGCGTTGCTTTTCCTCGGCTAATATTTGGGCCAGGTCCTCCGAACGTTTTCCTATAAAAAATAAAATGTTTTACCTATACACAGAACAATTTTCAGTACTCACCCTCCTCAATGTACTTCATTAGAATTTTTTTTCGTTCGGCAATGAGCAACAGAACAATTTGCTTTTGCCTGTTGCGTTCATATTCGAGCGTCTCTTGCAGCTTCTTGAGATCCTTTTCCATGCTAGCGACCTGAGCATGCTCCGCCTCGAGCTGTTGTTGCAGCTTGGTACGCTCTATTTCTAGCCCATAGGTTATGCCATCCCCCTGAGCTGTGTCATGCTCGTGCTTCCGCTTTTCTTCCTCCAGCTGTTGTAACATGCGTTGATTATTCTCAAGAGATTCGGTCAGTATGTTAACCATTCTGACATGCGTGCCGCGCTGCTTGATGACCATCTGATATTGTTGTTCCATTTGCTGCTCAATTATCTGGCGTACTTCCATTTCGGCTTGGGCTGCCTGCGTAGACGACTCACGCGTTATTAGATTGCCACTCAAGGAGATCTTATCCCGAAATAATGATGCATACGGATCATTTGGCTGCACTCGCCTTGTGCGCAACTGCGTGATCAACTGCTTGACACGTTCATTACGCAGTGCAGCAATGCAAACATCACGTGCCTGCAGCTCACCCTCTAGAAAGTACAACATCTTGACCAACTCACTGTGCGGCATCTCAGTACGCACATTTGCCAACGGCTGAACCGCCTGTTGTTGCTGTTGAAGCAATTTTTGACCCGCACCGGGTTTCATAGTTTGAAATTCATGAGTGGCATCAGCACTGTCGCTGCAACCATCGCCACTGCTGTTGCAAGAAGCTGTTGTTGTCGTCGCGGCTACTGTTGTTGCGCTGTTTATTTCCAGCTCCTGCTCAGCCATACTATTTGTGCTGGAGTGCTGCTCCATTATCCTGGCTTTCTTTACAACATACAAAATCGTATTAAAGATACTTGTGAGGCCGCGTCACAGATTGCGAATTGCTAATTAAAGTATGCACAATTTATTGCACTTATCACCACTGTTTATGTTTTGCTTGACATTTTAATGGCCACAATACGATTTAATTTGCTAAATTCTGTGCCATTAAATCCTTTGTTGCCGAGAAAAAGTGGATACTTTTTGTTAGAGATGCGACATTTTTACTATCGTACATATCGATTTGTGCGCAGAGAGCATCGATAATTCAATCAACACAACTGTTCCCCACACTTAACGAAGAACACTCTACATCAGTGACGGGCAGCCTCTCATTTTCTATAACTAGCATGCAATGACGGGAACCACGCACCCATTTAAAATTTATATTTGTGAGCAGTAAAAAACAAAGTAGAGAAGCAAAGCATTGAAAAAATTTTACGAACTCAACATTTGTAGCATTTTAATATTCTGTCTAAAAAATGTTTGCAATAGTCTGCAAGCATATGAGGCACTGTGCATTAATTTGTATACCCGCTACTCATAGAGTAGAAGGGTATTATAACTTTGTTCAAACCGAAAATGTATGTAACAGGCAGAAGGAGACACCTCCGACCCGATAAATTATATATATTCTGGCTCAGGATCAACAGCCGAGTCGATATAGCCATGTCCGTCTGTCTGTCCGTGTGAAAATCTAGATCTCAGCTATTATAAGAGCCAGGACTACCAAATTTGGTGACAATATGTGTTATTATTGCACGCTGATCAAGTTTATTTTGGATTTTGGCCACGTTTTTTTTTTTATTTTAGATTTTGACTTTGCATAAATATTATAAGTGCATAGGCTTTTACGGTCAAAATATGATTGTAGCCGTTTTTTTTTGTTCCGCAAATAAATGATGTACGAGCAGCTGGGTAGCGGGTATATTACAGTCGAGCAAACTCGACTGTAGCTTTCTTAGTTGTTTTTTTTTTATTTTAGATTTTGACTTTGCATAAATATTGTAAGTCCAAAGCTTTTTACGGTCAAAATATGATTGTAGCCGTTTTTTTTTGTTCCGCAAATAAATGATGTACGAGCAGCTGGGTAGCGGGTATATTACAGTCGAGCACACTCGACTGTAGCTTTCTTACTTGTTTTACTTAATTTTAAAAAATAAATAATATTGCAAATTATCCGAAAAAGATCAGAGATCGTTTAGGTGGTGATAGTTATCATACATACCAAAACTGAATACTGTAGCTTTATTATTTCGCTTGCTATACGGTCTATCGATTTGTGGGGGGGGAGTAGGCGTGGCCCAAATTTTAATAAAACAGCATATGTTTCAAATTAGTGCTGTCACCAAATTTGGTGACTCTAGCTTTTTTAGTTTCTGAGATATAGGCGTTCATACAGACGGACAGACAGACATGGCTTAATCGACTCGGTTAGTGATCCTGAGCAAGAATATATATACTTTATGGGGTCGCAGATGCCTCCTTCTGCCTGTTACGCACATTTCGACAAACACAATAGACCATGTATTTTTTTAAATCCATGGTCGAAAAATTAATGCACAGCGTGTCATATGCCTGTAGACTAACGCAAACATATTTTAGACAGAATATTAAAATGTCAGAAATTTTGAACTCGTAAGTTTTTTTTTCAGTGCATTACTTCTCAACCTTTTTTTCGATTCTCATAAATACAAACAGACGTTTAAATGTGTGCGTGGTGCCCGCAACTGCTCTAACTGCTCTGTATACTGAATACTTAACGTAAGTGCAAAGTTTGTTAACATTTAATTTAATTTGTATTTTAACAGTAAATTTGTAACTATTTTCTAAAAATAAATGGTTTAGATGAATTATAGGCTGCCGAGTATCTTATATGTTTACCCACCAGACGATTGACCAATGGTACCAGTGCTGGTTGGCGTACATAAATACCCTTGGCATAGGGGGTCCAAACGCGCCAAACACTTTCAGTGTTATCCGGTTGCAGTATACCGACCCAGCCGGCGGAACTGAGAGTTATATCACAATTAAGTTTCCTTTCAGACTGGCATTTCTGAAAGTCCCTAGAGACGCTTTTTACAACTATGTCCTGCTCCTTGCACTGTAATCCGGGCCATTTTTTAAGACGCGTATCATCATCGTCAACCATGGGCACTCCCAGTAACTTAGTTCCAAGGTAACGGCTATAAATGTCTTCAGCATGTTGGATGCCCGTAAGAAGCACCGGCAAAGTTTTCGATGTAAACACAAACACTTTCAGCCAATCAAAGTTACACTGCAACAAATCGATTCGCGCTAAGCCACCGAGAAACAAAGAAGTGTTGACCGACACACGAATCGCGCGTGGCTTTAGTATCTTTTCAGGTTGTAAGTGAAGCAGCTCCTTGGTAGTTAGTAATGTTGTAATTTGATCCGGCTGCATGACCCCGGGCGTATCATACACCCAACGTGCCTCCCGATACTCTGGTCTCCGCTCGTTTAACGTCGTTATGGGCTTCGTACCCGAGGTCAATGCAAAGGCATCATTTACATCCTCTCGTTGTTGGAAGGTACGTCCCACATTACCGATTAGTTGAGCTGCACTCACATGACCAGTCTCTTTGGCTTGATCCTGTCGCAATTTTTTCAATGCTGCGCGTTGGTTTCGCTCCGAAAAGAGACGTGCATACCGCTGATAAACTCGAATATCTGAGGGTCGTAGAATTGGAAACTTGAGCATTTGCAAAGTTGTACCTGGCCAGGCGCAAGTCGTAGCTTTGGGGACCAATTCGCTTGCCTCGGGTCGACAATAGTCCGAGTTCAACAATATATTGAAGAGCGTACTCTTGCCCACATTTGTACATCCGAGCAAATAGACATCGCCCTTGTATTGCCAAATTTTGTGCAGCTGCGTAATAAGTTCTTCAATACCAAATCCTGTCTTGGCAGAGATTAAACTGATGTTCTTTATATTAAGCCCATCGAATCCGCCGTACTGAATAAACTGTTGCCTGAGACATGCTTTAACATGGTCTAAATGTCCACTTGAGTCACGTGGCAGCAAATCTACTTTGTTGCCCACCAGAAACACTGGTCGCTTGGAACCAAGCAACACCTGCATGCCTGGCCAAATGGAACTCGGTAAATCTAACAGATCAACAATTACAACAGCCAAAGCAAATTGATCTTGTATGCTCGAAATCGTGTCCACATACGCCGAAGGTGGTATTTCCACGTCCAAGGCTATGTTGTAATGCTTGAGAAAATGACATCGCTGGCAGGTTATGGTCTGCAGTTCGCGTGTAGTGCGTCCCTTTAAGAAGAAATTGCTGTAAATGTTTATTGCAAATACTTTATTGAAAATTAATTTTAATACCTTGAATATTTCGCTGGGTATGTAGCCGGGCATAGAAATGCATGAACAGTTCAAAAGTGCGCCGCATCCACTGCAGGGCACTTTTGAAGGTGGTACTGAGGGGTTCGGAGTCCCATGATTCACATTTATGTTTTCCGTTGTACTCCAGTCGCCTGCATAGAACTCATAGTCGTCCATCCAATTCTGTGGATATGCTAGGGCAGTTTTTGTTTCCGGCTTAAGCCCCAAATCACGCAATGAGGATAGTGGTGGAAACACTATTGGAGCCCTTTGGTGTAATTTCTTTAAGTCAAACTCGAGATATGAACTATAGAGCACATTTTCGTAATTAATGTAACGATGGTGTGCCGTTTCCCATGCTTTTTGACGAAAGCTCTGTGTTTCATTTGCTGTCGTGTTTTGTAATCGCCGGCATGTGCAAAATAAATTTTCAATTAATCTTTTTATAAAACACGATGTTTTTAACATGTTTGTGGGTATCACATGCGTGCGAACTCTCTTTGATACACAACTAATAAACTATTAAGTGCTGCTTAACATTTTTACTGTACTAGTGTTGAGTAACATGAAAAAGCAAAAATACTCGTCGGAAAAGAGAAAAAAGAAAGCAGCAAAGCAAGCATAAGCGAAAGCAGAGCGTGTACAGAAGGTGAGTGAGTGCGTGCTAAAAAAGCGTGTATGTATTAAATTGATACAAAAAGTTACAAAAAACATGGACAAACCACATACAAATAGCATTTTTAAAAATCAATTTTCAATAGCATGCAGTATGAATTGGTAAAAGAACAGGGTGCAAGCCAAAAAGCTATTAGGAGAGTGTAGAATAAAGACACAAGTGTATGTATGTGTGCGTATGTTTGTGCAGTTGTAGCGTGCTGTATTGCGTTTGTGTAAGTGCAAGTGTATATGAAACAAAGTAAAACCGAAGCGCGACCTAATTTTAAAATATATATTACTATCAATTTTGCATAAACAAACAAAAAATTCCAATGCAAAAAAAAAACTGTGACAGCGACAAACTACTAATGCAATGAAAACATTTAATATTTATTATTGTGTCATGCCATTAAGAGATGCCGCTGTGTCGTCGCAGCCATTGTCTAGGAAGCAACGGCTCTCGCACATTTCTTCTGTTCATTTTGAGCAGCTCGTTCCACCGTTTCATCCTACATTGTTGTTGTGAGCGCCATGTTGAGTAACACACGCCAACAACACCAGCAGCATTTGCGAGTGCGGCTCATCAATTTTGTGAGTGTTGCAACTTTCATTCGAACTCGTTTTAAAATGTTTTTGTTGTTGCTGCTGCTGTAAGAGACGACTCATGCGCTCGCTAGACCTTCGAAACTCTTTTTCTTCTCTGTTGTCTTTTCTTAACTCTAAAAGTGGTAAATACCAAGAGTAAATACTCTATAAAGAAAAAAACACAAATATAGATACGCAAGTATGCAATCGTGGGTGTTTTCAGCGTATTTGCGTGTGCTTGCAAAATAGGAGAACAGAAAAAATCAATAGCCGACCTATAGTAACGCTAAATTATACAGTTTCATCATTACGAGCAACTTTTCTTTTTGCTGCGCGGGCTCAACTAAATTAAAATAGCGGAAGTGAGATAGTTGCATTTTGTAAAAACATAAGCACACCAATGTACCGGAAAATTCCCTCAAATGTCGCCGTCGTTGTCATATTGTTGCTGTTGTAATGTAATTCCGAAATCATAACGGCAGTTGAAAGTTGAGAGCGTTAAGCCATGTGTGCGTGTGTGAGTGTGTGTGTGAATGTCTGTGTACATAATATGAATGTTCGATAATGTGTGCGTGTTCCGATATTGTAAACTGAACGCTTAGACTACACGGCGCGACATTTGTACTAAGCGTTTCCTTAAACTGTCCACACAGTGCCGGCGCAATTGTAACGCACATGGCAACGTGAATAAGCTGGTCCCAGGTGCTGTCGCAACCGTAACACATGTTGTCTGTGCAGAGGGGCACAGCATTTAGCATTTTTCAATTTGAAATGTAATTTATTTTATTCAATTTTAAAATTAATATTAAAAGCTCACGTATAGGTCAAAGTAAAATATATTATATATCATATTATTGTACAGATTTAGTATAGAACTTTTTAAATAATATTATTTTAGTAACACTGGCAAGAGGCGGCAAGTAAAAATTCAAATGAGCAACGCAAATGACTAAAATGCAAAAATTGCCTTGAAAAGTGAAAGGCATTCAAAGTGAGCGCACGAACGCGCGAGTCTTTGATATTTTGCTTAACCTTTGTCGCTCTTTTTGTTTTTGTTTCTGTGGAAGTTGCTATTACCTCGAGATAGCTTTGCACATTGACATTTTCCAACATATAATACATTCCAGCTCTCCGATGCACACAGCGGCAGCGCGGAACACTTTGCTGTATTTTGATTTTTGGTTGGTTGTCTTTGTCGTCGGTTGTACAACGCTTAAGAGTTCCACAGACATCCCATGTGATAGCCACAACGCGGCAACAGGAACGACTCTTTCACGATTTATATATTTGAATCAACTCTCTCACAACGGTTACACTCAAAGCGCGGCTTTGCGCTTTGCCTCACAACAAATTTCGCCAAGTTATTTACTTATTTTTGAATGCATAATGTGTGCTGCGCTTTTAAAAGTCACGTTTTGGTATTAATGCATTGACTATGTACTTTCTGTGTCTGTTTTCTGTAGAAATTAAAAATTAAAGAAATACTGAACTGAAGTCCTCTGCGAATACTACTCTACAGAGGTCGCGCATCTAATTTCCCTCCTGCCTTCAACAGAATCGTTTGAGTGCGCGTTTTCTTTTACCGCTTTCCTAGGGAAACAAAAGCAAAGCTTCTACATGATGTCGTCGGATCAACAGTTCTTTCTGAAATGGAACGATTTTCAAACCAATATGGTGACCTCGTTCCGTCACTTACGCGATGAGAAGAGTTTCACAGACGTAAGTATATTATCCAATTGTTATGCTATTTTAAGTTTATTTATTATTTGGTTTGTTTACTCGAATATTCACCATTACAAGCACCAATAAGCCAATAGTACGTAAACCCAACTCATTGCAAACTAACTTTTCTCCATGGCCTTTTTTTACTGGTTGTTTTGTTTCCATTTGCATATATACTTACTCCTACCTACCTACCTGTTCATCATTTACCTGTTACTGATTGTGTGCTTTTTATACCATTGCAGATGGTATATTAATTTTGGCAAGACGTTTGCACCTTAGGAGACATCTCCGACCCTATAAAGTATATATATTCTTTATCAGCATCAATAGGGGAGTCGAACTAGCCATATTCGTCTGTCCGTCCGTTCGTTCGTATGATGCAATGCAAACTAGTCTCACAGTCTTAGAGCTATCTTGAAGAATCTTGGTATACATGATTCTGATTGCTGCACGCTGTAAACAAGTCCGAAATAGCCGGATCGGACCCATATTTCGTAAAGCTGCCATAAAACCTATCGGCCGATTTTTGTCATTTTTCAAAATATCGACATGAAATTATCCCGATATATATCTAAGTATGTCCTTTGACATTCGGCTGTAAATTTTATCGAAATTGGAGAGATATATCGTATAGCTACCATAGAACCAATCGGGCGTCTATTAGAATTTTCAATATATCGCTGTGAAACTTATATTATATGTCTATTAAATGCTATGCATGTTTTATTAAAATCGGACAGATATATCGTTTACCTATGGGCCGAACTAATATTTGGTGTAACTGCAAGGGTATAAAATCTTCGGCGTGTCGAAGGTAGGCTTTCCTTCTTGTTTTTATTCTTTTCTTGGTCTGACACATGTTAACATATGTACTTGTGTGTGGGTATTAAGGACAATTTAAAACTGAATTTTAATGATATGCTTTGATTTGTTTTTCTCTACAGGTAACACTCGCTTGCGAGGGCCAAACCTGCAAAGCACACAAAATGGTGCTTTCGGCATGCAGTCCGTACTTCAAGGCGCTATTGGAGGTAAGTCTCAAGGCGTAGCTTATATTTTAATTCAGCTAACACTTTTAATTGTGTTTTTCTTTTTTAGGAAAATCCTTCAAAGCACCCAATTATTATACTTAAAGATGTGTCCTACATACACCTGCAGGCAATATTGGAGTTCATGTACGCAGGAGAGGTGAATGTATCCCAAGAGCAACTGCCGGCGTTTCTCAAAACTGCCGATCGGCTTAAAGTGAAAGGTCTGGCAGAGACACCTAGTTCTATAAAACGGGAGGGTTGATGGTATTCAAACAAATAAAATTCATAATAAACACAACTATAAGAAACTTATATACGCAAGCAAGAAAACAAAATTCCAACAATGCAAAAGTTAAATTAAAAATGTTTGAGATACTACATAACAAAGACAAGAAGAAAAGGAAAGCACAGAAAATTAATTCTCAAAATCAATACATACCCTAAAGAGACACAAGTAACATTCAAAGATACTACAGACGACACTATAGTTCAAACTACAAAAAGTAATGTTTACGATTTTATAATTCATACCAACTCGCAAACCCCCTAGACCAATCCAAACAACCAAATCAACCCACTTGCAATACTTTTTGAACACTGTCGACCCATTGAACTTGATTTGAATCGTATTTTTAATTTCTTCTTAAAATAGTTTGTAACATATTCTTAAAACATAACACAAAAAACACTGTATAAAAGGCAAAATATGGACAACTCAACAAAAACAAATGAATAAATGATGATCAGAGAACGATGCAATGGAGAAAAGCACTTTTGTAAAGTAATTAAAAAAAGATTCATTTAAAATATATAGAAACAAAATATATAATATAGTGTGAAATATGTGCAAGTAGAAAGTTAAAAATCATCCGCATGCCCACGAATATTTACACAACATTCAGTTAGTTTTTAAGTCCCTAACTTAAAATCCACAAGCACACACAAACAGCACATAACCATACACACTCAGAGACAGCAAGGAAACAAAAGAAATACAATGCAAAAAACATCTTATTGCGTGTTTCGAAAAAATTTAAGTACTTTAAATTGTTTTAAAATATTTTTCAATGTTTTTCATACCATAATAAACATATTTAAAAGAAACTATAACAACAAAAATGACGTTTACCGTTTGCGATATGACTAACTTTTCCTGTGAAGCTATCAAATCTATTTAGTTTTTTAAAGAATAGTAAAAACACACAATTTATAAAAGATTATAACAAAAAAAAAAAAAATAAACAAAAGCGATACATAAAGTAAAATATTTATATGAATGTATATTTATACATGTGAGCATAGATTTAAATAACTACGATAAATAAACAATTCCAAAAATATTTTTAAAACTAGTTTTTTGAAGGGTTGTACTCGTGAGAGAGAAATTTCATTAATGCTATATCACATAATTCATTGCGGAAAACTAAAACCCAACTTCTGCAATTCTTTAAATTTTATTTCATTGATTTCGTAATTATTATATTCGTATTTATGTTTTTTTTTAAATCAATATTTTATTAAAGATTTTAACAAAACTAATGATTCTTACAAAAATTGTTATATTTTATAATAAATAAAATATAATATGTATATTATTTACGCTGCCAGATCCCTTGGCAAGCAGGGATTGAGGAGGATGCCTATATATTGCGTGTGAGCTGTTTTCTCAACTCAAATTTAAAATTATTTTTCTAGATGAGGCTGGATGTGAATTTTCTTCAGTGTGTGGTTAAGTGTAAATTGTAAATTTCAATTATTAAAACAATACGCATTGCGCGTATTTAATTCAAACGGATCGGAACGCATCTTTTCCTGGTTGACCTCGACGTAGCGCGCAACATCCGCAATGAGATTGGGTCTTTCCGCTGCGCTAGGTGCGCATGGTGACCATATTTTGATATCATGATCGATTCCACTGGTGGCTAGCATACAAATACTTGGATGCGGTTGTACACAGTTGACAATGGCGCTATCGGCTCGATAGACAGCGCGTATTTTGGCCGTTTCCCCTTCCCAGATGTAGAAATTACCATCATCGGATCCGGCTACAATGAACTCGCCATTCAAGCCCAAGTAGTTGGCCTCCTTGATGTCCGTTGTGATGTTGCAATGGCCCACATAGCGCTGCTTATAATCCTTAGATGATAGGCGCATTTCATATTCATCTTCGGTGAGCCGCAAGTAGCTAAGTCCACTCTCCAGGAACGCCGATTCTTGATTAGACGTGCGTCCCGTCTGTTGCTGAGCGTGTTGTTGTTGTTGCCGATTCTCTTTTATGTCCTTGTGCAGCATGAGGACACCATGATTGTTTGCAAAGCTAGGAAACCGTTGTATAAGCTCTTGCAGGCACTTGTCTGCCTCCTGTGGCCTATGCAATTCGAGTAGTGCCCGCGCTAGTCTAAAGTGTGCCTTAACATAGGTGGGATCCAGACGTAGGGCTCTGTGGCAATCGCGCAGTGCCGCATACACGTCTCCAAACCATCCACGACGCATAAGCGCAGTGGCTCGATTTAAGTACAGCACCTCACCCTGTGGATATTCGGCCAAGGCGGCTGAGTAGGCATCTATTGCAGCCAACAATTTACCATTTTCCAGATGCTCATTCCCGAGCTTCTTATGCTCCTCTATAGTGGGGGGCAGGGAGCAGCGCTTATTCTCCTTCTTGGTTGTAGATCCTACTGCCGTAGCACTTAAATCCACATTTTCAATTTGAGTGCGCTCTTGCTTCTGCTCCTGTTCCTCGGCCGGGAGTGATGATGTGTATTCGGGTAGTTCATAAAATATTGGGGGCGATGCATTATGTATATCATATCGGTAGATATGTTCACAGCCCATGTTTACCAGTAGCTCCGTGCTATTATAGTTATTAAAGGTCAGATAGGTTACCGTGCGGGACTCGTGCACAATATTCCTACTAATATTCTTCACTATCTGCCCGGGTGCATAGTACGAAACACAGCTACTGGCTGAGAAACGCATTATGAAGTTCAATAAATCCCCTCAATATTAATACTATGCTCTACATACCTTTATCGGTCAGCATGCGGCGGTCAAAAATTCGTGCATACGGATCATTAGCACCGACCGCTAGATACTCGGTACGTCGTGGATTAATGGCCAGACACTTGGCCTCCGTAGTGGACTCAACTTGCGTGCAAAGACTGAGAAGGCGTACGCCACCATTTGCTGTTGATTGTTGATCCTCGGCACTGCGACATCGATGCGGTTCACGCATGTCCAGCTGGAGTATGGCGCCGTCCTCGCCAGCTGACCAGAAAACGTGTGGTGAATCCGGTGCTGTGGCAAGGCGCTTGGGTCGCATTGTGTGACAATTGCAGGTAAATAACGTTTCGCTTTCATGATTAACATCGTAGACATAAATGAATTTATCGCCTCCACAGGTGGCCACAATGCTGTTGTTTTGACGCGGCATAAACTTCACGGAAAATATGTTGCCCAGATGTTTCGTATTAATAGTGTGTATGCGCCGCTTGCGAAACGGATCCCAAATTATAACCTTGTAATCATCTGACCCAGATGCCAGCATTAAACCATTCGTTGCCCATTCCAAGCAATTGACACATCCCTCGTGACCCGCCAGGACAGCCTCCTGTTCGAGGCGATCAACATAGGCTGGCGACGCTTGGAGTCGGCGTCGTAATTGCTCGTCAACATCGCAACCAAATTGTTGTCGCTGCCAATGCAATGAGCTGGCATTCAAGGGCGTCCGTTGTTTGACACTCTCGTTGCGTTGATAACGCGAACTCGAATACTTAGTGCGCCACAGAAGTTCATCGCACGACATTATCTACGTAGTGCGAAATATTTAGAGGATTATGAAACTTGTTCAATTAATTATAGCACATTGCCTTGCCTTTGACTTTGCTTTGTCTTCCCGTTTGCAGTTGCCCCTTAAGCTTTTCCAAGCCTCCTGTGTTTATCTGTTTGTCTTTTTTTCTAACGTTTGTTTGCTTGACGTGGCTCATACACGTTGCATTTCGGTTAACGGTATGTAATGTTTAGGCAAATAATTTGTTTTTTGCCCAGTATACATATTTTTAAACTTTAGTTTTTATAGAAAACACAAACTACCTCGGCGGTCGCTCCGTGTATGTGACGCATTAGAGATGGTTGCTTTTGTATCGTTATTTATTATTCACTGAGTCTTTAGCTTTAGCCAAATATTTTGCCGTTTACGTCAGATCGTATATTAGAAACACCATCTGCGTCTACTAGTTGAAAAAAAAAAACAATGAGTCCTATATATTTATTCGGAAGTATTTTATATATTATTATTATTGATTAAATGATGTACAAAGTAATACATTTTGTGATATTTGAAATAGTACATAGTAAAGTAGAGTTTATTCCTCCTGTAATTATTTTTTACACTATCATCAATTGTCTAAATTGTCTTTAGGGCAGTATTTCCGTGGCGCCTCGACGAAATAAGACGAAAATGTGAAAATGTGAAAATGTGGCTTAGTTTAGGAGATATAGCCTTCGATAAGTCCCCGATTTCCATACAATTTGTAGGCAACAATAGCCAGGGTGACCAGATTTCAAAAACTATAATTACCCATATTTTGACCCGTAGAGTTGCATGGCTATGGTCTCACTATCAATCAGCTGTTTTTGTTTACAGTTTGCTTTTGAAGTCATGTCCGTCTGTCTGTATGGACGTTGAGATCTCAGCTATTACAAAAGCTAGACACCAAATTTGACATGATGGTTCTGTATACCATACGCAGATCAAGTTTATTTCAAATTTGGAGTGCCACGCCCATCGCTCAAGCAAATCAATAATTTACAAATATTAAGGAACGTATTACCGTTACTGACACCATATTTGGCATGATGGTTCCTTTAAATCATGCGCAGATGAAATTTATTTCAAATTTGAGGTGCCACGCCCACCGCTCACGGAAATCGATAATTTACGAATATTAACGAAAGTATGTGTAGGTGAGAGCGAGTTAGTACTAGTTAGTGCAACTACGAAGTTGGTCGAATGTTATCTTACGTTAGGGCGCGCTCGAATAGAGCTTTCCATACTTGTTTTTATACCCGCTACACATAGAGTAGTAAAAGAGTATTATAACTTTGTTTAAACCGCCCCCTTCCGCCCCCGTAAATAAAAAAAATTGATTACAACTGCAATTTTGATGCCATATTGTTCAATAAACACAGAAGTTATTCAGCTTAACGTTTTGCATAGCTACAAACAGCGCTGCCGGCAGCTCTGCTTGCAGCATTGTGCTGAATAGTGTGTGCGTGTACGGTGGTGCAATGGGTTAAGTTGTGCACTGCAAAACGAACAGTACTATTATGCATTTACGGGCTCGAGTCCCGCCCGCATCAAAAATAAAATGTGTGCAAAAATGTTTTTTTTTTTTATTTAAGATTTTTACTTTGCATAAATATTGTAAGTCCATAGCCTTTTACGGTCAAAATATGATTGTAGCCGTTTTTTTTTTGTTCCGCAAATAAATGATGTACGATCAGCTGGGTAGCGGGTATATTACAGTCGAGCACACTCGACTGTAGCTTTCTTACTTGTTTTTACTGTGGACCTTGCAAGTAAATTAACTGGCGCCCGAGCAGGGACCGGTACGCGTACGATACAGCAAAACGTCTTGTAAGTTCGTGGCTAGCAATTACATTTGCTGCAACCGGTCTAAACGCGAGTGATAGTGAACGTGCAACTCCGAAATACTGACATTTTTGACCACCCCTCAACCCTGTACGCATCGCAGGATCCTTAGTAGTCGTGGGACAAAAAGGATGAAATCTGGATCGTCGGAGGGAGGAGCCACATCATTGAAACTATCTATAGTACTGTAAGATTACACAAACCAATATAAAAAAGTAACAAAACTAAAAGAAATACAAATAGACTTAAGCAAACACGGATATTGATATAAAAAAACGTAAAACGATAAATCAAACAAAAGATCACAAAAGTAATATAACTTATTCCAACTTTACGATTCCCAAGGGACCCTCTAAGGCAAAAGGAAAAAACCAGCCTCTGGTTATAAAACTTATAAAAACTTAAACACACACACACATACGCAAACAACGAATTATATTTAAGAAAACATAACATCTTACTAACCCACGTCAAAATAATAAGAAATAAACTCCATCATTTGCTCCCTTGACTCATCCAAAACTCGACCCATTCTTAACTCAGATTCACTTAGTGTTTTATAGCTAACGCGAACAACCTAATCAGGCCCACGATACTGAGTGCAGAAGCTTGTAGACAACGTCTTAGACGACAGGAAGAACAAGAACTTAGTAGAAGTATGGTTGAAAATGTAGACAGAGCTGCATTAGCAGCAACTGTGAGCGAAATCCTAGCACAACAATTGCCAGGTTTGTTGAGACGTCACAGTTCTCCAGAAGAATTCGCAAATGTAACAGACCAGGTAATTGCTCCAGAGCATGCAGGGAACTTAGGTGACTTAGACAGAGTGCCGGAGATAGTGAAAACTATCCGAGACTTTTCAGGAGATCCTTCAGAGTTCAGCCCATGGAAAAAGGGAGTAGACCGTATCTTAGAAGCATACAGTGCCTAGCAGGGTACCCCAAAATACTATGGTATCTTACATACCATACGTAATAAGATTGTAGGACATGCCGACATGGCACTAGAGTCAGCATTGCACCTTTGCCTCAAGTTAGAAAACCAGAACTTTAGGGCAAGACATGCAACAAACATGGGACAGACAAGACAGTTTAGGAACCAAATTTCAAAACCTTCACCTGCTCCTCGCGGTAATTCATTAATTAATAGACAACCACCAATTCCACCCCCAAGAACTCAATATCACCAAATCGGACAACAACCACCGACCGCTTTACCCCGACAAAATTCAAACAACTTCAGCTATCAGCCAGCAACTGCACCTCGACCTTTTCAATATAGGCAATTTCCGCCACAACAGTCAGCGCCACCTAGGCCACAGGCCCCAAAGCCAGGTTCGTCCAGAACCCATGGATGTGGATCCCAGTGTTCAGACCAGAATGGTAAACTATATGAACAGACCTCGCTTTGAACCAGGCAAAAGACCACCCGGTCCAATACCAGATGGAATGAAGCGACAAAGAAACTTTAACATACAGACTACAACGGAAGGAAACGAAACGCGACCCACTGAGAGTCCATTAACAATAACGGACTATGAACAAACTATGGCAGACTACGAGGACTACAACAACCTTGACGACGACCTGTACGACTATGTAGATCAGATAGATGAAGCCGACGCTGACAATAACGCTTACGACTACTACGATTACGCTGCATTAAATTTTTTAGAAGTATGCAAGATGATGAATGGCAAATTTATTAAAATACTTATAGACACCGGTTCAAACAGGAACTACATCCAACCTAAATTCGTCAACAACCCTATACAGAACAAATCACCTTTCAATGCTGTCTCAGTAGGCGGTAGTACAGTAGTTACGCACCATAAAGTAGCGAACCTTTTCAATATTCAGGACGTTAAAGTAAAGTTTTTCCTGTTGCGAACATTGAAATCTTTTGATGCCAGCTTGGGTAACGACAGTTTAAAAGAATTAGGGGCTGAGATAAAAACCAGCAAAAATATTATGACGTTAAAAAACGACATCTCGATCCCCATTAAAGAAAAAACATTTGAAGCAGTCAATACAATTATTCCGAGAACGTCCCACTTGTCCGATACACAAAAAGCCAAGCTAAGCGAATTACTCAAGTCATTTCCAGACTTGTTCGCAGACCCAAACCAGAAACTGACCTACACAACAAATGTGAAGGCAGCGATCCGAACTTCGTCCGATACTCCGGTTTACTCGAAATTCTATCAGTATCCAATGACGCTAAAAGATGAGGTAAACAAACAGAAAAAAGATCTTTTAGAAGATGGTATAATTCAACCCTCTAGGTCCCCGTACAATTCACCAGTGTGGATTATACCTAAAAAGGCAGACGCTTCAGGCGAAAAGAAATATCGCATGGTTACAAATTATCGCAAACTCAACAAAATAACCATTGCAGATAAATATCCCATTCCCGAAATAAATGAGGTACTTACCTAACTAGGGGACAAGAAAGTATTCTCTGTTTTAGATTTGAAAAGTGGCTTCCATCAAATCTTTTTAAAAACAAGTAAGAAAGCTACAGTCGAGTGTGCAATATACCCGCTACCCAGCTGCTTGTACATAATTTATTTGCGGAACAAAAAAACGGCTTCAATCATATTTTGACAGTAAAAGGCTATGGACTTATAATATTTATGCAAAGTCAAAATATAAAATAAAAAAAAAAACATTTTTCCACACATTTAATTTTTGATGCGGGCGGGACTCGAACCCGTAAATGCATAATAGTACTGTTCGTTTTGCAGTCCACAACTTAACCCATTTCACCACCGTACACGCACACACGATTCGGCACAATGCTGCAAGCAGCGCTGCCGGCAGCGCTGCTTACAGCTGTGGAAAACGTTAAGCTGAATAACTTCTGTGTTTATTATCCGATTGTTACCAAATTTTCAGAGATCATCTGGCTAGCTATAGTTATCATGTAGACCGAAAATGAAGAATATGGCATCAAAATTGCACTTGTTATCAATGTTTTTTCGATTTGCGGGGGCGGAAGGGGGCGTGGCCAAAATCCAAAATAAACTTGATCAGCGTGCAATAATAACACATATTGTCACCTAATTTGGTTGTCCTAGCTCTTATAATAGCTGAGATCTAGATTTTCACACGGACAGACAGACGGACATGGCTATATCGACTCGGCTGTTGATCCTGAGCCAGAATATATATACTTTATGGGGTCGGAGGTGTCTCCTTCTGCCTGTTACATACATTTTCGGTTTGAACAAAGTTATAATACCCTTCTACTCTATGAGTAGCGGGTATAAATAGTGACATAGTAAAGACCGCCTTCTCCGTAAACAACGGAAAATATGAGTTTACCCGATTCCCATTCGGTCTAAAGAATGCGCCCTCAATTTTCCAACGGGCATTAGATGAAATACTTCGAGAACATATTGGGAAAATATGTTTTATTTATATAGACGATATCATCTTATTTAGCAAAGATGATGATACGCATATCGAGAACTTGGCTAAAATTTTTCAAACTTTACAGAACGCAAACATGAAATGTCAGCTAGGCAAATGTGAGTTCATGAAAAACAAAGTCGAATTCCTTGGATTTGTTGTTTCCGATAGGGGAATAGAAACAAACCCGAGTAAAGTGGCAGCGATAGCAAATTATCCCTGCCCCAAAACTTTGAGGGATCTAAGATCCTTCCTAGGGCTTTCCGGCTACTATAGAAGATTTATACGAAACTATGCCAAACTGGCAAAGCCCCTAACTTCACTTTTAAGAGGGGAAGATGGACATGTGTCCAAAAGAATGTCATCAAAAAAATTAATTACGCTAAACAATGAAGCTCTAGACTCTTTTAAGAAGCTTAAAAGCAGCTTGGTGTCATCAGAAATAATTCTCCGTTATCCAGATTTCAATAAGGAGTTCCATTTAACTACTGATGCTTCAAATTTCGCGATCGGAGCAGTTCTATCGCAAGACAATCACCCTATATCATTTCTATCTAGAACACTTTCCAAAGCCAAAACGAATTATGCGGCCAACAAGAAAGAGATGCTAGCCATAATTTGGGTACTCAAGGTCCTCAAAAATTACCTGTACGGTAAAGCAAAGGTTAAGATCTTTACAGACCATCAACCTTTGACACATTCTCTGAGTAGCTGGAATGGAAATGCCAGAATCAAGAGATGGAAAGCATATCTAGAGGAATATGATTATGAAATATTCTATAAACCAGGAAGAGAAAATGTTGTTGCAGACGCACTCTCAAGAATACCTTTAGAGCAGATTAACTCTGTTGCCTCTACACAACATAGCGCCAAAAGTTCTAGCCATGACTTAATCTTTAGCGTTGAAGCCCCAATAAACGTTTTCAGAAATCAAATATTCTTCTACAAATCAGATGAATACGATTACAAGTTTACCATCACATTTCCTACTTTCCATAGACATAAAATATACCGGCGCGAATACACTACAGACGACATAATAACAGACCTAAAAAAACATCTTAACCCATCCGTTATTAACGGTATTTACACGACTGAAGATATAATGGGAAAAATACAGACAATCTATAGAAGTCACTTTAAAGGAAACAAAATTCGATTCACCCAGTCTAGGGTAGAAGACTTGACAGAAGAAACTGAACAGGAAGAAAGAATTCTTCAAATACATAGGAGAGCACACCGTAATGCTCTAGAAAACCAAAAACAACTAGCAGAAACCTGGTACTTCCCAAGAATGAAACAAAAAATTATACATTTAATCAAGCAATGTAAAGTTTGCAAAGAAGCTAAATATGACAGACACCCCCCAAATTCCGAACTTCAAGAAACTCCTATTCCAGAATACCTCGGTCACATATTGCACATCGACATCTACTCTACCGAACGACACTTAGTACTCAATGCAATAGATAAGTTCTCAGAACTCCTCTGCGTGATTACATATTTTATTTCGGAGTCCCTAAACATATCGTTATGGACAACGAAAAAGCTTTCAATTCCCAATCAATTAAGTTTATGCTGGAACAGCTACAAATAGCAGTTTACACCGCCCCACCATATAAGAGTACCGTTAACGGTCAGATAGAACGCTTCCATTTAACACTTTCAGAAATAATGAGATGCCTCAAGAAGGAAAGCACAGAAAGGAATTTCAAGGAACTTTTAGAAAGGGCAGTTTACGAGTACAATTACCACTTTCATTCAGTTACCAAGAAACGACCACTAGAAGTATTCTTTGGCAGGAGAGTGACAACAGACCCGGACCCATACGATACAGCCAGACAAGATAACATTGAAAGACTTAAAGATAAACAGAAAACGGACCGTGCAAACCACAATAGAAATAAAATGGAAATACGTAATTATCAGCCTGGAGAAGAAATATTCGTTAAAGTAAACACTAGATTAGGTTTTAAGCTTTCCCCAAGATATAGAAAAGAAACAGTTAAAGAAAACAAGCACACTACAATAATAACAGAATCAGAAAAAAACAGTACATAAAAGCCAAATCAAATCCTACAATTTTTCAGGATATTACTATGGATTACAAGCGATGTCGGTGGAACAATGAACTTTACAAACTATACAAATGCACAGATACTGACACTAACCAAAGGGATCGGAAAATTACAAACCTCAACGACCAAACTGATTCATCTCATTAACCTAGACCAAATCCAAACCGCTTTAGACATTTTAAACGAACATACGGAAAACAGCCTTAAACACAGTCCACTATACTCTACCCTTCACCATGAGATAAATACAACTATTCACACATTCCAGACAATTACAACCACTCCCAAAACTCGGAAAACTAGGTCCTTAAATTGGCTAGGGTCAGGTTGGAAGTACATAGCGGGTAGTCCAGATCATGATGACCTAGTTATGATTGAGCAGAACTTAGATAAACTTATAGACAACAATTACCAACAGGTCATTGCGAACAAACAGTTAGAAGAAAGAATAAATAAACTCACTTCAATATCTAACTCTCTCACAAACTCTATTCGTAAAAGTAGTTCAGTTAGTATCGAAATAGCTATTAGTTTGCACAATCAGATTAGACTTCTAAAAGAAGAAATTGTTAACATTAGATATGCCATTCAGTGGGCACGACTAAACGTATATACGATAACACACTTTTACTATATGAAGAAGATTTAATGGAAATTGGGAAAATTTTTAAAAGAAACAACATGCCACCCCTGTCAACGGAAGAAATAATGGAGTTTTCCGATGTCTCAATTTTACATAATAAAATAACGCTTTTGTATATTGTTAAAATTCCGAATTTAGAAGAAACACAATACCAAGACATTATGATAAAACCCATAGTAAGAAACAACACAATTGTACACTTAAATGTTCAAGAAATCTTTGTTTTCGAAAACCTCACCTATGCCATTCCTCAAAATTGTAAAACAATAGAATATATTAAAATATGCAATAAGGAAAAAATTGTTAATATAAGTAATTCAAATTGTATTCCAAAGTTAGTTCAGGGAAAGAAAGCGCTGTGTAGTTTTAGCAATGCCAACCACGTACCCAAAATAGAAGTGGACGACGGAATCATCCTTTTAAACGACTTCGTTGGGAATATAACCTGGAACAAAACGGAGCTTCACCTAGAGGGAACATACCTTATCCAGCTATCAAACGACTCGATTATTATCGACAACAAGCGGTTCAGCAATTCGGAACCTACAATCCTCACCCCTGGAGCACCTCTTATGCAGTTTACGGCTGAAGAAAAAGACAGACTTAAAATTCTATCACTTGAAGCACTGGAAGCAATGCACATAAATAACACTGGACAGCTGATGCATATAAAGGCCCATTCAACGGTCAACGGCATAACCCTGCTGACGCTCTTTGGCATTGCTCTGACTCTCATCCTGGACTTGCACACCTATAACCAAAAGAAACCAGAAGAGCATAACGTTACAATTAGGACCCACGCCTGGAATGGGGACAAAAGTCACAGCGATCGTCGCGCCATCAACCGGCGAGCAATCTTTGACTGAGGCACAGTATCAGTTACCTCAGTTCAACAACATTCCCTACTTCTAGAGACCGCTTGTGGACAAGCACAAATTGGAGGGGGAAGAGTTAACAACAAAAATATTATAATCTAGAGTAATGAACTCCAGTACGCAAGTTACAATCTGCAAGCTCAGCGTCTGCATAATTTCCTGCACGCGCCGAGCTACCAAGCAGAACTCTAAGAATCTGTTTGGCAACCGCTTCCGCTCCCACCAATGCATGTGATTCCAAGAAAACTGCATTCGACATTCGACCAACATAACATCAGCCAATGTCGTCGCCTATTGGAAACAGCGAAGCCGACGTCGATCCTCTGCCACCAAGGGCAGCGCAGCTCACGGCCAAGACTCACAGCTTGTTAGGGACAGCTTAGGGTAATGAGTTGCAAACTGGATTTAGACCAATAAAGTCGTGTTCATATCTGAAATCAAAAACAATTTTTTTTTTACTGTGCACCTTGCAAGTTATAATACCCTTCTACTCTAAGAGTAGCAGGTATAAAACAAGTAAAGAAAGCTACAGTCGAGCGCGCCCGACAGTAAAATACCATTCGCCCAGTTTCGAAACAAATTATCACACATTTAATTCCATCAAAAAACGCTGCACAAGTTTATCCGCCACCTATTGTTTAAATTAGATCTATTTTTGAACAGCGCCATCTACATGTGAAAACTGCATAGCTTTACACATGCTACGGCTGGAACGAAGCATCGTGACGATGACGCCACGACGCGCAGAACAGGCGCAAGCAGTGGAAGTACGGAAAACGGAAACATGGATAACTTCTGTGTTTATGGTCCGATTGGATTGTAATTTGGGAAATAGATTTATATTGCAATTATTTATGTTCATACAAGCAGAAAGCTGACACTTCAATACTTTTCCCAATAATCATATATTATCGATTTGGGCGTGACATCGAAAATTGAAAATAAACTCGATCTACCTATGGTATACAGGAACCTTCATGTGAAATTTGGTGTCTCTACCTTTTGTAATAGCTGAGATCTAGACGTTCAAACGGACAGACAGACAGACGGACACGGCTCAATCGACTCAGCTAGGGATCCTGAGTCAGAATATATGTATATACTTTGTGGGGTCTGCCATGCCTCCTTCTGCCTGTTACATACATTTGCACAAACTTAGTATACAATTTTTAAACATTTTCAATAGTCGAATGGTATAAAAATCCCCTGGCCCATTGCAACATGACTGTTTACCGCTAGTATATTTCTTCCATTTCTCATTCACAGCGAACGCAATCGAAATATTGTTGGTTTTCTTTCGTTATCTGATTTCAATGCAGACTGTAAACAAAAACAGCTGATTGACAGTGAGACCATAGCCATGCAACTCTACGGGTCAAAATATGGGTAATTATAGTTTTCGAAATCTGGTCACACTGGCCATTTTTGCCTGCAAATTGTATGGAAATCGGGGAGTTATCGAAAACTATAGAAACTTAGAAAATCAAAAAATCTTGGCCACGGATACAGCAATATCCCCGTCTTTAACATCCATAACATCTGTTATAACCGTTTCCTGGTAATGCTTTTCGTTAAAAAAAAGAACCACATTTTAGTCAATCGAGTGCAGACCTAGTCGATACATTATCGATATGACAAGATGACAACGCTGTGCTAAGTCCATCGCCAATAACAATCAATAAACAGAGCAGTTTTGGACGGTAGATGGACAATTTTTAGTTTAAAATAAAATTTGCGTCAAATTGCATGCAAAGTGGTTTTGTTACAATCTGCGGTGAGTAAGAAATGTCCAACGAAAAAGTGGGCGAAAATCAAAAGGTCGAAAACGGAAAACAGACGACAAATGGCAAATCGGCCAACGATGATGATGAGTCGGAATCAGATGAGTATCAATCGGCGGGAGAGGGTGACAACGACGACGACGGCGTCGAAACCGAATACATTCAAGTTAAAACAAAAATAACAACCGAAAAGCCTTCAACAATTGCCACAGCCCCCGCACCTGAAACTGCCGTACTTGCCCCTGCTCAACTACCGGATGATTGTGTCGAGTATCCCATGCATCGTAGCGTTTTTGAAAACGATATACGGACATTGCAACGTCGTCTGCTGTTAAGCAGCGCAGCCACTGAAATTGCCTCCCGGGACAGACATGGTAATACACCATTACACTTGGCCGTTATGCTGGGACGCAATGTGTGCGTGCGCTTACTATTGGCACACAATGCACCCGTCAAAGTTAAGAACAATGAGGGCTGGTCACCACTGGCCGAGGCCATCAGCTACGGGCATCGGCAGACCATAACGCAGTTACTTCGAATGCTGAAACTGCAGTCCCGTGACCATATGGAGAGCCGCCGTGAACGACTTGTCCAGGCACTGCGTCAAATGCAGGATTTTTATATGGAATTCAAGTGGGATTTTCAGTCGTGGCTACCACTGGTCTCGCGTATCCTACCGTCAGATATCTGCAGGCTTTATAAATGTGGCGCCTCGCTACGTTTAGACACTACACTGGTAGACTTTAACGACATGCGCTGGGATCGCGGCGATATTTCGTTTCTGTTTCGTGGCGAAGCAGATCCAAATGAATCGCTCGTCCTGCTAGACAACGAACAGCAGTGCTATCAGCGACTACGCTATGAGGAATCCGACATGGAGGACGAGGTCGATGTACTCATGTCTACTGACATACTAGCCACCCAAATGTCCACAAAGACAATACAATTTTCTCGGGCCCAACGAGGCTGGCTATTCAGAGCAAATCGGAAAGAGTTAATTGGTGGACAATATCAGTGTGAAATCTATACCATACAGGGACTAGTGCTGAAGCAGCGCAAGCGTCGGGAACATTTATCTCATGAGGATCTACAAAAGAATCGCGCCATTGTCGATACAATCACCAAGGGCGGCGCCAGCATTGGCGGTGTCGCTGGCGGTCGCCAGATGGATTCAATATCGGTTGGCACTCCCACAGGGAGTAATCTCACATTGCCGGAACTGCCACGTCGCAGCTCTTTGCAGCCACCACCTGTTTGCAATGTGACCTGGTCTCAGTATATCAATGCGCCGGTCGGCAAGTGCCCACAACTCGGACGTACTCCGGTCCACAAGCAGTCCAATAAAACGCTTCGCGCCACTGTTGCGATGAGTGCCGATTTTCCGCTAAGCGTGGACATGCTGCTCGATGTGCTCGAGGTGGTGGCACCACTGAAGCATATCAACAAGCTGCGTGAATTTGTAACACTTAAGCTGCCGACGGGCTTTCCCGTCAAGATCGAGATACCTGTGCTGCACACGGTCACCGCGAAGGTAACATTTCAAAAGTTTGAATTTCGGGATAATATTCCCGGTAAACTCTTTGACATTCCCGCACAGTATTGGGAGGATGTGCGTCGTTTTCAGGACTTATGACATACCGATGAATCATCGTCAGCATCCTCATCGGCTGCCAACTCGCCTAGCTCCAGCTCTAGTGCAGCTAAGCGCATCGATTCGAATCGTAACAGTAACAAAAATCGAATGTCCTTTACGGATTTTGGTTAAAGCGCTGGCGTCTTTCCTAATTGGCACCCGTCCTTCCACCCCCAATACAGTCCCTGCTATTTCCAAACAAAATTTTGTTTATAAATTATCAATTAGCCAAATTATCAGCGGGTTCTTAATTTTTAAAATTTTTTAAGTCAAATTATCAATTAAAATGTAACGCTCTACAAAATCCAGTAATCAATTTAGTTTGTTATGGAGCCCGTGTAAAAGCGCTGAAAAAACTCCATACGAAATTTGCCAAATCGATTGGTCTCGTTCCATTTACAACGTTAATCGCCAAAAAAAAAAAAAACTCAATTGTCATTGCATAACAAGTTTTATAAAGTATTTATGTGGGGCAATATGAACACTACTGTATATGCTGTATGCATGTTTAACGATGATAGTTGATTCATTTATTTATTGTGCTGCACTGGGCTATTACGGTAACTGAAAACGTTTTGCCTATATTTGTCATTATTTAATTGCCACAAAAACCTTTGGCATGTGCTTTAAAATTTTTTTTTTATCAATCACGTCGATAATTCGGTATATAGGCATCGGCAGATAAACGGGGTGCAAAACACTTACAAATAGCGAAAAACACTTGAGGCCCTGTATAACAAGGCTAAACTTAACAGTTTCCTAAAATAGCAGCACACATGCACACTTGCAAATTCACAATGTTGATGGTATCATTATTATGGCGTCATTCAACGAAGTTGTTTGAACAGGAAATGAATATTTTGTTCAATTTTAGAGGAATTATAAATTGATTATATAGTATAAAAAATTATTATTATAGTATACAAAAATATTAAAAATATATTTAGACAGTTCTTTTTTATTATGCTGCTTTAGCGCTCTTTGCGTCCGAATATCAACTGTCTGACGAAAGAGCATAACAAGAACAATATTCAGTAATTAGGCGCCCTCCGCTTCGCTCGCTCGCCTATTCTGATTCTGATTCCGGGCGGCTGCAGAAAACTTTTTATAGACATACAAAGATAATTAAATACTTATTGCTTAGGTTTTTTATACCGTAAGGTAAACAACGTCCGTAAACCGTTTTCTACACAATTTTCACAACTAAAAATGGAAAGAAACAAAATAATTATGAGGTCGCACCAACCAAAAACAGCTTCGAAAAATACAAAACAAATCCACACCGCGTGGTTCATTTTTTAAGTAATATCTTTGCTTATTACGTATTGTACATATTTGTTTAGTTAACATGTGGTAATGATTATAATATTTACTAATACACACATCTAAGTTACGATAAATATATTTATTAACATGTTTTTGTTTTTCATATTCCATATTTTTCTGTTCACACCACATTCTTTACAAATAGCAACAATTAACTACAAAGCATTCACACTCTAAAATCGGCGTATGTATTTAGAAATCATTGCTATTTACTTAGGTAACACCTCGCCTAGTTAGAAACAATATGTTTATATAAATATGTATGTATAAATGTAACCCATGCGCATTTATATGCACTGCTAAATGTACTGCAAATAAAAATTGTATAATAAGATTAAAGCAAATAAAAACTGAAAAATTTGTTGGAATTTGGGTTTGAATGGTTCGCGCAAGTAGTGTGTTTCAACCTACCTTTTTGCCTATCGACACTGATGCGGTTCGATAGTCACAAATGTGATTCCGTGCAACCTTGTTTAAGAGTATCGTGGTCCAGTACCTTACGTTCGGGAACAAGTTCACAGTAGTGTATTTTCATCTATTTTTTCGGTCGAAGTGCACAAGTAATTATAAAAAGTTGCACTTCTATCGATTACTTATCCCCGAACTTGTTTAACAAACAACAACAACATGATTATATCCCGACTGGTGGTTCCACTTAACACAACATTTCGTCGATTAACTCTTCAAAGGATCTGTAACCAAAACAATGTACGTCGCCCCATGTCGGGCGTGCACTACCGCAGTGGAGCCTTTAAGCCAAAACCAACTGAGATGCCTTTTGGTTTGTTGGCAATACTTTGTGCTGTCATACCTGGACTCTTTGTGGGGGCCACCATCAGCAAAAATGTTGCCAACTTTCTGGAAGAGAACGATTTGTTTGTACCTTCTGATGACGACGATGACGAAGATTAGGCTCGCCTTAACGAAGTCAAATATGTTCTCTATGTCTGGCAAACCAATCAAAGTCAAATGTTTTTTGTCCTTTTCTCGTTATTTATCCAAATATTTCATTTGATTTTTTAATCAACTTTCACTTTAAGAACCAAATAAAATTTTACCCAGCATTTTTATTTCTTGAATTATTATAATATTTATTACTGTCTTTGCTTTTAAGTATTGACTATTTACTATGTTTTGTAATGACAAATTAATAATTTATAAAGCTAATAAAGATGGCACGCACAGCCTGTTCTTTAAAGGTACTTGAAAGAATATATAAAAATAACTATGAAGATATACATTTTTATATAGAATACGTGTTCTGACGTCCAATTCTGCGGACTGTGTGACGATGCTGGTGAAAATATATTTATTCATTTGAATTTTTTATTGATAGGGATATATTTAACAAGATTTTAGGTGAACGAATTATTTGGGGGTCGGTTCTAATTTTTTTTATTTTGTTGATTCAAAAAAAAATCGTTGACACAGACAGCTATTAAACCTTTACTAAATAAATATAAGTTCCCATAAAACGTGTTTGAAATAAAACAATACTTTTTTGTTTTTGCCGAAGTGAAATTTTATTTAATTAAATTTTTGGGGTGTACAAAGTAAGTATTTTCCGTTTCACCTGATTGACTGTTGATTCTACAATTCATTCGAATATGTTTCGTGTTCTTGGGATTTTGGCTCAAAAGTAGCGATAGTTTTGTGCCCACTCTTTCGCCACGCCATCTATATATTATAATTTATCTGCGTGTTGTTGTCTTATATTTAAAACAAAGTAATTAGCTCCATTTTCATCTTCAGCAAAATACTCAAAAATCTTTATTCCATGTCGGGTCTTGGTTATGTAGTTTTTCTGTTGCCTTTGTAGTTTTTAATATATATAAGAAATATTTTACTTGCTGTTTGCGTGCTTTGTAATTTGCAACTTTTTTAAATATTTTTTTGCTTGCTTTTTCGTTTTAATAAAAAAATATGAATTTCATTCGCCGCATGGCCCATACTTGTTATCCTTTCTTTTGTATCATACTCGCATGTATAGTGTGAAAACATCTTATATAACAAAAGGTTGAACGCAAATAATAAAAAAAAACCTTAGCGTTCGCTCGATTTACTTTTTCCTTCATCATACGTATACATATACATATATATATATTGTATTGATTTCTTATTTCAGTTTTTCTTGTTTTGACAATTTTTTACTTGCTCGCATTTCCATTATTGAAATACCCGTTTCGCATGGTTTTTGTTTCGCGCTTTAACGCGTTTCGTGTTTTCACTTTTGTATTTTTATATATGTTTAAATTTGTATATGCATGTTTATTTTATTTTTTTATTTTTACATAGGTTTTTCAATTTTTTTGTATTTTTTTACTAAGATTTTATATTTATATTTTTATTTTAAAATTGAATTTTCGTCAACATATTTATTTGTTTGTTGGTTTTCAAAGTAGCAAAAACTTGACTCTCATATTCTTGCTGTTCTTGTTGGTTTTTATTTTTCCTTTCTCTCTGCTTTAAACTCTCGTTTACTTTACATTTTTTCGTTTTTATTTATTTTAACATTTTTGCAATTTTTTTGTTATTTTCTTTTTTCATCTTTTTTAAAAGTGACGCCTTTGAAATGACAAAAAAATATTACATTTGACATTTCAGTATTGTGTTGGATGTTCTCGTTTGAAAAGTGTGAAACATAATATAATATAGTGTACAAAATTCAATAAAATTTGTTGTTGTGATTGACCATTAATGATGTAAAAAGAAACTTGCCGACTTGGTGCAACAATTTCAATTATTTTTTTGTCTCCTTGCATTTACATTTAATAACTTATTTTGCATACAAAATAAACGTTTGTCTGTTTGTGTGTAAGCATATTTTCTTCGGTTTGCTCAATTCTGTCTGTCTTTATGTTCAATGACTGTCAAAAGAATACACATATACATATACTACTATACTATATATATACAATATATACTACATATATATAATATAATATACGTACGTACTATATATATATATATAAACATTTCATTTTTTCATATTTATCGTGTCTGTTCTTGTTGTTCTGTTGTGATATCCTCTGACTGACGTAAATGCGTTCGAAATTAAATGATTGAAATTGTTTGTTTTCCGTGTTCACCTATCGACAAAAATAAGTAAAAATAGTCGGCTTTTGGAGTTTTCCATTCCTGCTTTTCTCAAGTTTGTCGTTCACCTTTTTTTTTTTGTTTTTGTTATTGTTTCTTATATCATTCGCTGCGTTTTTTCTTTGCTTGAGCTTGAGTTAATATGCGAATTCTATTATTTTTTGTTTACTTAATTAAAGTTAACGAGGGGAGAAACTGTAATCGAACAAAAAAAAGGGAATGCATTAATTTGTGTAAAAGCGAGGGAGCCAAACATGATTGAGAAAACTTACATTTTTAGGTGTCGAGTGATTTATAAAAATTTTAATCCGTTTTTGTTGTTGTTCAAGCCTAGTTCGCGGGCTCGGTGACGCGATGAACCTGCAGCACGGCAACTGCTTCCTCCACCTTGGCTTTAAGTGCTTCCTGATCCTCAAGCATGTGCAACAGCTCTGAATTCTCAATCTCCAACAACATCCCTGTGATTTTGCCAGCAAGAGTAGCATGCATGCGTTCAATCATTGGATACAGACGCTCACCCAGGATCTGTTTTTGTTCCTGTGGCTTTGCATTGGCTAACAAAGAAGCAATGAGCTTCTCTTGGTCTGGAAATACGCAGAGAACAAGGTTAAAGACTCCATAGATAGTACAAAACTTTTCACTTACTTTTGCCTTGCAACTGCTGTGGCATCGGCTGTGCCTGCTGTATTTGTTGCACTGGAGGATTACGCATGTTGGCTGTGTACTTGTAGCTTGCAGCACGCTGCTGAGCACCGCCAGCAATTTGAGCGCCAGCTATCATATTTGGGGCGGCCACCGACTGCTGTCCTGTGATGGCCCGAGCTCCTGAAGTGCGCATATTATTGGCCGCAGCGGCTGCGGCAGCGGCGGCATGCGTGCCCTGCACCTGCTGGGGCTGTGTGCCTCGCGCACCGGCTGCAGATTGGCGGAACTGTGTCGGCACCGCACCGGCTGCACCCTGGAAGCCACCAGCAGCAGCGGCTGCAGCGCCTGGCTGCACGCTCTGCACCGCTGCGGTTGGGCGCACCTGTTGAGCCCAACGTGGCGTGTTGCGCATCTGTGGGGTAATCTGTGGTCCGAAGTAGCGTTGGCTGGGGGATACGGTTGGCACAAAGAAGCCGCTGGCAGCATTAGGCTGGAACAATTGTCCCAGCTGCTGCATGCGCATGCCAGTCATGTGGCGCATATACTGTGATGCCAGATGGGCCTTGCGCTCTTCCTTACGCTGGGCAAGTGCCACATAAAGAGGCTTAGTACCGCAGACGCGACCGTTCAGTTCGGTGACAGCGCAGGTAGCTTCGTTTGGCGAAATGAAGCAAACGAATCCGAATCCCTTGGAGCGTCCCTCTTCGTCGGTCATGACCTTTGCGGAGGTAATGGTACCGTACAACGAGAACTCCTTACGCAGGCGCTCGTCATCAATTGAATCGTCCAGATTCTTAACGTACAAATTGACTCCAAACACAGATTCGTGACGCTTCTTCTTAAGCTCTTCAAATTTGCGTTTTAGCTCCTGTTGACGCTCGGCCTTCTTTTGGGCACGGGCAACATATAAAGACTTACCCTCGCCCATATCTTTGCCATTGAGCGCTTGGACTGCAGCCTCAGCTGCCTCAGTAGTTTCGAACGCGACAAAACCAAAGCCCTTGCTTTTCCCATCATCCTTAGACATAACCTGAATAAGAAAATTAAAGCACAATTAACACAAATACTAATAAACAATTGAATAAAAACTTACTCTGTAGCTGGTAATTTTGCCGTATGGCTCGAAGAATTCCTTCAGCTTCTCATCATCGAAGTCCTCGGTGAAGTTCTTAACATACACATTTGTGAAAAGTTTGGCCTTCTCGCCAAGCTCCTTCTCGCGCTCCTTGCGCGGAATGAATTTGCCAACATAGACCTTCTTGCCATTGAGCAACATGCCATTGACCTTGTCGATGGATGTATTGGCGGCCTCCTCGGTTTCGAAATGTACAAAGCCGTAGCCCTTGGAGTTGCCCTTCTCATCGGTAGCCACTTTGCAGCTCAGAATGTTACCAAAGGCGGAGAAAGTGTCGTAAATAGCCTTATTATCAATGGCCTTGTCAAGGTTCTTAATAAACACGTTACCAACGCCGGAACGGCGCAGAGACGGATCGCGTTGCGACCACATAATGCGAATGGGCTTGTTGCGAATTAAATCAAAATTCATTGTATCCAAAGCACGCTCAGCTGTTAAAGCACAAATAGAGAAAAAAAAAAAAAACAATTAAAGTACGCAATTTAAGGAGGTCAATAGTGGGGAACGAACACAGAAGGAGACATCTCCGAGATAAAGTATATACAGCTGTGTTCACAAAAATAGCAGTGCTCATTAGCTGCAACTTTAAACTTAATTTTGTATATCAAAAAGTAAATGAATGTTCACAAATTTAATTTTGTTTCAGTTTTGTGATTATTTTTAACAATAACAAATCAATTTATTGTTGAAAATGTTGTTAATTTTTTTTACATTATTAATTTAAACAAAAGTGCTGTTTACAGCTATTCATAAAAATAGCAGTGAGTAATGTAAACATGGGAATTAGTTGAAAAAACATTGTAGAACTTCATAAAACTATTTTAATTTGTTTGCTTGGGTTAGTACTTAGTCGTGTACCCATTATTATTTATTACGGCCTGGCATCTGCGAGGCATAGAATCCACCAAGTCCTGGCAGCGCTTGACACGGATCCGCTTCCATGATTGTTGAACAACCTCCCAAAGCTGTGATCGAGATGTTGGATTTGCATTTGCAACATATCGTTTAACATCTCCCCATAGGTTTTCAATGGGATTTAAGTCCGGAGACTGTGCAGGCCACGACATAAGGTCGATCCGCTTTGATGCCATCCAGCTTTTGACCAGTTTGCTTGTATGTTTGGGGTCGTTATCTTGTTGAAATGTCCACTTTAGTGGCATTTCCCAATCGGCATAAGGCAACATAACATTTTCTAATCTGTTAACATATACAGATCGATCCATGATCCCATCAATCATGAATATAGGGCCTACTCCACGGTAAGAAAAACATGCCCATACCATAACACTCAATCCGCCGTGCTTAACTGTCCTCAAAGTATACCTAGGATCGTACACTGTGTTAGGTGGTCGTCTAACATATTGTCTGGAGCCCTTTCCACCAAAAAACACAATTTTTCTTTCGTCACTCCATAAAATATTTCCCACTTTGTAACGGGCCAATTAAGGTGACTTTTGGCGAACTCCAAACGTGCTTTGACATGTCTGGTGGCTAGCAGTGGAACTTTTCGTGGATGGCACGCTTTGAGATTTTGTTCCTTAAGACGTCGCCGAATAGTAACGCCACTAACATTCAAGCCTAACTCATTTTTTAACTTGCTGGACGATGCAAAAGGGTGCGCCCTGCTATATCGCACAATAGATCGGTCCTCATGAGGCGTGGTTTTACGTCGAAGACCACGATTTTCGGGCATTTCTTTAATGTTTAAAGCATTATAAACCATTTTAGCAGAACATCCACATATTTCCTGGATGTCTTTATGTTTTCCCAGGTTTCTGAGCCGCACTATGCTATTTCTTTTTCCAGGAGTACAATGTTTGCCCCTGCCCACTTAGTTAAAAAATATTAATTTATTTTAGTGTTTTCTAATGTTAATAATAGTCACTAACACAAAACCACTTACTTTTTATCAATTAAAAGTCTAAAAATTTTTTTTGCTTATTAAGATACGCACTGCTATGTTAATGAGCAGCCAAAGACTGATGCTTCTAGCAAAACGAGTTGTTCATTTGCTTAATTCTCGCAAATCTAACGGAATTTTTTCGTTTCTTCCTTGTACACATTCCATTCTACAATAACAATGCGTACAAGTTGAAATATTCGTAACGGAACTTGAAAAAAAAAAACGCATTGCTTGATTGCATTTCTTGCACTGCTATCTTTGTGAACACAGCTGTATATTCTGCCTCAGGATCAACAGCCGAATCGATATAGCCATATCCGTCTTTCTGAAATCTAGATCTCAGCTTTAATAAGAGCTAGGACTACCAAATTTGGTGACAATATGTGTTATTATTGCACGCTGGTCAAGTTTATTTTGTAAATTAAAAAAAATTGATTACAAGCGCAATTTTGATACCATATTGTCCTTTGTCGGTTTGTTATATAAATATACTATAGCTAGCCGGATGATCTCTGAAAATTTGGGAACAATCGGATAATAAACACAGAAGTTATTCATCTCAACGTTTTCCATAGCTGTAAGCAGCGTTGCCGGCAGCGCTGCCTGCAGCGGTAGGCCGAATAATACGTACGTGTATTCTTGATAAACGGGCAGCGGGGTAGTAGTAATAACATAACAGTCGACCACCCTCGACAGTAGCTTTCTTACTTGATAAGTAAAAATAGTGAAAAAGATGGAGTTTTTACTGGTTTTTTTTGTAACCCTTCTACTTCTGCCCTGAATTATTTATCACCAAGAGCACCATCTCAGAGCATGGTAAGTCAAATCTGCATAAGTATTTCTTTGGCAACATTAAATCTTAGTCGGCTCAAAAAGAATTTAACAATTTGACCAAACAATGTGTAGAATTTGCCTAAGCTAACATTTTACAATGCTTATAATATTTGTAACACTTCTACTTCTGTAAATAGTAATATAGTATAAGATCATTTACATGGTAAGTCGCGTGCTTTATTCTAGCAACTTTAGATCTTAATTAGCTCAAAATGGATGTAATATTTTGACCAATCAATGGGTAGAAGTTGCTCCTATTAAAACTAGCTTAAATAATCTACTGTAACGTTTCTTCTTCTGCAAATGAGAGTTTAAGTCCCATATACATGGTAAGTCACGATATTTAATTTAGCAACTTTGAATCTTAGTCAGCTCAAAATGGTTTTTAAAATTTGACCAACCAATGGGTAGAAGTTGCGACAAGTTTCCCCACACTTATATTATAAGCCTTTAACAAGAAATTCAACTTAATTAAATAATAATAATATAATATTCTTCAAAATTCAATTCTTTAAACTTTACGGTCCGTTGTTTGTCAGCTGTGACTCCCAGTTGCAGTTCAGTAAACTTTGCGAAATGCGATGACTACACTTTCACATACCCGGGTCCGTGCCTTAATTCAATAAAAACCAAAATGTAAACGACCTTTTCGAATTAACAACAGCAGCAACAACAAACGCAGAGCGAAGCGCTGGTTAAAGTTGCTAGTGAAAGTTTAACTTTGTTTTCGTTTGTAAAAGCAGACTTAACGGAATGTGTTGGAGAATGAAAGTTTGGAAGAGTTGAAGATGCCATCAACTGTCTGTTTGGACTTAGATATGCCAAGAATTTACACGGGTTAATGGATGGCGCCAACCATGAATGAATAGGCGTCACAACGAGACCACCTTGCACTTTTACATAAAAAAAATTGTTAAGCATTTTTAAAAACTGAAAAAAAACTACTAAAAATTGACACAGTGACAAATACGATAAAACAGGAAACAAGTATGTATCTCAAATATTTAAAATGCGCGCATAGCATAAACAATAAATACATGCTTATGCACACGCGCACTCATACTCATACAAACAATGCTATGTATTAGTGTGCGTTGCAGCCATCTTAACTGACGCCATTTAAAGGTGAAAATAGCAGAACGGGGCGTGGCACATGCGATAAGCAGTTGTGAAATGAAATATTATAGCATAACAATTGCAATTTATATAGAAACTTCCAGTTTCTATGATAACCTACAGCTGTTTTTTCTTTTTCCTTATGTTCTCTCTTTCACATTCAGGCACAAAAACTGGAATTTTTAACGCACTCAATGCCAAAGAGAGTGCTGTTTTGTCTGACCAAGCGTGTGCTTGTGTGCATGAGATCCCGCATGTGTGCAAGTGCAAAAAATTGTACACGTGTTTCGCTGCTTTTGTCATCACGGAGGCCGCGCGGGAGCCACCACCTTACATTGTAAGTTTGTGATCATTACTCACCATCGGCTGGCTGCTGGAAGTTGACGTAGGCATAGCCCAACGAGCGACGGGTAACAACGTCGCGACACACACGAATGGACAGAACTGGGCCAGCAGTGGAGAACTTCTCAAAAAGTCCCGCTTCGTTAATGTCCTGGTGTAAATCACCCACGTATAAAGAAGCCATTTTTGGTGATTACGTCCTCCTAAAATTACAAATATGCATATTGATAGCATTATCACGCTATTTACCAATTATTTTAACCTATTAATTAAGGCAAATCAGCAAATTCGACCGAGCTCTCTCCAATCTTCCTCTCGTTGTAGCTGATAGTAGCGAGCCGACAAATTGCAAAAAGAAACGATTTGAAAAAGCGGCATGGTTTTTGCGTTCAGCTCTTCTGTTCTTCTACTCTGCTGAGTGTATGTGTCTGCATGAGTGTGTGATGCGTGTCTGTGTGTATTAAGACAATACTGACGCATGTGACAGTTGGACGGGCGGTCGATTGGTCGACATGGCAACACTGCGCGGCGGCACAGGCATGTACATGTGCTGCTAGTGCTCTTACTGCCGCCTTCCTTATTTTATACACCAACGGAGAGAACCCATGTTGGAAAATTTCCACATGTGTATCACTCCCATGCATACATTACAAAGTATAGGCCCGCAACCGAAAGCAAAATAATTTGCAGAAATTTAAATAGAAATCTTTATAAATGCAAGCACACTTTTTGCTTGAAAATAACACAGTAGGCTGGGATTTTGTTTGGTTAACAATTTGCTGCTCTTTTTGATGACAGCTTACGTCGCCATCTTGCGTGGCACACGAATCACATTTTATAAGAAAATTCCGAATTTGCTTTGTTTTGTGCATTCGTTGTTCGCTATGGGTTGCGATCGTACTTACGTTTTTAACACTTGCTCGAATTTTTTGCTACTTTTTACAATTTTTTTTGGTTACTTTTTATATTTTTAATTTTTTTTTTATTTTTTTTAAGATTTTTTACTTCACAAAAAATATGTGATAAGTCGTGTGCTAAGCGAAACCACGACCGCTCACTATAACGGACTCTACTCGACTCGGCGAGGTTTTCTCTCGCCGATTTTAGGAGGGGAGAAAAAATCTCGCTTTTGTAAATGTCTCTCGTTAGTACTATGACAAAGAGAAAATTCGTCTCGCTAAAATCTCTCGCTCAACACCTTAATAAATTATACAACACTACTTCATGCAATAATTGTGTGCTTCCCAACATTATATTTATCCTAACCACCAAATATAAAAATACTAATTTAATTAGTAATATGTTAATATTCCTCTAGCCTTATTTTAAGGTTTCCTGTTTATACAAAGCTTTTGTTATGTTTCTGAAGATGCTTAGCACTGACAGTTAAATGAACTCGCCGTCTTGTTATACTAGACAGAAATGTGTAATCAACTATATTTAATAAAAGGCTCTCCCCTTGTGGAACTTACCTATGTCGCCAAGTTGCACAAGCAGCCACAAATTTACCTCCAATGAACGTGCTTAAAAAACCGACAAGATTTTAGCAATCGCTTGATGCACTGCAAACAGAATTTGTCCTTTTTTTATGATTTTGTATTTTTTACGAAATAAACAACACTTAAGCAGCACAAACAACTGACTGCATTGGACCAATTGTTAAATATTTTTTTAAGTTTTTTTTTTTTTTGGCTAATAAACCTATTTTTTTATTTCTTAGTGTGTCTCCTAATGAGTTGGCAGGCAGACTGACAAAGAGCCTAACAAAAATGTCATAATTTTTTAAAGCTTGCGTCGTCTACTTTGATTCAAAATATATTTTCGATAACTCCGGTTTTGCACGTACGAAGTCTAAATAATTTCAATTACCGCGATATTGGGACACAATTACTGGGTAAAACAAAAAGAACGAAATAAATCAGAGAACGATATAGGAAATATAATTGAAAAAGTATAATCTTTTTTTAATATGCGCTTACGTATAAACTCTTATTATATTTTAATTTACAGTTAAATTAATGCTTAAATTGCTGTACCTTTGCATGAGATTTTGTTTTGTGTTCAACTCGATTTTGATTTCTTGTGGATTTCCATTAATAACTAAAATTTAATTGTATTTTTTCATTACCAAATTAAAACTACTCTACGGATACTTTAATTATTAAGTTAAGATTTAATTTGTAGTATACCGCTTCATTACTTTTATTCCAATTTATAGTAAATATATATTTTTCAAAAATATATATGGTTTTCTGTATATGTATTATAATATAAACTATAATATAGTTAAAACTGAACTAAATATCGATCAATTTTGGAGAATAAATGTGTTTACATTGATAGAGTATAATACATATTCTTGCTTTTTCAGCAATTAGTTTAAACAATAGCGTCAGTTTAATTTTGTAATACTTCCAATAGTTCCAAAATTGATTTTTCAAGAGTTAGGCGATTAAGTTATATATATATTTTGTGTATACATAATTCAACAAATAACTGTCATTGCACAATTAAGACCTGTATTCAGTTGAATATATTTTTGAAATCCTGAATAATTGTTTTTGTTGAAATTTTACTATTTTGGCAGTGGTTTGTCAAAAGATTATAACAAAACAATAATTCGGCCTTAAAAAACGTGGCAGCAAACTTTTAGCTTAAACAAATATGAAATGAAATAATAATAATAATAATAAAATAAAAACAGAAACTAAAATAACTAATTAGTACAACGAAAAACGCAACATGCTAAAGAAATGTGTTCAGTTTCCAGTTGACATTGTGGAGCCAGCAGCATCGCCACCCCATTCCACCAGATATTGAATCTGTCCGTTGCCCATGCGCCGCTTGGCGCGAATGGCAAACGACTCACCAGCATCTATGCGATTCATGGCGCCGCCAAAGTATCTGTTTACCGACTGTTTTAAGTCAAGCATCAAGTTTCCATTGATGGGCGCTCCATTCCCACTGCCGCTACCGCTGCTACTGCTGCTGGTGGCTGTAGAGCTGGTGGAATTTCGACGGCTATTGTTGCCCGGCGAGTCGCCGCGCGACTTCTGAGGTCGTTGGCGCAGCAAACGGCCATGAGTCGGCTTTTCGGGCGGCAACAGCAATGGCGCAGCCGGCGGCGGTTGGTGCAAATCTTTGGCATATATGGGAAAGTAGTGGCTGGGTATAGGATTAATTGTCGTGGTATTGATCACCTGCAGAACACAAAAAAAAGAGCACTCATATAGTGTTTATAAAATTGTCAAAAGCTGTTGAGGATTTACCTCGATGGCCGTGGTCAGGCGCCTGGTACGGCGTCTACGCACCTCCTGATTTGGCCCAATAGTAATATCTTTGGCACTCAGTCTTCGTTTAATAGTGCGCACCGTGCGCGGCTGTTGGGACGCTGCTGTTACCTTAAACATTTCCATGTGGTTCAAGTGTTTGGCGCAGTTCTTCAGCTTAAAAATGTTGTTAATAATGCCAGCAAGACCAGCAGCGCCTCCTCCTCCTCCAATACGTTGTTGCTGGGTTCCTGATGATTTTTTGGGCGTTGTCATGAGAAATGGATTATTACGACCAAGAAAGTTGGCTGGCGGTGGTATTATTAAGTCCAACGAGCTGGTCCCACGGCTGCTGCTTGAGTTCTCATCAGAGGAGAGATCACAGTTTCGGCTGTTGTCGTAACGTTTCGACAAACGGAATGCCTTGCGCTTGCGGCTATTCATGTTGCTTGAGGTTACGTGGGTATCCAATTGAGAAGGTGCGGGCACCAACAGTTTGCCAGATTCACCATCGTTGGCATTATCATCAGCCAGATCGGGTGAACGTTCCAGCGATGCAATTAGCTGTTGTTGCAAAACATAATAAATAAATAATAAACATAATAAAAATAATAAAATATACAGTTATATATTCATATAAATATGGATCTTACGCTTTTCCCTCCGCTCTTTACTGTTTCTGCTGATTGGATGTTAATTTGCTTCTTGGCCATTTCCATAATTTGCTTAATGGGTATCTCATCTTCGCTAGTATCTGCTTCCGCCTCAGCCTCTAGCTCGCCCACCTCCTCATCGTCCTCATCTGTATGAAATTCGTACACATTCTTGGTAGAAACAGTCTTGGTATCACACTCTTGTGTAGGCTTCACTTGCATCTGTTCGACCCCTTCCTCAGGCAATAATAACAGTTTGAATTTGTTCACTAGCAGTTCATCGCAAAGCTTTTCGTGTGGCTGCAGAAACACTCTAGGTGTAAGCGGCGGTCCGCTGTGTCGTAGTGCATAATAAGCAGGCGCCCGCTTAAACTCTCGACCACATACAAAACGGTCGGAATATTCTTTAAGCGTTTGTTTAATCTTTTCCATAAGCGCAGTCTCGGGCAATTGGCGCCACTGCTCGCAAATGGGCAGATTCTGCCGCTGCTCGAGCATAAATGGCCAAATGTCCTTTAGCAGATGATGGTATTTTTGGTGCTGATGCTTTCGCAGATTGTACAACGTTATATGCAACATGTCAACCCAATCAATTTGAAGTCGCCGCACGAATTCAACACCATCATTGCACACAGTGCAGCAGAACACAAAGAAACTGAAAAGAGGGAGAGGACATGTAAATGATATATATATATATATATATATATATATATATATATATATATATATATATATATATAATATATTGTTATAACCCCCTTACATGTCGCCACGCAGAAGCTTCCGTTTGAAGTTCTGCATGCATTGTGTATGAAACCAATTCCTGCACTTGCAGCACTGCAGCATATTGTGATCAAATTTACCAGGCTTGCCACAATAACAATAAATTTGCTCCTCATTCACCCGATGTTTATCATCCCAGCTCAACTTGTCCACCTATATATAAGCGTGATAGCTAATGAATTATAAATTACAATTAATTTATTTTTGTGATCAACTTACATGATACGGCAGTGTTCGGCAGACGCCAGGTGGTTTGTTGTCCCCATTTTGAATAAGCGGTGGATGCATTTTCATTGGCTTTGCACAGCGTTTGCAGCACCATACGCCCCTAGCGATTTCTGTGGTGCAGCCTCGATGGTACCCACGACCGCAACGTTCGCAGATTTCCACAATATCCTCATGTTGTGCTCGCTTGCAGGCTACGCACATTGTCGTAGTGGCACCACTAGCGCTGCCCCTACTTAGCTCAGAATTACCCAATTTTCTTAGCTTTTCTAGTTCGCACCACTGCTCTGATTGGTCATCGAATCGGACCAGATACTGCTGCTCGGACTGTGCTATAATAGTTCCCAAATAGAAGCGTCCATCGTTACACTTAATAAAGACATCTTCCTTTAAGGAATAAGCGATCGGGTTGGGAATTATGTCAGCAGTGGGACTGCATGGATTGCTGGCTATTATGAGTGCTGGAGGGGGTGTTGGCGGTGTGGGTGGTGCTTCTGCGGCAACCACAGCTGCTGCTTTAATGCTCCGCGTAACGCTAGTAAAACTTTGTGTTAACACACAGCTACTTCGCTCTGGCGACTTAACAGAGGAACTCAATGTTTCGGGCGTTGTTGGCGGCGTGTGAGGTGTCGTTGTTGTAGAATCCGGCTCATCAATGACTATAACAGCTGCGCTGGTGGGAGCAGTGCTGCTGATTCGACCATTCGAGATAATACTACTGCTGCTGCTACAGCTGCTGTCGGCTGCGCTGCTATCAATGAGCGGCATTAGCGGCTTGTGCTGTATAGCGGGAATTATGGGTGAAGGCTGGCAGACATTGGGTTCTGTATAATGATTGTTTATGCAGATGTTTATGCGGTCCAGCACCACAGTGGAGGGGGCGGTTGTGTTGCTCGGCACAACATTGTGGATACCCCGGTTATTGTTGTTGCTTACTGGCACCAGTGGCGGCGGCTGAAGCTTCTGTTGTAAATTTGGCGTTGCCGCGTAGTACGCACCAACTGGAGCGTATAATTCCGAAGCAGATGATGTTGTTGTGGCATATAGCTGATTAAGTTGATCAGTAGCTGTTTTACTGAGACTATAAACATTTGGTGCGGTGCTTATAAAGCGAATGTTGTTGATGTTATTCGACTGTGTTTGCTGTACTTGTTGTTGTTGCGTGTAGTTGTTGGTTATTTGTATGCTGCCGTGATGCGCTGCTGCTGCTGTGGTTGCCCCCGCTGCTGTTGCTGTATTTGCATAATAACGCTTGGCAGTGCCTATCGATAGCGGTAACCCGCCGCCAGCATTTTCCGCCAAAGAGGGTTGGGGAGGTGGCAGAATTTGATAGGTCAACCATTGCTGCGGCTGGGCATTGCCCGTTACTGCACCGGGTTGCGTTAAATAGCCGTATGTCGTTGGTGCAGTAGCGGCGACAGCGCCAGCAAATTGATGGGCCACATTTTGTGGCGTGTTGTGCTCATGTGGTTGCAAATGAAAATGATTGTTCATCATTTGTCTTTATTAATTAATTGTGCGGTCGTCTTGTTTGCAGTCTACAATTTAAAATTAAAATGAAAACACACAAAAAACATAAGTATAAGTTTTTTGCTTGTCCAGCAACAAAAATCTGGCGCCTTTTTCAAGAAATTTGTTGCTGCTCACACACGCATACAATCACCGAAACGCGCGTATAGAAGAGAGAGCTACAAAACCGTTTGCGGGCCCTTTTGTATTTTACTTCTTACCTACATTTTTTCTCATGTAGTCGTGCACAAATGGTCGCAATTTGAAACGAAAATTTACATACCTTTTTGGTGTGTTGTAACACATGTATAAAATTAGCATGTCATAAAATTACATTCGTTTATTAATTGTGAGTAGTTTTCGGCATATTTTACCATTATTTTAAGCAAAAATGTACCAAACAATTACTTGATTCGTCAATTAAAAGTGTCAGCCATTTTTCCGTATATGCATAGTGTTATCGAATGGACTGTGTTAAGTTATCAGTGTTGAGCAGTGATCCCAATTTCATTAGTCTTTTTGTCTTATTTCTTAAAACAAAATACAAATTGTGTTGTTTTTGCAAAACATAAGCCATCATTTTCAAATTAAATCTGGTTAAATAACAAAATCTTAATGAATTGTAATGCTTGTATTTTCTGTCTTGCGGTAGAAACTACCAGCAAGTACTCGATATTTTAAAAAACTATATAAATTGTGGCAACGTTGTGTTCGATAGGTTTTTGTCGTTTGACCAGCGAGACCGATAGCGATAAACAGTACGGAGGAAGAAGGAAAAATATTTTATTTGTGAATTCAACTATTACGCTGTGCATTAAATTGTAAAAATAATCATCAAAACTGCTGAAATAAATATAGTAATTGTAATAATTGCGCAGAGCAAACTGTAAATCAATATTAAAACAGTTAATTTCTTAACTTAAAACATTTAAAGAGCGAGAAAACAGCTGTAAACTGTTGCGGTAGGTGACATACACACATAAGCATAAATCACCCCTGATATGTGTGCATTCATATTTATGGTGACTGAACATGGACTGTGCGCAACGTGAAAAGTCATATTAATTGATACAAATTGTATTATGTTTTCGCAATTGCATACAGCTAACTTCGCTTTATATGTCCAAGTCGCGTGCAAACATTAAAGCCGTGCCCTTGAAGCACGAATCAAGCGAAGAAGAGGAGGACGACGAGTATCAACATCAGCAGCAGAGATCACGTCGCAACATGCATACAGTCGGAGAAACAGGCAGTGGCAGTGGCGTGCCAGCTTTTTTGGCAAAGCTCTGGCGTCTAGTTGATGACCCGGATACAAATAATTTAATATGCTGGAGCAAGGTAGGCCGCCATATTGTTTATTTACATCGCTTATTACTTGCTGACATAGCAACAACAATAATGTGCAGGTGCTTTTACGCATAAGACTCACTACGTCATCGTTGTCTGCACATTTTTGTTGTTGTGTCGAGTGGCACGTATGCATTGTGGGAGATGCTCACTTTTCCCCTGCTGTTGTTGTTACTGTAATTCTTGATTTGCATAGGCCACCGACCATAAGAGTGCGTATGTGTGTGCCCTCTATCCATCGAATGTATCTCCAAAAATTGTCCATTTGTCTGCTTTTTTGTTTGTCCATCCGTCTGGCACACTTCAATTCAAATTTTGTTCACCGTGCTTGTGCATTTTGTTTTGAGTTTGCTTTCGCCAAGTGTTTATACCATTCGACCACTGAAAATTGTCAAAAATGGTATACTAAGTTTGTGCAAAAGTATGTAACAGGCAGAAGGAGACATGGCAGACCCCATAAAGTATATATATTCTGGCTCGTGATCAACAGCCGAGTCGATTGAGCCATGTCCGTCTGTCTGTATGAACGTCGAGATCTCAGCTATTACAAAAGCTAGAGACACCAAATTTGACATGAAGATTCCTGTATACCATACGCAGATCAAGTTTATTTCAAATTAGGAGTGCCACGCCCACCGCCCACGCAAATCAATAATTTACGAATATTAAGGAAAGTATTACAGTTACAGACATCAAATTTGGCATGATGATTCCTGTAAATCATGCGCAGATAAAGGTTGTTTCAAATTTGAGGTGCCACGCCCACCGCCCACGCAAATCGATAATTTACGAATATTAAGGAAAGTATTAATGTTAGAGCTTTCTGCTTTAGCACACGTAAACATGCTAATAGTATGCACCTAATCCCTAAACAACAATCCGATCGGACAATGAACACAGAAGTTATTCAAGAAAACGTTTTGTACACTTCCGCTGCCCGCGTCATTGCAGCATATCGTCGCGCTTCGTTTTAGTCTTTGTGTGTGTTTCTGTATGAACTATTACGAAGGTGGTCGAATGGTATCTTACGGTCGGGCGCTCTCGACTGTAGCTTTCCTTACTTGTTTGTTTACTATTTCCCCATTTTACACGCTCGCTTCATATGTGGCTTTATAATTAGATAATAATTTTAACGCCCAATTTTGAAACATTTGATTTGAAGCTAGGTAAATGCCTAGAAGATGGGCTTTTCCCAAAATTCACCTTTTTCAAAATCCGGTGGCGCCGAGTAAAAAAGGTGTGTATTAAGAGAGTTATTAACTAAAAGAAATCGCAAAAATATCGGTTTTGTGACACTGTGAGGCACTGCAAGGTAAGTAAAACGAACAATCTTCAATAGAAATTAAGTGTGTGGATTTGCATAAAAAATGGATGGATTTGCCTCAAAAAATTTTCAAAAAGGTGAATTTTGGGAACAATTTCCCGTAGCTCTTATCAAAATATTCATAAAGGCAAATTTTTGTGGTTATCATTGAACCGGATTACGAAACGCGCGTTGCATATGGTAGCTTACAAATAATATTGATAGTATTTATAAGGAGTTAGTATTAGTTTATGTTGTAAGAAAAAACATTTTTTTTTAAAGCGAAGTACAAACACCCCAAACAATTTGTGACTGTTATTTAAAAATATGTTTTATTTATTTAAAAACTTTCTTTGATTTAAAAGATAAGTTGTGACCATTTAAACATAATTACCTTTAAGCATTTCGGCTGTTGATCCTGAGCCAGAATATATATACTTTATAGGGTCTGCCATGTCTCCTTCTGCCTGTTACATACTTTTGCACAAACTTAGTATACCATTTTTGACCATTTTTAATGGTCGAATGTAATAAAAAGTAAAATTCTAAAATATACTTGATCGTCGTGCAGTAAACATAGGTACATTTTGTCAATAAATTTGGTAGTCCTATCTTTCATAATACCCAAAATCAAAGCTATCGCACCGGCGGACATGACTATCGATTTGGCTATTGATCCTGAGCAAAAATATATATTATGGGGTCGGAAATGTGGAGTTGCATGTACAAAGAAGGGTTTACTTCAACGATTAAAAGAATTTAGATTTTTGATAGAGTCCAGTCCCTGCAAGTCAAAATAAGAAGAATCATTGAGAATTCGATTTTTCCACACCACATTTGGTGTGCATTTTTCTTTTATTTTGTTGACACAACTGAATAAATATGGACACACTACATCATTTGTAATAAAACAAAAATACATAAGTTTAAACTTTAAGCTTAGCCTAGATAGCGTCTTAGAAAATTTCTACATGATTTTGCACGGTAATTTTTATGATATAAATTACATAATAATAATTTTATTTCAAATTGTACGTGTGCATACAATAACCCATACAAAGCTTAGACCTCATCCTTGTACTTGGCATCTTTTAAAATGCTAGCGAACTCGAATTTAACCCGTTCCCGTTCCGATCTGGGCATGCTGCGCAGTGTGTTTATTTATTTAAAAACTTTCTTTGATTTAAAAGATAAGTTGTGACCATTTAAACATAATTACCTTTAAGCATTTAGTATTTTTAAATAAAAAAAAAACAGTTCTTAAAAATGGTTGATTATTAACGATATTAACGACATTACATTTTTCGAATTTATCCTGTTTTAGGATGGCCGCAGCTTTATTATCAAAAACCAAGCGCAGTTTGCGCGTGAGTTGTTGCCGTTGAATTACAAGCATAACAACATGGCCAGCTTCATACGGCAGCTTAATATGTGTAAGTAGTAAAAGCAATCCTTAGTCTTTAATGTGTATAATTTAAAAAATTTCTTTGTTTTAAGATGGTTTTCATAAAATTACCTCAATTGATAATGGTGGATTGCGTTTTGACAGGGATGAAATTGAATTTTCACATCCCTGTTTTAAGCGCAACTATTCATATCTGTTGGATCACATTAAGCGTAAGATATCCAACACGAAGAGTGTAGATGATAAAAGCGTGCTAAAGCAGGAGACTGTATCGAAGGTGTTAAGTGATGTGAAGGCTATGCGAGGTCGCCAGGATAACTTGGATTCTCGCTTTTCCGTTATGAAGCAGGAAAACGAAGCTCTTTGGCGGGAGATAGCATCGCTGCGCCAAAAACACGCTAAGCAACAACAGATCGTTAACAAACTAATCCAGTTTCTAATATCAATAGTGCAGCCATCTCGTAATATGTCCGGAGTGAAGCGTCACATGCAGCTTATGATTAACGATACGCCAGAGAACGCACGTCAGCGCAATGCTAGCGAATCTGAGAGCGAGAGTGGCCCAGTCATTCACGAGTTAAGCGAGGAGCTGCTCGATGAGGTCATGAACCCCAACAGTCCTTATACAAAGAACTATGACGTAGAGACCGTCTCCCCATTGACAATGGAACGCCCACGTTCCAACATTAGCATCGCTAGCTCGCAAAATTATGATTACTCGAATCAGAGCAATGAAGATTTCATTACTGGTCAACTATTGTCTGGGGGTGATACAGCTACAACTGTGGCTCGCTCACCTGCCGGTCAGCAGTTGCTCTACACGGTGACGGAAGCACCCGATTCTCATGCACAGGAGCAAATGCCGCCGCAACAACTATTGCTAAGTCCCAACAGTCCTTACAGCGGCGATGACCAAGTGAATGTGCTCACTACGCCTATGGTTCGTGAGCAGGAGGCACGCAATCGTCAGTTACTTAAAGAGAGGAACAAACAGCGTCGTCGCATAGCAGATATTGTTTCGCAGGGAATAATTGACTTGGAGTCGTCACCCAAGTCACAACGCACACGATCAGAGTCCAAGGAGCAGGTTTCATCGATGAATGTCATGCCACAGCCCTTGTTGGTAAAGACAGACCCGGATTTAATTCCCGCATCGGCAAATAGTATGCCCAACTTGTTGGATCAACCAGAGCCCAGTAGCCAAGATCTGTACAATGTCACCTTTATAAGCAACGATATGCCTACTAATATATTCGAAGTAAGCAAATCGTCTATCACCTTCAAAAGAGATCGGAAAGTATCAAAGATTTAACTTTTATACCTACAGGATGATTCACTAATGTCTAGCAATGGGTTGGAGGATCAAGCGAACAAGCTAGATCAACAACAACAGTTTGGTCGGTCCACAGTGAATAATGGAAAATTTTCCAATACTTTACCGGTTATTTTTGATTTGAACAATGAAAACTCCCTTGTTAGCGATGCAAATTTGGCATCCACATCAAAGGCAGCCGCAGCGATTAAGGATATAACAGATGAACAGCAACAGAAACAGCAGGAACAACAAGCTATGACTCTAGCCAAGTATAGCGGAGATAATACACACAAAGCACGGTATGTTCACATTATACTAACTAAATTGAAACTTGAACCTATAATTGGTTGCGAGTTACAAGGCAAAACTAACAAGTTTCTAAATGCTAATTATTGTTGTTGTTGCAGTGAGGAGGTATCAGGCCATTTGGAAACGATGCAAGATGAGCTTGATACCCTAAAGGATCTGTTACGGGGCGAAGGTGTCTCCATTGATCAGAACATGTTATTGGGCGTAAGTAACTGTTGGAAAATTTTTATCTATCTGTGTCCGTGTGTCCGTTTTAGCGATCTATATATATGTATCATTTATTTTATGTGCACCGTTAAGGCTGCACCGATGTGCGTTGGCAACAAGATGCCCGTGTTGCAGCTAACCGACGAGGAGCTGCTACTAAAGGTCAGCACGGTGCGTCAAAAAAAAATCAGTGGAGCTAGCTTGAAATGATCAAACAAGTTTCATATTACCTAGATAACTCGATATCTTGAAAGATTGGTGAATTGATAACAAAACTTTCAATCTATGCAACGTCAAATTATCCTTATCGGCACAAATCTATTATCGTGTCACCAATTATCAAGTTACCAAGCTATTTACTCACTACTGTGGGCATTTGTACTAGCTTTAATGAAATGTTTGCATATTGATTGCAGCTCTTTAATGATTCCGATGTGATGGACAACTACGGGTTGTCTTTTCTAAATGAAATGGCCGGTGATAAAAAAGGTAAGCAGTATACTTTCATAATTTAATTTGCTTAGCGTTAACGATCCTGATTCATCATTTAGCAAATAGCGGCTCCGAGCTAATGGCCTATCAGCCCAACATGTATGATCTCTCTGACATTTTGGATACGGATGATAAAAACAAGAGTGGTCAGGATGCAGCCAATGGGGGACGGCCATTGCAAGCCCAAAGCTCTGTGCTGAATACGCCGAACCGTTAATTTAAAACTTAATCGTAGATAATATATCATAGTTATAGACACAGCTTAGACACGAAAATGGGCAAACAATTTATTAAATTATTTAATAATATTTGTTATGGTTTCAGTTTATTTTTTTTAAAGCAGCCTTTAAACAGTTTTATAATCTTTAATTCTTTCAACAATCATCGAAATATTGGTGTTTATACCAACTACTCATAGAGTAGAAGGGTATTATGACTTTGTATGTAATAGGCAGAAGGAAACATTACCGACCCCAACAGATCACCAGTCGAGTCGATATAGCCCTGTCCGTCTGTCTATCCGTGTGAAAACCTAGATCTCAGCTATTATAAAAGCTAGGACTACCAAATTTATTGACAATTTGTGTCATTATTGCAAGCTGATCAAGTTTTGTTTTGGATTGGACCACGCCCCTATTCCGCCCTCGTGAATCAAAAAAAAAAATGGATTACAAGCGCAATTTTATTATTTTACATTTTTAATTTGCATCAATATTGTTGGTCAAAATATAATTGGAGCCGTTCTTTATTGTTTCGCAAATAAGGTTGATAAACAAGCAGCTGGGTAGCGGGTATATAACAGTTGAGCCACTGTACTGTAGCTTTCTTACTTGTTTTCTAATAGATTTTAGTTGTTGCTTGTAAAACCCTTACATGAGTATTTATTACTACTACTCTTCTATGCCTAAGTCACTTTATATAAAATATATAGAATTTCATATGATATTGTGAAATTAAAAGGTTTTGTTTGTATTAACGTGTAAAAAGACTTAACAGACTTAACCTCATAAAGTTTATTATGTGAAGATCAAAACTAACGATTGAAGTAAATATGATTAATCACAACACCTTAAGTTAAAAGGACTTAGCGTTGTATCGAGCATTGATTTATAATAAATAATATATCATGCATATAAATAATATATAATGTATAAAATATGATATATGGACATATATACAGAGATACCTTTAATTTAGTTATTCATGTGCTCAATGAATATAATAAATATGGAAGCGTTTGAGCTTGCTTTAACACTATAGAAAATGTGTTATTTTTGCTGAAACTAGTTACTTTCTCGAAATAAAACTAATGGCTTTTAATAAACGAAAAATATATTGCAGAAATAAGTCAAGTAGGAAAGCTAGTTTTCTCGACTGTTGTATACCCGCTACTTAGCAGCTCGTTTACCAGAATTATATTTGAATAAGTTATAAACGGTTAAGTTTTGCTTGTTAAATGCAATGGACTTACGATTTTGGTGCAAATCAAAAAGTGTACAAAAAATTGCTCATTCGAATGTTAAATAACAATTAATTTTTAGCGTGGACGGTATTTGAATTCTATAGCTATAGAAAACGTCTTGAATAACTGCTGCGTTTATTGTCCGATCGTACAATTTTAAGAGATCGTTTGGCTGGTGATAATTGTTATATAAACCAAGTATTCTTTATGTACCACCAATTATTTTGAATTATTGAGGCCGAAGGGCCTTATTAGTAAACAAGTAAGGAAAGCTACAGTCGAGCGCGCCCGACCGTAAGATACCATTCGACCACCTTCGTAGTAGTTCATACAGACACACACACAAAGACTAAAACGAAGCGCGACGATATGCTGCAATGACGCGGGCAGCGGAACTGTACAAAACGTTTTCTTGAATAACTTCTGTGTTTATTGTCCGATTGGATTGTAGTTTAGGGATTAGGTGCATACTATTAGCATGTTTACATGTGCTAAAGCAGAAAGCTGTAACATTAATACTTTCCTTAATATTCGTAAATGATCGATTTGCGAGGCCATGCCAAATTTGGTGTCTGTAACTTTAATAATTTCCTTAATATTCGTAAATTATCGATTTGCGTAGGCGGTGGGCGTGTCACTCCTAATTTGAAATAAACTTGATCTGCGTATGGTACACAGGAACCATCATGTCAAATTTGGTGTCTCTAGCTTTTATAATAGCTGAGATCTTGGCGTTCATACAGACAGACGGACATGGCTCAATCGACTCGGCTGTTGATCCTGAGCCAGAATATATATACTTTATAGGGTCTGCCATATCTCCTTCTGCCTGTTTCATACTTTTGCACAAACTAAGTATAGCATTTTTGACCATTTTCAATGGTCGAATGTAATAAAAAGTAAAATTCTAAAATATACTTGATCGTCGTGCAGTAAACATAGGTACATTTTGTCAATAAATTTGGTAGTCCTATCTTTCATAATACCCAAAATCAAAGCTATCGCACCGGCGGACATGACTATCGATTTGGCTATTGATCCTGAGCAAGAATATATATTATGGGGTCGAAAATGTGGAGTTGCATGCACAAAGAAGGGTTTACTTCAACGATTAAAAGAATTTTGCAATTTAGATTTTTGATAGAGTCCAGTCCCAGCAAGTCGTAATATAAAGAATCATTGAGAATTCTATTTTTCCACACCACATTTGGTGTGCATTTCTTTTATTTTGTTGACACAACTAAATAAATATGGACACACTACATCATTTGTAATAAAAAAAAAAAATACATAAGTTTAAACTTTAAGCTTAACCTAGATAGCGTCTTAGAAAATTTCTACATGCTTTTGCACTGTAATTTTAATGATATAAGTTACATAATAATAATTTTACTTCATATTGTACGTGTGCATACAAAAACCCATACAAAGCTTAGACCTCATCCTTGTACTTGGCATCTTTTAAAATGCTAGCGAACTCGAATTTAACCCGTTCCCGTTCCGATCTGGGCATGCTGCGCAGTGTGTCCACTAGCGACAGACAGTATAGCTCGATGGGATCGTTGATAGGCGTTAGAGTGGGTAAGGGTGCAGCCATTGCCTTTCGTTTTGCCGCATTTGCCATTATATCGCCCGCGAGTGCAGTGCGTCGACAATGTGCGGACTTGTAGATGGGTTCAATAGTCACCTCGCCGTTGGAGAGCGACGTATTGCTACTGTTATACTGGTGCTGTGTGTACTGATTCTTAATGGGATGATCGTATTCCGATTTCATATCCTGATGCGATGTGTCGTCCCCGTTGCCCATAACCACCATAGGCGTTAGCAGGGGAGAGGAGGCCGGGGAGCTAACCTGTGTATTGGTATGGCTATTGTTGCTGTTGTTGCTGCTGTTGCCGTTGACAACCGATGACTGATGAAGACTAACATGGGGCTTGGGCTCCATAACCATCAGTTCGGGCACAATTTCATTGTCGCTCTGGCAACCGTTCACATGCGCTGACCCATCCTCGCTGTTGTCATCCAGTTCAATAATGTCAAAGCTATCTGAGGGATCAATTCGTAAGTGCTCCGGATCCGGGTAGAGGAAACTATTACTGTCATTATCATCGCTGTTGGCGTTATTGTTAGTAGAAGTATTGGTCTGGGATATATAGGCCTGTGCCTTCTTTACATTGTACGTTTGTGCGGTATTTTGTAAAAAAGACAAGTCCTCAGTAAAGCGTCGCTTCCGTACATTTGGATTAACTTGGCCCGTTTCCAATGCTTTAATCTCCTGCAGATAATTGTAGCGTATGTTTTTCCACTTTGTTTGTAGAAATCGTGCTAGAAAGAAGTGGATGAATTAGTTGAGATTAAAGAATGGGAATCAAAAGGATGCAATTTCACATTAAGAACGAAAATATAAATCAATAATTTATCTTAACCAGTACTATAGTTTGCCAAAAAATCCCTTCAATACTTACATGAGGCGCCCAGTTCATTTGCAATGCGATCCCATATATCCACCCGAACCGGATTACGGCGATAATGCGGATGGCTAACATCGTAAATGGCAGGATTAGAGCGAACCAGTTTTATAAGGCGATCGTCTGTTTGGGTTTTTAGGAAAAATCATTAAAATCTGCGTCATGACATGTTTCGCTTTCTACGTTCTTCGTAGTAAAACGTCATAACAACAACAACAACAGCAGTAGCAGAAACAGGAGCAACCCTTAGCTTGTCTTCTCTCTATTTAGATTTAGGGGAAGACTAAAGTGTGTGCCATTTGCTGGGGGTTGATTCTGCACTTTTCAACTATTCTGCATTGTTTTAACAGGATGGGAAAAGGTCGTACTTACCGAACTCGGGACCCGTCGTTTCACGCTCTGCATAGTACCGTTGCATATTCTTCAGTTTCCGAGATATCTGAGATTTTCCCCCAGAAGTAGCCTCACGAAATTTCCGTATGTTTTTGTTTATATTTGGAGTAGCTGCGGTTGGCGTTATCCCGTTTTCTGCTTTCTACGAACAGCGCACGTTCCTTGCATTGATTTGCAACTCTTAATTGCGCATCAATATCAATGACTTCCTTTATTTTTGTGTAGTAATTATTAGACCCCGTTGCGTGCGCGACGTCTTCTGTGTCTCTCTGTTTTTTCGGTTTTGTTTTACGCGCTCGGCGCACGCTCATTGTGCGCGGAGGCTGCCAACGTTGTTTGTTGTTAGCCAGACTGTCAACTTGTTTTGAGATATGCAGTATTTAAATACGCTTTAAGTATATTTCAGTTATGTGGTAAACTTTCTTGTGTTATATTATATAACCTTATAAAAATTGGGTTTAAGTGAAACTTCAGATAAAAACAAATTCAAAAATGTTTTATAATTATTAGACCATGGATTTGTGTACATATTCTTGCTCAGAATCACTAGCCGAGTCGATTGTCTGTCTGTCCGTCTGTATGAACGCTTATGTTTCAGAAACTAAAAAAGCTAGAGCCATCAGAGTTTGTTGACAATTTTCATGTGGGTCATACACTGTAAAATTTTTATTAAACGTTGGGACACGCCTACTTCCGCCCCCGAAAATCGATAAACCGTATAGCAAGCGCAATAATAAAGCTAGAGTATTCAGTTTTGGTGTGAATGATAACTATCATCACCTAAACGATCGCTGAAAATTTGGTTCTGATCAGATAATGAACATAAAAGTTATTCAACGTTTCATATAGATTTGTACTGCGTCCACTGCAAGCAAGCAAGCAGTGTTTATTCCAAGCAGTGTTTTTTTCCAACTGCTTGGACTGCTTGGCGTCTAACTGAAAATTATGGGTTGTTTATTATTTTTCTTTGAAAAACACGTTTACCAATAACAGTTTTCTAAATTTGATTTTTTTCATAACCTTGAAAAATCTATGGTCTTATACAGTCAACACTTGACTGTAGCCGTTCTTACTTGTTTTTTTCTCAATTTCTTAGATGTTTTTATGCATGTAAATTATGAATTGGTGTGTGTCTTAAATAACAATGTTGACAATGTTAAGTTGCAGACTGCAAAAATAATGGGTTGTGGGTTCAAACTCCAAAGCGTCCAACTGAAAATTATGTTTTTTGTATTTTCTTTGAAAAACGTGTTTACCAATAACTGTTTTTTCATTCTGATTTTTTCATGATCTTCAATAATCCATTGTCTTATACAGTCAACACTTGACTGTAACCGTTCTTACTTGTTTATTACAAAAATAGAGGGTGAAACTAAAAAGTGGTTAAACTATATGTTACTGTAAAGGGCAAACACATATTTATTGCGTTCAATATAGCGCAAATATATTTGGTTACTACATTTGCATATTTTGTTATCATTTAATTTCGCCTTACAAATTTAACTTGCACATTATTCTTAAGACCAAGCGTAAACCCACTTCGAAAGATAAGCTCATTGGGACGTGTTATTGGTAAAACTCTAAACTGCTTTAAAATATATGTCATTATTGTTTTAATTTCCATCATAGCGTATTTTTGACCTATTCAAAGAGATATAGATACCATAAGCAGCTCTATACTTAAATCATGTAATTTATTTGCTTACCAATGCAATTTCGTTGTCCGGCGCTAAATGGAATGTAGGCAAAAGGGTGGCGATTCTGGTAGTTATGCGGCAGAAAACGTTCGGGATCAAATTCATCGGGAGCATCCCAGTATTTCTTATTACGGTGTAGATCAAATACGTGCAATATGATCTGCGTTCTGGATGGTAATATGAGGCCATTGGGAAATTCGGTTTCCGACAAGGTTTGACGAGCCATAACTGGAACTGGAGGGTACATTCGACTAGTTTCCTTTATGCAGCACTCCAAATACTTTAGCTTTGTCAGCTGAGTACTATCCAAATTGCTGAAATTATCTAAAACAATGATGCACATTTAAATAAATACCAAATTTTATTGCCTTCTTGAATACGTACCGTATATGTGTTCCGATATCTCTCGAAAGCAAAGGCCCTGTTTATCAGGATAAATCGCTAGGTTCATTAAGGTCAATATAAGGATCAGAGAGGAGGTATCAAAACCGCCAAAAATCAGGGTGTCAACTTCCTCACAAATGCCCTCGTGATTGATAAGTCCGTCCTTCTCGGCACAGATGAGCGTGTCTAGCATAGCAAAGCGACGCCGTACGTTGACATAACTGTTAAACACGATAAAAGTTATAAATAAAAAAAAACAAGTAAGAAAGCTACAGTCGAGTGTGCTCGACTGTAATATACCCGCTAACCAGCTGCTCATCAATTAAAATTATTTGCGAAACAATAAAGAACGGTTACAATCATATTGTGACCGTATAAGTCCATGGACATACAATATTGATGCAAAGTCAAAATCTAAAATAATAAAAAACAAGTAAGAAAGCTACATTCAAGTGTGCTCGAGTGTAATATACCCGCTACCCAGCTGCTCGTACATCATTTATTTGCGGAACAAAAAAAAACGGCTACAATCATATTTTGACCGTAAAAGGTTATGGACTTACAAAATAATTCAGAGATCATCTGGCTAGCTATAGTTATCATGCAAATCGAAAATGAACAATATGGCATCAAAATTGCGCTTGCTATCAATGTTTTTTCGATTTACGGGGGCGGAAGGGGGCGTGGCCAAAATCCAAAATAAACTTGATCAGCATGCAAAAATAACATATATTGTCACCAAATTTGGTAGTCCTAGCTCTTATAATAGCTGAGATCTAGATTTTCACACGGACAGACAGACGGACAGACGGACATGGCTATATCGACTCGGCTGTTGATCCTGAGCCAGAATATATATACTTTATGGGGTCGGAGGTGTCTCCTTCTGCCTGTTACATACATTTTCGGTTTGAACAAAGTTATAATACCCTTCTTCTCTATGAGTAGCGGGTTTAAAAAGGTTTTTGCACACACTTAATTTTATGGCTGCCGGCAGCGCTGCTTACAGCTATTGAAAACGTTGAGTTGAATAACTTCTGTGTTTATTATCCGATTGTTACCAAATTTTCAGAGATTATCTGGCTAGCTATATATATATATATATATATATATATATATATATATGATATAAACAGAAAATTAACAATATGGCATCAAAATTGTGCTTGTAATCAACTTTTTTCGATTTACGGGGCGGAAAAGGGCGTGGCCAAAATAGACTTGATCAGCTTGCAATAATAACACATTTTGTCACCAAATTTGGAAGTCCTGGCTCTTATAATAGCTGAGATCTAGACTTTCACACGGACAGACAGACGGCTGTTGATCCTGAGCTAGAATATACATACTTTATGGGGTCGGAGATGTCTCCTTCTACGTGTTACATACATTTTCGGTTTGAACAAAGGTTGAACTCTATGAGTAGCGGGTATAAAAAGAAAGAAAGGCTACCTTCGGCACGCCGAAGATTTCATACCCTTGCAGTTACTCCAAATATTAAATCGCCCGATAGGTTCAATAGCCGCTTAAACATAGTTGCATAGCATTTAACTGTAAAAATTATTTAATTATATTTTAAAAAATGGTGAAAGGCAGTCAATAGGTTTTATGGCAGTTATACGATATATCTGTCCAATTTCGATAAAAAGCCTTTACAGACTTTAAAAAACATTCAGACATATTTTGGGAAAGCTTCTTGCCGATATCTTGAAAAATGACAACAAACGGCCGATAGGTTCTATGGCAGCTATTCGATATATCGGTCAGATTCGGCTCGTTCCGACGTATTTACAGCGTGCGGCAATGTATAGAGGTATCAAGATAGCTCTAAAACTAACAGAGTAGTTTGCGTTGCAAAAGACGGGCGGAGAGACGAACGGACGGACAGACGGATATGGGTAGCTCGACTCCCCTATCTATGCTCATTAAGAATATATATACGTTATAGAGTCGGAGATGACTCCTTAGGTGAGCTGCAAACTTCTGGCCAAAATTAAATAAAATTAATATACCCTCTGCAAGGGTATAAAAGTTCTTTTCTACCGTACATGTCTTCATCGGGCAACTGGTTAAGTCGCCTATTAGCCAGTTCCTTCTCAAGCAAAATGCGTCGCTTGGCAATGATCTCGCTAGAAAACTCATGGATAACTTTCAGATACGGCGCATCCTCGCGTGCTCCGAGCAGATTATACATGAATTTATTGAAGTGTAGTGGATTGCAAAGGCGTTTTACAAACAATTTCCCCAGCATTTTCATTGCATCGCGATAACGATCTCCCTTCTCTGTCATATCGTCCAGTTTGACCCCCATAGCGGTTTCTAAAAAAAATAAATTATCTTATATCAAGAATTTTTATTTTCATACTAACCACATATACAGTTTAGTGTAAATTTTGGTATAATTTCGCTGAGAGAAACAATGCTCTCATTCTGGGACTGGAACTGCAACACAAATTTTGCACTCTCTGTTCTATTTGAGAAAAGACAGAGAGAAAAATTGTTGAGATTACGTAGGACTGAATGTAAAAAAATATGAGTTCAGCTTACTTAAAGACTTCTAGAAACTGAGTCAAGATATTAATATGAAATGTAGGCAATATCATCTTGCGCCGTTTATGCCACTTTTTAGCTATGAAGGACAAGGTTTTCTTTAGTAGATCTTGAAGTGAAATTCTTAAGGGTATTTCATATCATACATGATGCGGTAAGGAGTCCTGTACATAATGCCGGTTTCATAAAATCATATAATCTGCCCTTTGATAACATATTCGAATTGTTTAACACGAACTCAGTGTTATCAGCATCGATAATGTTGTATATCGGCATGCCTAAAGTGTAATCGACAAAGCTTTTTCCCATTTCTTTAGAGATTTTGCGGCAATACTGAAAAACAGCAGCTACATATGATAGCCCAGTTTTGAGTGTGTAGAGTTGACAGAGTTCTTTGATAATATGCTATCTCTGCTTACCATCGTCTTTTCCATATAGATCAAAGCAATTGGCAAATATTGTTGAACCCTTGGGAATGGGTGCAATACTCTCTACAGGTCGACCGTCTTTGGTACGAACGCGTCTCGCAAAGAACGCTGCAACGTTATAATCTTTATTAACCTTGTGTAGCCAGTGCACCAGTGTGCACGCAGCGATAAACACAAAACAAGTGAAGAACATAACGAAGTGCGTGGTACGCTGGAAACCAGACCGAACTCGCCGGTTTTCAGAGAGCGACTAAGCTTCATAATATCTTTCATTGTTTATATTCGACTAGGGTATTAGACTTTTGAACCTATCGCGTGTAAACCCAACAGGAGATAAGATTTTATACTGCGGAATCAATAGATTTTTTAAAGTAGGTGTAACAATATTTGGAAATCTCTTATACCTAACTCTTATATTCGCACTTGTTGATACATTTACGAAGAATTCTTGCAGACTGAGCATGACAAGTCACTTTTATACCCTGTAAATGTTCGAAATAGGTTATCGCGTTGTGTAATGGACAGGAAAGAATTCATTGATTGAACTTTCTTTTGTTCTTCTTGCTAGTTTGGGTGACAATATCAGCATGTTGCTACTGGGCTTTAGGTATAAAAGATGCAGATAACTTGTTTTTCATTTATCTTAAATGTGTCTTTAAAATTTTCTGTTTTAAGTATGTGATAGTCGACTACTTTGAAATATGTACATATGTAGAATTTTCATATCCAACAATCAAAAGCCTGTCTTGAAGTATCTTAATTAATACTAAAATATAAACGCTTTTGGCGAAATATTTGTTTTACACTAGCCAAGCTGTTATAACTGATTTTACTAATTTGTTTCACAATTGTATTCAGTGTATTAGCATTAACAGAAATATTTCGACGCCGTATGTAAATTTTTAATCTGATAAGCATTGTTGTGCCCATAAATAATACGCATGTTGCTATTATAAAATTAAACATTAAAAAACACCCTAATAAATTACTGAGTTTAAAATAAAATACCTTTTTTAAGCTTAATAATGCTTAAAGCTTAGTATATTTCTTATATACTTGTTAGTATTTTCTATATTTATCGATATACAGTAGGGCTTGGTATTTTGTCGGTCTGCGTCTGCGGTCACACCGATCTACTACTGTTTAAATAACAACAAAGGAAATGTTTAAAAACCTTGCTCGATTTCGTAAAATTATGCATCCAGATATTTAATTTTCCTCAAAACCGATTTGATTTTGGGCGACTGCTTGGTGTTGGCGTGACGAGGGCAACAACAACTTCGTGCTGACGCAAGAACAGAGCATATCACAACACAATACGTACTTGCGCTTACTCTCACTCACACTTAAAAGCCAGGTGAAACTGCGAGAGCGTTGCAATTTGCGCGCGTCCCACAGTTAAAACAGACGACGGCACGTGCGCTGCTTTATTTGAACAAATTTGCAGCGAAATATGAACGACGGACGCTATGGAAGATTTGGAGCACTCATCGGCGTTGCATACGTGAGCACAACGCATTGCCGATTTTTGGTAAGCAGCAGCAGTAGAAATAATGCAAAGCCATAGCGCATAGAAACACGCAGACACACACACACGCTTACGCTGACTTAATATCTATTTCCATAGATTTATTCAACGAAAAATGCAGAAGTTCTGGCCGATCACGAGCAGAAGCTGCGACAGATAGTTCACAATGCCGGCTGGCTGGAATATGATCCGGCAGAGATATGGAAACAAATGCAGGAATGCATTGAGGTGCGTAACGGGAAAAAAGCAAAAAAATTTATTTACGATTATATCATCCCGCGCAGTATGTGCATGTGTGTAACCCATATTTTCTTTGTTCCTAGACTGCCTACAAAAATCTTGTTATTTTGGAAATCAATCCGCATGACATAATTGGAGTGGGTATTGCCAATCAGCGCGGGACCGCAGTGTTATGGAATAAGCAGACTGGTCAGGCTTATCACAATGCAATCGGTTGGTCCGATTGTCGGAGCACGGCCTTGCTTAAGGGTCTGCTGCACAATGTGAAAATGAATGTAAATTACGTGCGCTATCGGAGTGGCTTACCCCTGAGTGGCTGTTTTAGTGCCCTGAAGATTAAGTGGCTTATTGAGAATGTGCCGGCAGTGAGTAAAGCCATTGAAGATGATCAGTGTTTATTCGGCACCTTGGACTCGTGGTTATTATGGGTAAGCATATAAGATTGAGATGGCTTGGCGACATAATTGGTTAATGTATATCCCATGTGTAGAATCTATCTGGCGGCGTTGATGTGGGTGTTCACTCCACAGACGTAACCAATGCACACTACACCTCCCTAATGAATGTCGGCACCCAGCAATGGGATACAAAGCTGTGCAAATTCTTTAAACTACCCATGAAAATACTCCCACGTATACGTTCAAATTCCGAGATCTTCGGTTACATTGTGGAGGGTCCATTGTTGGGAGTGCCTATAGCGGGCATCATTGGTGAGCAGCCGGCGGCCCTGCTGGGTCAGCTGTGCGTCAGGGCGGGTCAGAACGTGTGCACACTGGACGACAGCTGCTTTGTGCTGTTAAATACCGCACAGCAGATAATCGAGTCGGAGAATGGACTGATAACGGGTATAGCACACAAACTGGGACCCTCGGCAGATACGCATTATACGCTGGAGGGTGCCATTTCTAACGCCGGTTCTACTGTTAACTGGCTGCGCCAGAAGTTGCGTATAAGTACTGAAATAAGTTCAAATGACAATGTGGTGGAATCGCTGAATACGTTTATTGGTGAGAATTCAATGATTTCATCGTCCTGCTCGTCTAGCATGCTCAATGCAGAATGCGGTCTGGCAGCCAAGCGATCGGAGATAACATTTGTGCCAGCGTTCCATGGGCTTTATGCTCCCTATTGGCGATACGATGCACGTGGCATAATTTTGGGCCTGACAAGTCAAACGACCGCGGAGAATATAACACAAGCTGCATATGAGGCAACCGGATTCCAAATCTACGAGGTGCTGAAAGCCTTCAAGCGGGATACACTCAATTGGGATCCGTCGTGCATGCAGCCGGTTCTGACTTTTGGCGGCGACTATGCGGAGAACCCTCATTTGGTGCAGTTTGTAGCCGATATTATTGGCTGGATGTTGGAACGACCGCAGACAACGTCGCCCGTTGGCCTGGGTGCAATGATAGCTGCCGGAATAACCATGCGCGCAGTTACGTTGCCCTATGCGACGCGAATGTATGCTCCCCCAACGGATGTCTTCTCGCCCACAACAACTCAGAATCGTAAGTAGACCAAATCGTCAAGCAGATCACATTATATTCTTGACTAACATCTGATCACTTTACAGGTCGTGAGTTGCTCTACCGTCGTTGGGACTATGCGGTTAGGAAGTGTTTGCACTGGAACAATTACGATACATACGAAGCAGATGTTGAGCTTTTTGCACAGCGTGAGCGTGATCCCAATTTGCCCATACGTCGTTCTATACCGGGCAGTGTGTTCGTGACCACATCCTTTGCATTGCTGTTGTTGGCCAGCTTTTTCAAGAACAATCGCACAATGACATAGGCGTGGCGCCCAAAATTCAATATGAAATCTAGTCACAAAAACTCCGTGTACTTTGTACGATGTATATTAGCTACGCACGTTTGATAGCGCATTCAAAATTCATTGTTTAGCCAGTATGTATGTTTATAGTTAAGTAACTGCTCGCTAGCTTGTATATTTATTATTATATATGGTATATATTACCTTGGCATAATTTGTAGATCAAAAGTTATGTGACTGGTATATACGAATGTTATATCCACATAATTAGCAATCTATTTATGGTTGATACTCTGTTTAAATTTGGTGATATACATATGTACATATATACTCATTCATAGGTTTATATTTATAGTTAAAAAGACAATTTGTTATAAAAGCTGTGTATATACGATCTAAGTAAAAGTTGGGCCAGCTTCCTGAACAGACATACATTTGTGCAGTATCTTTATTATCGTAGTGTACTTTAACCAAAGGATTAAACGATTGTACAATAAGATTAAGCTCAGATTAAGCTTAATAAAGCTGGTAGGGAACCGCGAGAAAACACAAGTAGATACTGTTATTTTTTTCGATTTCTGCTGCTCCCGCTTGCCGGTTATTTTACCCAGCCAAGAAGACGGGTAACTGTTGCAGCTCCTGCTCAAAGACAATTAAGAATATGGTCAAAGACAATTATAAGAATATATACCATTTAAAGCCAATGAACTTTACATTTCTCTGGTCATTCGCGACATTTTTTATCCTTTTTGTTCTTTCTTTCGCTTTGGGGTCGGCGCGCATGTTCTATCAGCTGTGCGTTGCCTGGTCTGGCCCTGGGTTCTTTTGCCTTGCATTGTATGCTTGAAGAAATATTCATAATTTTGCTCTACACATTTTAACAGATGGCCTTGCCTTATGACATTAAAAAACAAGTAAAGAAAGCTACAGTCGAGCGCGCCCAACAGTAAGATACTATTCGCCCAGTTTCGAAACATTTAATTCCATCAAAAAACTCTGCACAAGTTTATCCGGGATCACTGACATCGTGTCTTGGCTTTGATGCACTCTTTCAAATGAGTTTTTATGAGCGCGCGTTTGCAGCCTCGCTCCGGCCAAGCTGCTGGGGTCCATTTGTACAAGCTATGAGTGAAGTCGGCTTCAAAGACTTGCATTTCAATCGGCTTAAGCTGCGAAAACCTTCAGCCATATTTTTGCAATGCTCGGGACTAAGCATAGGCTCATATGGAATCCCAGCGACCTTTGCAAAGTGGTTTCCATTTAAAGACCAACGCCAACGACGGTGTCGACGACGCGCAGTAAAATGTGAAATGCTGCAAACCAAACCAAGTCAGGTGGAGGTGTGCAGGCGACGACGATGTGGGGTGGGGGCGCGCAAGGCGCATGCAAGTAAACTCTGCACGTAGTCAATTTAAATAAATTAGCAGGGAACGCATTGCGTTCCACTGTGCTGCAATATGCCAAAAACAAAATTTGAAATGGCCACGTACCAAGTTAGAATCGGAGTTGGCATTGTTCGATTCAGGCTATTAACGGGTGGGTTTCCCCCCCGTTTCTTGGGTGCTGCTGCGAGGGCTTTTGATTTGCTCCTGCACATGGCACAGTGCAACCCTCGGGTGAGGGCGGGGTGGATGGGGTGTGGCTGCGCGGCAGAGCGACGCACGCATAAATCTTCAAGTTTTATGGCATCAATAAACGTCGGGGCAAAATAATGATTTCGTCAAGTTGTGGGATCGTACAGCGAACCCTTACTTCCCCGTGACAACGCTTGCTTTTCATTCGATCCCCTTTTTTCTATGCGTCACTACATCGTTGTTGTTTTGTGTTGCATTCGCTTAGGTCTATGTTGCTTTGTTATGCCAACTATTTGGTATAATATACAGGGTATTATCACCTCTTCAGGATATAGAAATGTGGTTCTCAAACATAAATGAGTTTCTTTCATATCTTGAACCTGTTCCTCAAGCCAAATCCTCTTGTTATTCACTGATTGTTTGCAATACAATTTTTAAGCGCAATCATCGCCACCATTCCTTTCAAAGTTCTTTGTTTCTTTAGCTTAGCAAATATACATATATCCTCAAAAGTAATCTGTGCGCTTAACCAACGTGTTGTTGGCCAACGTTTGAGGTAGGGAGGGAGCGAGACAAACAGGATAAAGCCCTAGCTGCCTGGAACCTTATATTAATTTAATTTGGCGAGGGGAAAGAAAAGTTTGACGCAGTTTTTACGAGGCTCCCTCGCCCTCGCAAGCCGCCAAAAATGTCGTAAAGTCGCCTAGCGAAAGTTTTTCCAAGCATGAAAGCAGATGGCGACTCAAGTTGGGGCTCAGCGAGAAAGACAGAGCGAGAGAGAGAGAAATGAGAGAGAGAGAGAGAGAGAGAGAAAGAGAGAGAGAGAGTAAGAGAGAGATGGAGAGAGACAGAGAAAGAGAGAGAGTAAGAGAGAGAGAGAGAGAGAGAGAGAGAGAGAGAGAGAGAGAGAGAGAGTAAGAGAGAGTAAGAGAGAGAGAGAGAGAGAGAGAGAGAGAGAGAGAGTAAGAGAGAGAGAGAGAGAGTAAGAGAGAGAGAGAGAGAGAGAGAGAAGAGAGAGAGAGAGAGAGAGAGAGAGAGAGAGTAAGAGAGAGAGAGAGAGAGAGTAAGAGAGAGAGAGAGTAAGAGAGAGAGAGAGAGAGAGAGTAAGAGAGAGAGAGAGAGAGAGAGAGAGAGAGAGAAGAGAGAGAGAGAGAGAGAGAAGAGAGAGAGAGAGAGAAGAGAGAGAGAGAGAGAGTAAGAGAGAGAGAGAGAAGAGAGAGAGAGAGAAGAGAGAGAGAGAGAGTAAGAGAGAGAGAGAGAGAGAAGAGAGAGAGAGAGAGAGAGAGAGAGAGAGAGAGAGAGAAGAGAGAGAGAGAGAGAGTAAGAGAGAGAGAGAGAGAGAGTAAGAGAGAGAGAGAGAGAGAGAGAGAGAGTAAGAGAGAGAGAAGAGAGAGAGAGAGAGAGAGAGAGAGAGAGAGAGAGAGAGAGAGAGTAAGAGAGAGAGAGAGAGAGAGTAAGAGAGAGAGAGAGAGATAAAAATCAATACCGTGGCAATCGGGACAGTGGTGCGAGTCGACCAAACCGCCATGATGGTATCAGATAGAATGTGATTGCTATTGCATAATTTTTGCATAAATCAAAGCAATTGCAAGAGCAACTCGGTTGTTGTGTAAACAGCCAATTTAAAAAGCAAAATATTCTTTTTGCCGTGCAGAACGCTGCAAATTGATTTAAATATTTAAAAACTTTAATTATAGGGTTTTGGCGAACTTTGTTGTTTATTGGCATGGTTGCTGAGGTCAAAGTTGACTATAAAAACAAAAAACAATTTGTTTCTAATTTTTTTTTCTCCGATATATTTCGGTTATTCTAGCGCTAACCGTCTTCAGGGATTTATTTACACGTCTGCTCTTGCAAGCCCGCAATATAGACTTTAATTATTTTCGACTGCACACTAAATACTCGGCCTGGCGAGACATCTGTATGTTCATATGTATGTGCGGACGCATGAATTGCCACATGAATGACAACAGTATTACAAATTGCATTCCCATTGCACGACGTGCAGTCGCCGCTGTTGACGTCTCCGTCGCTCCTGTCGAGTTTGCCTGCAGGCTGCAAACAAACACACGAACGCGCAAACGCATGCTCTCACGCACACTTGTATAAACCACACGTCCATTGCTGTTAATTTAAATTACTTGAAAAAGATGCAGAGAGGCTAAAAAAATAAAAAAAAAAAGCAGCAAGCTTAGGAGAGAAAGAATAGTTCGACTATTGATGTGCTGGAATTAAATTGAGCTGATTAGAAATGGAAGTATTTTATTTGTATGATTTATTGCTTTAGTAATTTTGGCTTTCCTTTTATTTTCTTTCACAGGGTATACGCACCTTGTATGGCAAGAAGCAAGGCTTGGAGTAATTCTAAAGGGTGTGAAAATATATATATGTATCCAAGGAGCTTCAACGCGGCTGGGGAGGGAGGTTAAAGATATGGAACTGTTGTGCCACTTACAACATGGGACAAGTGCAACAAGAGCAGCGGAAAAGATGGAATAAACGAGCAAACACAGAAAAAGCAAGAAAGAAAGCTACAGTCGAGAGTGCTCGACTGTCGTATACCCGCTACCCAGCTGCTCGTACATCAAAATTATTTGAGAAACAAGAAAAAACGGCTACAATCATATTTTAACTGTAAAAGGCCATTAACTTACAATATTTATGGAAAGTAAAAATCTAAAATAAATAAGTAAGAAAGCTACATTCGAGTGTGCTCGACTGTAATATACCCGCTACCCAGCTGCTCGTACATCAAAATTATTTGCGGAACAATAAAGTACGGCTACAATCATATTTTGACCGTAAAGGTCAAAAGGTCAAAGTCAAAATAAAAACTTAACCCATTTCACCACCGTACACGCACTATTCGGCACAATGCTGCAAGCAGCGCTGCCGGCAGCGTTACTTACAGCTATGGAAAACGTTAAGTGGAATAACTTCTGTATTTGTTACACTTTAATCAATTTTCTTCGATTTACGGGGGCGGAAGGGGCGTATTCAAAATCTAAAATAAACTTCATCAGCGTGCAATAATAACACATATTGTCACCAAATTTGGTAGTCCTACCTCTTATAATAGCTGAGATCTAGGGGTTCATAAGGACAGACAGACGGACATGGCTATATCGACTCGGCTGTTGATCCTGAGCCAGAATATATACACTTTATGGGGTCGGAGATGTCTCCTTCTGCCTGTTACATAGATTTTCGTTTTAAAAAAAGTTATAATACCCTTCTACTCTATGGGTAGCGGGTAAAAAAAAAAATTATGGATTATGCAACTTAGTAAGTCGAGACCAACAGGCGAACCAGCAGAAAAACAGAAGGACAAGCAGACCTAGGGAGACGGACACACATGGAGCCACAGTTGCTGATCAGTTGCCATCTCAGTTGCTTAAAACGCTTCATTTCTTACCTCCTCCTCTCCCTGGAGCCCTGGCCGCGGCTAGACGTGTCACTTAATCACAAGAGTTGCAACTTCATTTCGTTGGCTCCGGCTCCGTCTTCAACATAAACGCCATCGCGTCTGGGTCTGCTTCTTGGCGGAATGCATAAATAAGTAAAAAGATTTTGACAGCCGTATTTGCCTTTCAATTAAACCAGATCTCGCAAGCCTCAGAGTAATTGCTGTGCAAACACTAGAGGGCAATTTGTGTAACATATTATTGGGTAGATGTTGTAGCTGTAAGACATACCTAATGTTTCGTTTAGAGTGGTGCCATATAGGCAGATACGGGCTGACAAACAAAAAAAAAAATAAATGTACTATAGGTGAAATGTAAATACAAAAATCAATTCAAAGGAGTGCTGAAAAAGAATGTAAATTTTATATGTACATATGTATGTTATAAAAAGGTATTTTTTATCAAGTAGATAAACTTAACTTCGTTTTTTTTTTCAAATCGTGAAGGGAATCAATAATTATAAGTATAACATGTAAGAACGGTTACAGACAAGTGTTGACTGTATAAGACCAAGGATTTTTGGAGATCATGAAAAAAATCAGATTGAGAAACTGTAATTCTAAAAACAAAAAAAAAAAAAAAACAAACCATATAATTTTCAATTAGACGCCAAGCAGTCCAAGCAGTTGGAAAAAAAATTGCTTGAAAAAGCAATGCTTGCTTGCTTGCAGTGGGCGCAGTGCAATTCTATATGAATAACTTAAATAACTTTTGTGTTCATTATCCGATCGGAACCAAAGCGCAAGATTCACATAATTGTTGTCACCAAACTTGGTGGCTCTAGCTTTTTTCGTTTCTGAGATATAGGCGATCATACAGATGGACAGACAGACATGGCTCAATCGACTCGGCTAGTGATCCTGAGCAATAATATACATATATATACTTTATAGGGTTGCAGATTCCCTCACTCTGCCTGTTACGCACATTTCAACAAATCCAATATACTATGTATTTTTTTTAATCCATGGTCTAATAAGTATGCTCACAGATTGCCAATAACTGCTTAAAAGGATTAGAAAGACGTACAATGTATATTAAATATTAAATATCATATTATTTTTCTTAGTTTCTCAGATTCCTTTTTTCGTCTCCTTTCACCTCATAGGGAATGCAACAAGAGGTTGCCATAACTTACCAAGCTATTTTTTGCCCTGAGTGGGCGTATTTCAAACATTTCAATGAGATGACTTTATTAAAATTCAGGACGACAACTGTGCCGCAGTCGCAATATTAATTTTGTAGAAAAGAAAACGTAGTTTGAGGAAATTCCGGTTAGAAGCCATGAAACACATGTGGCAGGGCAGTAAAATCGATTTGAGATTGAATCGAAGTAGCTTGCGCAGCCCTTGGGCCTGGGCAAAACAAGACGGCTGTAGGAGCCACAGGCTACGGAGCAAGAGAAGGAGCAGGAATAGAAGAACAAGCAGGATCAAGAGGAGGAGCTGCTCAGTCGCACCTATTTTGGGGCTGGCGAACTCGTTGCACTGCGGCTTAATTCAATTGAATAATTATTTGTAACCTGTGGGCTGCGTCTTATTTTATCAACATTTTGCGAAGCTCGCTGAGCAAGACAATCTCTGCCCTTGGAGGGGAGGTGGTATAAATCCGTAAAATACCATTCGACCAACTTCCTAGTTGCGCTCAAGAAATTTCAATAGATGACACTAACTCGCTCTCCCACACACATACAGTCAAACACACAAAGACTAAAACGATGCCTCATGATGCTGCAATGCGGCGGAAAGCGGAACTATGGAAAACGTTTTCTTGAATAACTTTTTAGACCAAAATACATGGTCTATTGTGTTTGTCGAAATGTGCGTAACAGGCAGAAGGGGGCATTTGCGACCGCATAAAGTATGTATATGTATATTATTGCTCAGGGTCACTAGCCGAGTCGATTGAGCCATGTCTGTCTGTCCGTCTGACCGTCTGTCCGTCTGTATGCCCTATATCGCTTATATCTCAGAAACTAAAAGAGCTAGAGCCACCAAATTTGGTGACAACACCTATGTGAATCATACGCTGTAAAATTTTTATTAAAATTTGGACCACGCCTACTTCCGCCCCCGAAAATCAGGAAACCGTATAGCTAGCGCAATAATAAAGCTACAGTATTCAGTTTTGGTGTGTATGATAACTATCACCACCTAAACGATCGCTGAATTTGGTTCTGATCGGATAATGAACATAAAAGTTATTTAACGTTTCATATAGATTTTCACTGTGCCCACTGCAAGCAAGCAAACAGTGTTTTTTCCAAGCAGTGTTTATTTCCAACTGCTTGGACTGCTTGGCTTGGTCTAACTGAAAATTATATGTGTTGTTTATTATTTTTCTTTGAAAAACACGTTTACCAATAACAGTTTTCTCAATCTGATTTTTTTCAAATTCTTGAAAAATCCATGGTCTTATACAGTCAACACTTGACTGTAGCTGTTCCTACTTGTTTGCAGAAAGCAGAAAGCTGTAACCTTTATTTCGAAAACATCAAAACTCAAAAATTATGGATTTGTGTGAAATAAACTTAATTTGCGAATAGTATACAAGAACCATCATCCCAAATTTGGTGTCGCTAGCCTTTGTAATAGTTGAGATCTCGACGTTCATACAGACAGACAGATTATGGCGTTTTCCATGCCTCCTTCTGCCTGCTACATACTTTTGCATAAACTTAGCAGAACATTTTTGACCATTTTCAATGGTCGAATGGTATAAAAATAGTTTCGGGATTAGTTCGTTTGCTGCAGAAAACTTTTTGGCCAAAATAATTTGTATGCTGCAACAAAATAACATGAAAAGTTTGTGAAATTTTCTATTCTGATACCTCCTTTTTTTATACCCGCTACTCATAGAGTAGAAGGGTATTATAACTTTGTTCAAACCGAAAATGTATGTAACAGGCAGAAGGAGACACCTCCGACCCCATAAAGTATATATATTCTGGCTCAGGATCAACAGCCGAGTCGATATAGTCATGTCCGTCTGTCCGTCTGTCTGTGCGTGTGAAAATCTAGATCTCAGCTATTATAAGAGCTAGGACAACCAAATTTGGTGACAATATGTGTTATTATTGCACGCTGATCAAGTTTATTTTGGATTTTGGCCACGCCCCCGCAAATCGAAAAAACATTGATAACAAGTGCAATGCTGCTTACAGCATTGTGCCGAATCGTGTGTGCGTGTACGGTGGTGAAATGGGTTAAGTTGTGGACTGCAAAACGAACAGTTCTATTATGCATTTACGGGTTCGAGTCCCGCCCGCATCAAAAATTAAATGTGTGCAAAAATGTTTTTTTTTTTTTATTTTATATTTTGACTTTGCATAAATATTATAAGTCCATAGCCTTTTACGGTCAAAATATGATTGTAGCCGTTTTTTTGTTCCGCAAATAAATTATGTACAAGCAGCTGGGTAGCGGGTATATTACAGTCGAGCACACTCGACTGTAGCTTTCTTACTTGTTTTTTTTATCCATGAAACAATTAGTTAGTTGCTTTCGCTTTGGTCTTGGTCTAGCAGCTGTGGGTGTTAACTTGTTATGGCAAAAATTACAATTTGGTAGCTACTGCCGTTGGTATTTTGTTTCTGGCTGGACAGCCTAAACGTCTTATCTACCTAGTTTACTAAGTCTCATCCATGCAGTAATCCATGGCTAGAGGGGAACTAACAACATATAAATATATGTCTCTATCTATGTCTAATTCATATAGATTATTAGAGTCTTGTCAGAACTTAGACTATTTGGACCATATGGCATATAACAGCTCAGTTGAAAATACCCCAGCCTACCATAGTAAAAACAAGATCGGCTGCAGTCAAGTGTTGACTGTATAAGACCATGAATTTTTAAAGATCATGAAAAAAATCAGATTGAGAAACTGTTATTGGTAAACACGTTTTCCAAAGAAAAAAACACACAGGTAAGGAAAGCTACATTCGAGCGCGCCCGACTGTAAGATACCATTCGCCCAGTTTAAAAAAAAAATTATCACACCTTTATTTCCATCAAAAAACACTGCAAAGGCCTATCTGCCACCTATTGTTTAAATTAGATCTATGTATCATTAAATAGCGCTATCTACATATGAAAACGTTGTAGCTGTCAGCTTTACATATGCTTCGGCTGAAACGAAGGATCGGGACGATGACGTCACGATATGCTGAAAAGGCGCAAGCAGTGGAACTTTGGAAAACGTTAACATGGATAACTTCTGTGCTTGTTGTCCGATCGGATTGTAATGTGAGGAATATATTTATATTGCAATTATCTATGTTCCTACCAAAGCAATCTGTAACATCAATACTTCTCATGATTATCGTAAATTGTCGATTTGCGTGGGCGGTGGCCGTGGCATTAAAAATTGAAAATGAACTCGATGGTATACAGGAACCTTCATGTGAAATTTGGTGTCTTTAGCTTTTATAATAGCTGAGATCTAGAAGTTCAAACAGACAGACGGACAGACATACGGATATGGCTCAATCGACTTGGCTAATGATCCTGAGTCAAAATATATAGGTATACTTTGTGGGGTCTGCCACGCCTCCTTCTGCCTGTTACATACATTTGCAGAAACTTAGAATACAATTTTTGACAATTTTCAATGGTCGAATGGTATAAAAACAAAACATTTCAGATAGACGCCAAGCAGTCCAAGCAGTTAGAAAAAAACTCTGAGTGGAAAAACATTACTTGCTTGCTTGCAGTGGGCGCAGTGCAAATCTATATGAAACGATTCAGCGACCGTTTGGGTGGTGAATATTGTAGCTTTGTTATTGCGTTTTCTATTCGGTTAATTGATTTGCGGGGGCGGAAGTGGCGTGGCCTTAATTTTGATAAAAATTTTACAGTGTACTTTTACATGAGTGTTGTCACCAAATTTGGTGGCTCTAGCTTTTTAGTTTCTAAAATACAGGCTTTCGTACAGACGGGCAGACAGACATGGCTCAATCAACTCGTCTAGTGATCCTGAGCAAGAATATATTTACTTTGTGGGGTCTGCTACTCTTCTTTCTGCCATTTTCAATGGTCGACTGGTATAAAGCGCTATTTCACCAAGACAATGCACCGGGTCACAAGTGAAAGAAAACAATAGCAAAAATCTATGAATTGGGCTTCGAATTTGGGATCACTAGCCGAGTCGATTGAGCCAGGTCCATCTGTCTGTCCGTCTGTTCTTCTGTCCGTCTGTCCGTCACGCGTCTGTCAACACACAGATCTTAACTATTATAAAAGATAGAGACACCAAATTTATATCAAGTCCCAGGAGTTTATTTAAAATTTAAGGTGCCACGCCCACCGCCTCTGAACACTGATTAATACATTTTTTTTTAGTTTTTTCCGTGTCGAAAGTATTTCAGTCATTCAGTGTAGTGTGTGTAAAGCTGATTGTTATGTCGTCTTTATATGTAGATGGCGCTATTCAAAGATAGATCTAATTTTGACAATAGGTGGCAGATCAACTTGTGCAGACGAAATAAAAGTGTGATAAGTTGTTTTGAAACTAGGCGAATGGTATCTTACTGTCAGGTGAGTTCGACTGCAGCCTACCTTACTTGTTTTCAAATGCGGCTGTTTCTTGGTAATTTCATCCTTTACGTAATAGTCACTATTGATGTTCCTTGCTTTTTCAAGGTAATCAATAAAAATTATTTCATGCGCATCCCAAAATAGACGCCTTAATGTTTTTTTTTTGATTTTTACGTTGGTAACAACCTCTTTTGGCGTCCATCGTCTTCAGTGTTTATTTAATCACGTCTAATCTTAGCATACCAATCCTTGATGGTTGATTTTCCTGGAGCAGTGTCCGGAAACTCTTTGTCAAACCAAGTTTTTGCATCAATTCTATTTTTTACTTCAAAAAGCAGCATTTTATCAACACGTCAAGCTCTTTTTATTTAATTATTTGAACAGAAAAAGTAACTGCACTTAAAATGCTAAAATTCACAAACTAATAAGCCGATAGCTGACAAATATATACGTGAGCTGTGATCCTCTGCCATTGCCCTTGCTCTTGCCATTGTCAATGTCCTTGTCTTTGGCTGTGACTCTGGCTTTGGCGGACACTAGTCTGCACTCGACTGATTGATGTTTTCCACTGTGAAGATAGTTTCGCTCTTAGAAGTTCCTATGCTCTTTTTGGTCATATGCCACAGAAAGCAGCGGCACAAAGATGTTGGTAGAGACCTTTGTCCTTTTGCCGCTCCGACAGAAATCGAATGCGATGATGGTAAATGTGTTGACATAGCACCAAATTTATCAGTTACTTTTTATTTGCTCTATTGCCTGCATGTTCTCTATGTTCATGTGTTTAAAGATTTACAGGCTTTTGCGCAAGGATTCGCCTGCAACTTGAAGACAGCAAGCACTCTGAATTGTGTTAAAAGGGTGCCAAAGTGGAAGAAACAATTTGTGCAAAATCAACATTATAAATAAGGACGCATTCCCTTACTTTGCTTGAAGTGAAATCAAGAAGTAGACATAACTTTGTTTACAGATTGGACAAGTGAGCGGGAGATATATTTATTGTAGCCAAATGTATTACTGAATAACGGGGAAACGGATTTAGATTTATTTGGGAATAAGCCAATCGAGTAAGAAAGGAAAATTGAAATATATGAGAGAGGTTAGAAATTTTAAATATCCCAATATGTCAATAAAAAAAATTATGAAATATTATTAAAAAATGTTATTTGTTACTTAAAAAAGTTTAATAGCTGGATTATAAATAAATTGATAAAATCAAAATTTAATAAGTGTAGGTTAAATAAAAGTTTTTCAATAGATCAAAGAGGTAAGTTAACTTATAGAATACCATTTTTGGGTCTTACAATTTGGGTAACATTTATCATAAGAAAAGAAAAATATATATAGTAATATTCTCGATCAATATCATAACTTAACCTCCTCCGCTAAGCGTTCATTCAATTATCCTGAAAAGCCCAAATAATTTTCATGCCTCCAAGAGCTGGTTGTCAACTTTGCTTCTCAGCTTTGTACACCAAAATGCCCCAGCACAGTTTTTATTGCTTAAAGCGATAAACTTTTCTTATTTATTTCTATTTAATAAACCTACTTTTCTACCCCACCTCTCCTTGAATCCCATCCAGTTCATTTCACAGTTTACAGTTTGGCGCACATTCTTGTACTCATTTTCTGTTTTCCAATTTCATTTTCATTTTCTCGATGAGGGCATAATAAGCTCCCTTCCATAACCCCGCACTTACCGTTATTGCAAGGTGAAACTTGAGCAAATCCGCGCATTCCCAAAAACGTAATGCTAAACATCACCTGAACATCGCCAAAGATTCCCCTCCTCTAGTGAACTACTAGAAAATTCACAATGCTTCCACAACTCCAGCTAGCTCCCACTGAACTCTCTAACCCGTTGTATTTGCTGTTCAGCTGATACACAGTCAACTTACCAAATCAACTGCATAAGTTCAGGGGTAGGATACGTAGGTACCAGGACGGGCAGGGGGTGGGTTTTGTTCAAAAGGGACGGGGCTTTTTATGGCCAACACGAAGGCACACAAAGTTTTGCCGTGGGAGTCGTTGCCACTCCGAGAGTCTCTTACTTGCTGCTGGTGCTCATAGCTTGTGGCTCGTAAAATTGTATGCGTTCTTTGCGCCCATTTGCTGCAAAATGAAAATTGTTACCCTACGTCACCGTTGCCGTCGCAGTCGGAGTCAGCGCAGGCAGCAAAGCATTCAAGATGAGTCGAGTGGCAACGACGACGATGATGATGTCGCCTGCCAGACGTAGCACCCATTGAGGGGTTGTCGTTGTTGTTGTTTCTGATGTGGCTGTTGTTTTGTGTTTGGTTTTTATGACTTTGGGGGTATTCATTTTACTTGAAACATAACGTTGTATGCCGACGTCGCGTCGTCGCTGGCTTTGCTGCTGCTCCTTGCTGATGTTTCATTTCTGCTCCTCGTGCCGTCCCGCTTGCTCGTTTGCTCGCTAGTGCGTTAATGAGTCAACACAAAGGCTCAGCTGTTTGGTTAATGCATGTCCCATACTTCCCGCCCCTTTTCTTGTTCCTACTGACCTCTCATATTCATTTTAACCACTCAGCACACTTGCCTTGGGGTTGTTTTCTATGTCGCCTTTGTCTTCACTCGAGTCGTTCTGCTGCTCGGGCTGTTTGTCTTCAAAACAAGCTTCGCTTAAATCATCGCCCAGCTTTAAGCCAAACCTGTCACCTGTCCCGGAGCTCATCGGCATACAAACCAGACCCAAATCGCCATTGTCAGCCATTAGGTTTCTCGCTCTGCCAGCTCAAAACTCTCGTGCACACTTCCAAGTTTAGCTTCATTCATAATAAGCTTTCTTGCTTATTGTTGTACCATTCGACCATTGAAAATGGTTAAAAATGGTATACTAATTTTGTGCAAATGTATGTAACAGGCAGAAGGAGACGTGGCAGACCCCACAAAGTGTATATATTTTTGCTAAGGATGAGCCATATCCGTCTGTCTGTCTATCCTTCTCTCCGTCACCGTCAACATACAGATCTCAGCTATTATAAAAGCTAGAGACACCAAATTTGGTATGAAGGTATATAAATATAACAAGCTCCTGGAGTTTATTTCAATTTTAAGGTGCCACTCCCACCAAATCTAAAAATTGATTAATACATTTTTGAGTTTTCTCCGTGATGAAAGTATTTAAGTTTTTACTTTTTGCTTTAGCTCACACATAGATATATACTTTGTGCATATATATTTTAATTTCAAGCAGATCGGATTATCAACACAAAAGTTATTCAATTTCTGGAATCAATTTCCGGAATGCTTGCACCTTGCAGCATATCGTGACGTAATTTTCGCGAAGCTTTGATTCAGTCGAAGAGTGTGTAGAGTCAGCCGTATCGTGTATAAAGCTGATTGCCATGTTGTCTTCATATGTAGATGGCGCTATTCAAAGATATATCTAATTTTAACAATAGGTGGCAGATCACATTGTGTAGGGGAAATAAAATAGTGATAATTTGGGCGAATAGTATCTTACTGTCGGCTGAGCTCGACTGTAGCTTTCCTTACTTGTTCAAAATATCGCTGTGAAACTTTTCTGATACATGTCTATATATGCCCGTTAAATGCTATGCAAGTTTTATTAAAAGCCGACAGTTATATCGGTAAATTGCCATTGAACCTATCGACCGATTTAATGTTTGGAGTAAGTGCATGCCTATCTTTTTTGTTTTAGGTTAACTTATTGTAATAATAACAAGTAAGAACGACTACTGTCAAGTGTTGACTGTACAAGACCATTGATTTTTTAAGATTATGAAAAAATTCAGATTGAGAAAACTGTTATTAAACGTGTTTTTAAAAGAAATATAATAAACAACACATATAATTTTCAGTTGGGAAAAAAAACACTGCTTGGAAAAAACACATTTTTTTTCATAATCTTAAAAAATCCATCCAACACTTGACTGTAGCCGTTCTTACTTGTTTTTTTTTTTTGGTAATTGCGGGCTGCTGTGTGAGGGTTATAAAATACCATTCGCCCAGTTTCGAAATAAATTATCAGACATTTAATTCCACCAAAGTTCATCCGCCACCTATTGTTTAAATTAGATCTATCTTTGAATAGCGCCATCTACATGTGAAAACATAGCAAAACATCAGCTACGGCTGAAGCAAAGCATCGTGACGATGATGTCACGATATGCTGCAAAGGCGTTTAGATGAATATCTTCTGTGTTTATTGTTCGATCGGATTGTAATTTATTGGGGAATGCTGTTGAATTCAGCGTGATGCAATGTATAGTTTCTTTTTAGACCATGGATTTAAAAAAAAAACATGGTCTGTTGTGTTTGTCAAAATGTGCGTAACAGGTAGAAGGTGGCATCTGCGACCCCATAAAGTATATATATTCTTGATCAGGATCACTAGCCGAGTCGATTAAGACATGTCTGTCTGTCCGTCTGTATGAACGCCTATATCTCAACAACTAAAAAAGCTAGTGCCACCAAATTTGGTGACAACACTCATGTGTGTCATACGCTGTAAAATTCCTATTAAAATTTGGACCACGCCTACTTCCGCCCCCGCAGATCGATAAGCCGTATAGCAAGTGCCTATATCTCAGAAACTAATAAAGAATAAAAAAGCCACCAAATTTGGTGACAACACTTATGTGCATCATACGCTATAAATTTTTTATTAAAATTTGGGACACGCCTACTTCCGCCCCCGCAAATCGATAAACCGCAATAAAAAAGCTACAGTATTCAGTTTTTGTGTATATGATAACTATCACCACCTAAACGATCGCTGAAAATTTGGTTCCGATCGGATAATGAACAAAAAAGTTATTCAACGTTTCATATAGATTTGCACTGCGTCCACTGCAAGCAAGCAAGCAGTGTTTTTTCCAAGTAGTGTTTTTTTCCATCTACTTGGACTGCTTGGCGTCTAACTGAAAATTATATGTTATGTTTTTATTTTTCTTTGAAAAACGCGCTTACCAATAACAGTTTTCTCAATATGAGTTTTTTCATAATCTTCAAAAATCCATAGTCTTATACAGTCAACACTTGACTTTAGCCGTTCTTACTTGTTTTTATTATTTTTATACCATTCGACCATTGAAAATGGTCAAAAATGAAATACTATGGTAAGTTTGTGCAAATGTATGTAACAGGAAGAAGGAGGCGTGGCAGACCCCACAAAGTGTATATATTCTGACTCAGGATCACTAGCTGAGTCGATTGAGCCATGTCGGTCTGTCTGTCCGTCTGTCCGTTTAAACGACTAGATCTCAGCTATTACAAAATCTAGAGACACCATATTTCACATGAAGGTTCCTGTATACCATAGGTAGATCGAGTTTATTTTCAATTTTTGATGCCCAATATGCAGTATAAATCTATTCCCCAAATTACAATCCAATCGGACGATAAACACAGAAGTTATCCATGTTTCTGTTTTCCGTACTTCCACTGCTTGCGCCTGTGCTGCGCGTCGTGACGTCATCGTCACGATATTTCGTTTCAGCCGTAGCGTGTGTAAAAATAGATGTAATTTAAACAATAGGTGACGGATAAACTTGTGCAGCGTTTTTTTGATGGAATTAAATGTGTGATAATTTGTTTCGAAACTGGGCGAATGGTATCTTACTGTCGGGCGCGCTCGACTGTAGCTTTCCTTACTTGTTTCTTTTAGATTTTGACTTTGCATAAATATTGTAAGTCCATGGTCTTTTACAGTCAAAATATGATTGTAGCCGTTCTTAATTGTTTCGTAAATAATTTTGATGTACGAGCAGCTGGGTAGCGGGTATATAACAGTCGAGACCAATCGACTGTGGCTTTCTTACTTGCTTTTTGTGCAAAATGTTTTCAAGTTTGTTTTTAAATTGCACTTCTTATTTTCAATGATCCTTCATTTGTTATATTTTATTAAAGAACTATTTACAAATTATACGGCTTTATAATATTTTAAAATTGCCATGGCTGCTGTCTCCTCTAGAGAATAAATATTAATTATAAGTCTGTGTTGATATAGGAACGAATATCTAAAATAAATTTCAAAATTGCTTAACTTATTTTAATCACTTAATAATTTTATAAAGATAAATGGTTTACTTCGTTTTCCGAATATTACAAAAATTCGTATTTATTACGCCAAAGTTAAGTTCCCTCTTTATATTCTTCTTTTGCTTTGTCAAGATTTTAGCTAAAGCAAACCTCAACATGCCCTTTTATTCTAGCACACTTTATAAGCGGATTTTATGCCAGCGGGTTCTTCATATTCATATTCATATAATTCATATTCGACTAATCGATAAGTGGCATAGCATCGACACAGACAAGACTGGTCAGAGTTTGTGAGAGGTCACCCTTCCTCTTCTTCTCCTTTTATTGCGGCGGGGTGGGTTGGTCTCGCTTAAAAACAGCCTTCGCTGCGACGAGCGAAGGCAAAGTATGAAAATATTCTTTGGTTGCAATTAATTAATTAAAATTTATTTGCTCAAAAACTTTACGACTGCGGTGCGTGGCAAACTGGGTGTTTTGGGGTATCTGGGGACACGGCTTGTTGCACTTTAGATGTTCGCTCATTTTCTCACTTAAGGGAAATAAATAAATTAGTTGCAGGAAACGTGAGGGATTTTTAAGTTTTACCCGAACTTGAGAGTTTCAGTTATGATTGCAGCAGTACGACTTGATTTGGGTATACCCTGTAAAGCAATTCTCTCTCTCTCTCGCTCTCTTTCACTCTTTTACTCTTTCACTCTCGCTCTCTCCCTCTCCGTATCTCCTCTCCTCATTTCTCTTCCTCTCTTTTTGACCCACAAACACAATTTGAAAGTTGTTAAAACTCTGGCACACTAATTGCGCTGCAAAGTTGGCAATACCAACGGGCCAAGCAATCAACAGGGACATTAAAGGGGCAAAGAGATCACGAAAGGATTGCGAGGGGGGTAAATTCCACTGACAGCAATATGTTGTGTTGTAAAGTCGACTAACCAATGAGTCTGACAAAACTTATTGCCTGCTGATGAATGCGAAAATACATTTTTCGGGCTTGACTGGTATTGAGGCTGCTTTTTGCTTGCCAGTTGCAAGGATTGGCGTTGATGTCGGTACAGGAGCAGGAGCTGAAGCTGAAGTTGATGGTAAACTCTGCTGCCGATTGGGTTAGGTGAATTTGCTGACAATCCTGCGGCAACGAGCTTGCAGTCAATTGGTACTGCTTGCTAGCACAATATTGTGCGTAATTTATTTGTCATACCAAATTTGCCTTAAGTCTGAATAAATTTACGCTGAAGTCCTACGTAACGTATGCACGATGCGTAGTGTGTAATGTGTAATTTATGTAGTACGTATTGGCGCACGTGTGAGTACAGGAACACGGCATAATAAAGTGGTTAGGTCAGACCCCATTGGGATAGAATGCGTTGGGGCGGGTAACAACGTATGCGGCGTATGAGTAATGCACATTTTACGCTTCAATTGCAAAAGTCATTTTCCATTTTACAGCAAAAAGAACAAAAACAACAACATCAGAATAAAATTTTCAGCTTAGGGTGTTGTTGCCGCAGCAGCTGCTCATGTACAACAAATATTGGGCATACGCTATGTGCGGCGGGCTTTATTTATTTATCAGCAGCTTTATTTTAGCATCAGCCATACAAAACATGCAACCAAAAAAAAAAAAACAAGTAAGAAAGGCTACAGTCAAATGTTGACTGTATAAGACCATGGATTTTATAAGATTATGAAAAAAAAAACGGATTGAGAAAACTGTTATTAAACGTGTTTTTCAAAGAAATGTAATAAACAACACATATAATTTTCAGTTAGATGCCAAGCAGTCCAAGCTGTTGAAAAAAACACTGATTGCCTGCTTGCAGTGGGCGCAGTTCAACTCTATATGAATCGTTGAATAACTTTTTTGTTCATTATCCGATCGGAACCAAATTTTCAGCGATCGTTTAGGTGGTGATAGCTATCATATACACAAAAACTGAATTCTGTAGCTTTTTTATTGCGGTTTATCGATTTGCGGGGGCGGAAGTAGGCGTGTCCCAAATTTTAATAAAAAATTTATAGCGTATGATTCACATAAGTGTTGTCACCAAATTTGGTGGCTTTTTTATTCTTTATTAGTTTCTGAGATATAGGCACTTGCTATACGGCTTATCGATCTGCGGGGGCGGAAGTAGGCGTGGTCCAAATTTTAATAGGAATTTTACAGCGTATGACACACATGAGTGTTGTCACCAAATTTGGTGGCTCTAGCTTTTTTAGTTGTTGAGATATAGGCGTTCATACAGACGATCAGAGGGACAGACAGACATGGCTTAATCGACTCAGCTAGTGATCCTGAGCAAGAATATATATACTTTATGGGGTCGCAGATGGATCCTTCTGCCTGTTACGCACCTTTTGACAAACACAATAGACCATGTATTTTTTTTAAATCCATGGTCTAAAAATACACTATACATTGCATCACGCTGAATTCAACAGCATTCCCCAATAAATTACAATCCGATCGAACAATAAACACAGAAGATATTCATCTAAACGCCTTTGCAGCATATCGTGACATCATCGTCACGATGCTTTGCTTCAGCCGTAGCTGATGTTTTGCTATGTTTTCACATGTAGATGGCGCTATTCAAAGATAGATCTAATTTAAACAATAGGTGGCGGATGAACTTTGGTGGAATTAAATGTCTGATAATTTATTTCGAAACTGGGCGAATGGTATTTTATAACCCTCACACAGCAGCCCGCAATTGCCAAAAAAAAAACAAGTAAGAACGGCTACAGTCAAGTGTTGGATGGATTTTTTAAGATTATGAAAAAAAATCAGATTGATAAAACTGTTATTGGTTAACGTATTTTTCAAAGAAAAATAATAAACTACAAATATAATTTTTAGTTAGCCGCCAGGTAGTCTAAGCAGTTGGAAAAAAAACCTTGGAATAAACACTGCTTGCTTGCTTGCAGTGGGCACAGGGCTAATCTATATGAAACGTTGAATAACTTTTATATTCGTTATCCGATCGGAACCAAATTTTCAACGTTTAGGTGGTGATAGTTATCATACACACCAAAACTGAATACTGTAGCTTTATTATTGCGCTTGATATACGGTTTATCGATTTGCGAGGGCGGAAGTATGCGTGGCCCAAATTTTAATAAAAATTTTACAGCGTATGATTCACATAAATGTTGCCACCAAATTCGGTGGCTCTAGCTTTTTTAGTTTCTGAGATATAGGCGTTTATTCAGACGGACAGACGGTCAGATGGACAGACGGACAAACAGACATGGCTTAATCGACTCAGCTAGTGATCCTGAGCAAGAATATATATGTGTCGCAGTGTTGTTATTTTCTTGCGTCTGATCTGCCATGTCGACACACAAACTTTTCGAGTGAAGCGAATTCCAACCGGCGTGTACAATTGTCTGCATGCAACTGCTCGCATTTTCTACGCATCGATCTATGCTTTACGCACGCTAGCTGGACTACACTTGGCGACAGCGCGACAACGCCGTCGCCTCACTCGTTGCGGTACTTTGGCGCCAGTCATATTATGCGTCGTAGTCAAATTCTAAGAATGATTTCACAATATACCAAACTCATTGCGCAGCAGCGTCTTGCAAGCGCAGTGGTAAAACTATGGTAATAATGTGACAGCCACGTACAGTGGTCAAAATAGATTCATTATGCGACACGGCCTTCCTGACATAATACACGTCCTCGTGTGTTGTCTTAAATCTACCACATAAGTGACAATACTTCAGGATTTAAAGACTCTCTGGATATTTCAAAGAATTATTTGCATTCAATTTAATACTGATCCAAATCAGTTTCAACTTCATTCTTATCATAACATGATTAAATTATTTAAATTTTCGTAACATAATTTAAATTTAATAAATTATACCATTCGTGTAATTCCTTTAACACATTTTTTCTTAATTTTTTAAACCAAACAAATTTTGTAGTTCCTTTTACAAATAATTAACTTATATTTTGTGTAGTTCCTTTTACACATAATTAACTTATCATTTGTGTAGTTCCTTTAACACATACGACCCCCGCCATAACAAGTCTCTTCTGCTATGGTGCGGTCTTCTATCTTATCATTTGTGTAGTTCCTTTAACACATACGACCCCCGCCATAACAAGTCTCTTCTGCTATGGTGCGGTCTTCAGTTTCTCTATTGCGCTACAGACACAACTTCTATTGTGCTGTCCCTATCTTTACATAACTCATCGAGTATCTGATTATTTGGTATTGCTTTTAAACATTCATGAGAATACTTATATGTTCGATTACATGTTAAAGATTTTAGCGTATATCTATCTCCATCCAATACTTCAATTATCTCAAATGACCCTTTAAATTTAGGATCAAGTTTAATTTGATGACGTTCTTCGTTTTTGAGCAAAACGTGATCACCCACTTTGAAATTTACTATTTTAGCCTTATTTTTATCAAACCTATCTTTGTCGTATTTTGCTTGAGTATCCATGTTCTTTTTAGCCTCCTTTCTCAAATTTTCTTTGTCTACCTCATCATCGTTATCTTCGATTAGCGGCAACAAGCCAAAAGGTCGAACTTCTTTACCAATTAATAATTCCAAAGGGCTAAACTTAGTCACACGATTAATCGTGCAATTCATTGCTAGCTGCACTTCAGCCAACGCATCCTGCCATGATCTCTGACTAGTTTCGACAGCCGTTAGCATACCTTTCAGGGTACTCATGACACGTTCTACCTGACCGTTTGCTCTACTTGCACCAGTAGCAATTAAATGTAGATTAATTTTTTGAGAGGAGCTAAATTTGCGAAAACTTTTACTTGCGAAACTACGTCCTTGATCTGCTATAATTCGAGTGGGCAAACCAAACAAGGACACAGCTGATTTTACAGCCTTAATGCAGCTATCAGAATCTATATTAAGTGTGTGATAAAAATAAACAAATTTGGTGAAGGCATCTATAAGGACGATGACGTATTCCTTCAAATCATTTTTACCACTCAATTTGCCAGTGATGTCAATATGAATCGTATGCCACGGTATTTCTATTTTAGGAATAGGATGCAGCTCAGCCTGCACTTTTCCCACAAGTGGCTTAGATACTTTACATGTAATGCAATTCTCTACAAATCTACGCACATATTTAGACATATTTTCGAACCAGTAATAACAATAGACTTTGTCCAGCGTCTTTTCCCATTCAAGATGCATAATAGCTTCATGGACGTGATTTATGACGGCCCATCGAAAACCTCTTGGTATTACCGGCAAACATTTGGTCTTACTATTTCGCTGTATTTTTCTATGTAGTATTCCCTTTCGCAATTCATATGTTCTATCCAGATTTCCTGGAAACTCATTATTCTTTAAGTTTAAAATTATTTCTTGTATCTCAGTATCTCGCTGTTGTTCTGAAACCAACCAGTTATCAGATATCTCGGTCAAATTGATTCGTAACTCTGGAATCTTATTCAAACTTTTGTGTTGTTTAAGCACTGGATTCCGAGAGAGAAAATCCACATGCGCCATGCGCTCGCCTTTTCTATACTCTATTTCGAAATCAAATGCCTGTAAAAACGCCCACCATCTATGAACCCTCGGTGTTAAATCTAGTTTTGTACGGCTGGCCTTTAAAGAATTACAGTCAGTATAAACTATAAATTTTCGTCCCTGCAGGTAATGTCGGAAGTGTTTAATAGCATTTACTACTGCTAACGTCTCCAGTTCGTATGAATGGTATTTAGATTCGGCGGGAGACGTACACTTACTGTAATACTCTACCACATGAGGTTTATTGTCAATTTTATGTAACAGGATCGCTCCATACCCAATACAACTTGCGTCAGTATGCAGCTCTATTGGGTATTGCGGATCGAATATGATTAAAACTGGCGTCTGAGTCAATATAGTTATTATTTTTATTCGTACCTGTTCATGCACTGGTAACCAAACAAAGTCAGTGTTTTTCTTAGATGTGAGAAGATACAGAGGTTTAAGTGTTTGGGAGAAATTTAACACAAATTGCCGAAAATATGTGGCTAAACCAATGAATTGTCTTAGCTGTGAGACATTTTGGGGTGGTGGTAATTCTTTTAAAGCTTGAATTTTCCGTGAATTTGGCCTGACTTCTCCGTTGCTTATTTCAAATCCGAGATACTTTAATGTCTCCAATACTGTATGCAATCTAACTAGCGCATCTTCTTTGCTTTCTGCTATTATGAGAACATCATCAATACACACAATTGCATAAGTGTAAGCTAAAGCTCCTAGGGCCTTCATTATAGCCCGCTGGAACACAGATGGTGCGTTCTTCAAACCAAATGGCATTGTCAAGAACTCGTATTGACCTTCTGGCGTTACAAATGCAGTTCGTTCGATTGAGTCCTCATGGACTGGAATTTGGTAAAAGCCGCTTGCCATATCTATGCACGAAAAATATTTAGCACCCCGAAGCCTAGCAATTTGGTCTGAGATGAGGGGCAATGGATACTTGTCAGCCACTGTGTTTTCGTTTAGCATGCGATAGTCCACACACAGTCGATCGGTGCCATTCTTTTTTTTAACTAGCATCATGGGACTAGCGAAAGGTGAGCAGCTTGGCCGAATAATCTTAGCTTTTAGTAATTCGTCAACTTTACCCCGCACTTTAATTTTCTCTTCTTCACTAAGCCTATATGGCCGCCGTTGTACGGTCTTTTGCTGATCTATTAATCTAATTTCCAACTGTCCTGTGGTGACCTTGGTCTTTGGTATTCCATCAATAACCCAATCTGAATAACATTTTAGAATTTTTTTTCAAGGCTGCCTTATCAAGATCATCAAGTTCACGATTTGATTCTATGACATCTTCATAATTGGTAATTACTAACGATTCTACTCTTTTGGTTGTGTAAATTTGAAATTTGTCAGCGTCCATGGTTACGCCAAAGCCCTGGCTTAAAATTTCACGACCAATTAGTACATCAAATTTCAAATACTTGTCCATAATAACATGTAACAAAATCTCTAAATAACATTGATCAATATTCATATTACATAATAGTTGTTGAGTGCTGAATATTGAATCATTACGTATGCCGTTTAATTTAACAATGTTATTAATTCTTTTGCCACTAAATTTATCGGCGACGCTTTCCTTAACCAAGGAACATTCAGCGCCGGAGTCGAAGCAAAATGGAACAGACTCACCGGTTGAACTTCTTATTGTTCCTGATGGTGGAGCTACAGTACAGATGTCAACACGTTTCTCGGTTACTTGGTCGTTTCCTCGTGATCGTCCTTTTTGACAAGCGGATGCGAAGTGCCCAAGCTCGTCGCATTTGAAACATTTGACTGTTGACCGGTCTTTTGATCCTTGCGATGAACTTCCGTTGTGGCTTTTTCCTTGATTTTGTGTCCTCTGCCGAGCACGACATTCGGCATATTTATGTCCAGTCTTTCCACAATAATTGCATTTCACTTGAGAGAGATACTTAGACTTTTTACGCTCCGGGCCTGTTGTAGAAGCGTCGTCATCAAGGTTCCGTTTTTGAAAAGTGTGCGCTTGTAGTTGTTGTTGCATGTCATTTCGAGTTTTAATATTGCTTGTAAAAACCCAGCGCGACAATTTGTCATCAATTTGTGCCATGTGAGCCAGAGTAAGTGAAACCGCAATTTCCTCCAGATCAATAGATTTAAATTTTGACATAAGTAAGGTGACAATTCGGCTCCCATATTCGGTGTAACTTTCTCCAGACTTTGGTCGCCCGTTCAAAATTTTCATCAGTGTGGCAGCAGACGTTTCGATGCCAACAAAACGTTGAACGAAGAGTTCTTTAAATTGTGGCCATGTGATGCCAGCAAAGCATATTTGGGACAGCCATTGCGATGCACTTCCCTCTAGCGCCTTACTTAAAGTTATCATCAGGCTGCTTCCTTCGGGCATTTTATCAGCAAAAATGAGATCCACTGTTGTACACCAAGCCGAGGCATCTGCACCAGCTCCCTCAGGATGAAATTTTGGTAGAGTTATTTGTTTTCCCTTTTCATCAGTTGCCGATGCCTTTGGTGTCTGCATATTTTTGATGATCTCCAATAGGTTGTTGTTTTGCACTTGTAAAGCTGCCAGGTATGCATCGGTGATATTTGTAGGCAAAGCAGATCCCACTTCTGATGTCGCAGTGTTGTTATTTTCTTGCGTCTGATCTGCCATGTCGACACACAAACTTTTCGAGTGAAGCGAATTCCAACCGGCGTGTACAATTGTCTGCATGCAACTGCTCGCATTTTCTACGCATCGATCTATGCTTTACGCACGCTAGCTGGACTACACTTGGCGACAGCGCGACAACGCCGTCGCCTCACTCGTTGCGGTACTTTGGCGCCAGTCATATTATGCGTCGTAGTCAAATTCTAAGAATGATTTCACAATATACCAAACTCATTGCGCAGCAGCGTCTTGCAAGCGCAGTGGTAAAACTATGGTAATAATGTGACAGCCACGTACAGTGGTCAAAATAGATTCATTATGCGACATATGTATACTTTATGGGGTGATGCAGATGCATCCTTCTGCCTGTTACGCACATTTTGACAAACACAATAGACCATGTATTTTTTTAAAATCCATGGTCTAACAAGTAAAGAAAGCTGCAGTCGAGCGCGCCCGCAAGTAAGATACCATTCGCCCAGTTTCGAAACAAATTATCACACATTTAATTCTATCAAAAACTCTGCACAAGTTTATCCGCCCGCCACCTATTGTTTAAATTAGATCTAGCTTTGACTAGCGCCATCTACATGTGAAAACATCATAGCAATCAGCTGTACACACGCTACGCAGCACAGGCGCAAGCAGTGGAAGTACGGAAAACGGAAACATAGATAACTTTTGTGTTTATCGTCCGATTGGATTGTAATTTGGGGAAGATAAATTTATATTGCAATTATTTATGTTCATACCAAAGCAGAAAGCTGTAACTTCAACACTTCTCCTGATAATAGATTATTATCGGAATTATCAATTTGCGTGGGTGGTGGGCGTGGCATCAAAAATTAAAAATAAACTCGATCTACCTATGGTACACAGGAACCTTCATGTGAAATATGGTGTCTATAGCTTTTGTAATAGCTGAGATCTAGATGTTCAAACGGGCAGACAGACGGACATGGCTCAATCGAGTCAGCTAGTGATCCTGAGTCAGAATATATATACTTTGTGGGGTCTGCCACGCCTCCTTCTGCCTGTAACATACATTTGCACAAACTTAGTATACCATTTTTGACCATTTTCAATGGTCGAATGGTATAAAAAGATACCCTATCGTCATGTAATGCAAAAAATTATACAGATCCCAACTTACCCGTTCCTAAAATAAGTTCCGTTTAGATTTGTGCATATTTCGGTATCTTGTATTTATTACTTTTTTTTGTTTAAATGTTTTGTAAACATGCATCAAAGCTTATACGGGTAGTTATAAATTTAATACGGCTTACGTTTCTAGCACAATGATAATGTACATACACGTATATTGTATTGATTGTATGGATGTTTGGGGAAAAAGTAATGTATGCGCAAAGTTTGGTTTGGTGGGTAAGTCGTAAGTGCTTCGGGAAATTACAACTCTCGTTTTGATTAATTTTTCTGTATACTTATACTTATACTCTTATTTATACGTTTATATTTGAATATATGTATGTATTTATGTATGCTTGTGGCTAGTTTAAAATTGTTGCCTATGCACACACTTTACTAAGTGTGGCTCATAAAATTAAACTTACGTCTAGTTGGACTCATACGAAAAGCGGTTTGAGATGCCAAGGACTACGAGCTATAAATGCATCAACTGGTTTAAACGCAAATCTTTTTTGGCAGTTTCTATTAGCATTTTAGGTGTATAACGCAATATTGTTACACGCAAATACTTTAAAGAAGATATCATTGCTTACGGCTTGGGCACTTAGAATCGCTAATCTTAACCTACATATAATTAACAACGCATGTTAAACATGCGCCCAGCAAATTAATAAATACGGAAAAAAAAGAATTCAGTACGTTTTGCAAATTGATCGATACCAAAAGTAGATTTATCGATAAAAATACAACTTAATTCTGACCGATAGCCTAATTTCCTAAATTAATAAATTAATTTTCTATTCGATGTTGTATAGATGCTAAGTTTGTTGTTTCTTTATTGCATTTGCAATCACTTTTCATGCTGTCGGTTTTTGCCAGTTCAATGAAACTTACATTTTTATTATATTTAAATACTACAAATTATATTTGGCGAACAGTTTGTGTTTGTTTTCAACGTTAACCAACACTTTAGTCAGTCATCGCTTATTTTTCAGCACTCTGCATGGCCTTGCTAAGCGCAGCGCCAAGCTGACTGAAAGACGGACGTTCTTTGGGATTTATCGACCAGCACGAAAGCTAAAGTGAGAAGCCAAAGTAAGGGAGCGGGAAAGAGAGATATTAACCAATTAATTAACTGTAATTTAATGAGAAATTAATCCACGATAGCCCAGTTTGAGTTTGTATGCTTACCAATATCTCCTTGAGGCAGTCTGGCGTTGTTTCAGCCACAGACCATTCCAAGGTGTTAGCCAAAGCCTGGTGCAGCACCAGCTCATTACTAAGCTCCTCGTGCGGTAGCTTGGTAGCCTGATTGAATAGCTCCCACACCAACACGCCAAAGGAAAAGATGTCGCTCTTGGTGGTGTACTCATCCTCCTGGATGCACTCCGGCGCCAGCCAGCGAAGCGGCAGCACCGTGTTGCGATGCTTGTGATACTCGCGACTGTACTTGTCCTTGCACAGTGCCGGATAGGCGACTTTCACAATAAATTCGCTAGAAATGACGCAGTTGCGAGTGGCCAGATCTCTGTGAAAGGGGCAGAGAAGAGAACGGGTTAATTTCTGTCATTAAATAATAAATAAATTCCCGTGGGATTAGCTGCAGATTCTTTAAATGAAATTTTCGCTTTTACCTGTGTGTGAAGCGGGCGCGATAGATGGCATCCATGCCGCGTGCGATCTGATAGGCCACAGCAAGCAATTGGCTAGTGGTCAGTGGTGGAGGCGACGATGTTGCGGTGGCTGTGTTTACTTTTCCGGCGGTAGCGAGCAAAAACTGCTTGAGATCCCCCCAGTCTGTGTACTCAAGTACCATGTAGTGCGGGTCTTTTTCGCGGCACAGGCCAAAAAGACGCACGACGCCTTTGTGTGAGATGGCGCGCAACAGGTCCAGCTGGCGGCGGAACTCTTGGCAAGCCTGCTGATCCTTCACCTTGTTGAGCGCCTTGACCAGCACAAGTTGATCGGGCACAGAATCGGATTGTTCCTGCGGCTGTGGCTCCTGCTGCTCCTCTTTGATTTCCTCAATGTCATCCATGGATGTCTTAGAGCGTCGCTTTTCGTTTACGCTGCTAAGGGTAGTGCTGCCAGTGCCGCTGACGCCGCCGCTGCCATTTTCGCTGTTGCTGTGCTGCTTCTCCATATCTGATTCCTTATCCGTGCCATGCGTTGCTGTAGCTACCAACGATCCCTTTAGTTTTCCAACAAAAACATCGCCAAACTCACCGCGTCCAATCTGAATGAGCTCAGAAAGACCAAAACGGGGCAGTGCGAGCTGCTCATAGATGTGCGCCGATTTCTTAGATGCCCGCGACTGTTGACTGCATGCGGTATCATCGGATTTCTGTCCATCCCCACTGGCGCCACGCAATTTTCCGTTGCGCTGCTGCTTGCCCAGACAAGGCTCCTGCTCGTTATTTTTTTGATCCACACGGGGATCAACCTGGTCCCCGCACGCCTCCGTGATGTTTAGCTCGTTTCGACGCGCCTTACGTGCTTGGCGACGGTAGCGACACCAAAGCATCAGGCCAACCACCAGCACTATGTAGGTCAGTGCAACGGTCATGGTAATGAGTACGGCACGAGTGACAAGAAAACCATCGCCAGCTGATTCCTCGGCCGTAACAAGGTCCCTGTCTACCGTGACGCGCACCAGAAGGCGCACCTCCTTGCGCTTGAGGCCAGCCATGTTGCCAATGGTACAACCATAGCTTCCCTCATCATCGGTCTGCACGTTGCGGATCTCGAGTGTGCCATTCGCCAAAAAATGGAAACGCTGACGATCTGTATTGTTTTCGCTCAGATATGTTAAGTCCTTGTCCCATTGTATGGTCGGTTTGGGATCGCCTATCGCCTGACAGTGTATGGCCGCCACGCCCTGTTCGCTCGTTTCTATGGGACCCAGCGGAGCAACACTGAAGCGCGGTGCGATGCCCACATTGACACTGACGGTAGCATTTATCTGGCCCTGACTATTGCTGGCCAGGCACTTGTAGGTGCCACGATGCTCAGCGCTGACATTCCTGAAGGTTAAAGTGCCATTTATGTCGTCCACGTGCTCGGGCAGAGAGCTGTTCGCTGCATCCTGGAAAGAGCCAAAAACAAATTATATGAGTCAAAAATGTGGTAAGACAAGTAGGGGAGAGGGGCGGGTGGGTGGTGTTAGAGGGGTGCACATTTAACATGGGGCTATTACAAACCAATTTCGAAAACCTGTTCGACGCATTTTCATCTAAAATGACGGCAAAGGGAAAAGAAGGGGGTGAGTAAGAGCGGCACCTTCATTGCGTTTGTTTTAGACCAAATGGAAAAATCAGTTATATTCTCATATTTCAGTGGTTGAGGAAAACGAGGGGTAGACGAAAGGTAGACTCATCGAGCTGTTCCGGTATATGAACAAACAGTTGTCAAAATTGGTTACTGCTTCCAAAAACAGCTGCAGACAAAGGGGCCAAGCAATTGGATATTAGAGCGGAACAGCAGCAGAGAAGGGAGGGAGAAGAAGAGAGGTTTGGGCGGGGTGGGATTACTGTTAGCTATCTACACTCGATGAAGTTTTGCATATGAAATGATTACACAACGTCGCGTTGCGTTGCCGGGTGGACATGGCCAGGGGAGGATTGAAAGGGCACAGGAGGAACCCACCATCTAGTCCGTCTAGTCATTCAATGTTTTAAGGCAAACTTGTTTAATTCTGATGGCACGAATCCTTACCAAAGTTCAGCGCGAATTCATTTATGTTCAGAAACGTGTTAAAACGAGTTCTATCTCAAGCAAAGACAATTAAGAATATAGATTGTGCAGTAGCGTACCATATATAACATTTGATTTCTCTGGTCATTTTTTTGTTCCTTCTTTCGTTTTAGGGTCGACGCGCTTGTCTATAAGCTGTGCGTTGCCTGATCTGGCCCTGGGTTCTTTTGCCTTGCATTGTGTACTTGAAGATATATTAATAATTTTTCCCTACACATTTTAATAGATGGCGTTGCCTTATGATATTAAAGAATTATTTGTATCATAAGGAATAAGCATTAACACAAGCCGAGGGAAACAATGCTGCACCAGGCGGGCATAAAATTGAGCATGTGAATGAATGTACCCAAATTCGAAGTAGCGCAATTTTTCTTCTTCGCGTTGATATTCTTCGAGACTCGCGCTTCTTCTGCTGTGTTGTGCATGGGTTTGGTCTATGCGTTTTGTGTGCGCGTAGCTTCTTTGGTGGTCTTGACTTTCATTACTTCGCATTGCCCTGCTTCTACTTCGCCAGTGCGCAAAAATCTTATTCGCCTTGTTATTTTTGCTGGGCTCCTGTTCTTGTGTCTGATGGTCGCTGGCTTTTGCTTGCATTGCAAACGAGATTGATAATTTTATTTTCTATCAAAACTGCACCTAGCATAATTAAAATTGGACTGTTTTCGTATTTTAAAGTTTTTGTTTTCAACTGTCTTTTTATAAACAGAAATGACAGCTCACAATAAAAGATTGAAAATTGGGCTAAAGTTGTCTAAATTGACAACAACCAACTGAAAATAGGCAACGCTGTAAATCGTGGCATACGAGCAAGACAAGGGAATTTGCAAATATGACAGAGCCCCAAAAGCGCAAGCAACAACAATTTAGGAAAAACACAAGAGCGAAGGCAACAGCATGTGAGTAGGGTTGTTGAATACAGAAGAGTGAAGTCAACAGCAAGGGTAAAATAGCAAAGCAACAACAATTGGAAGGGAATGCAGAGAAATTGAAAGACTACAGTCGTTTGTTCACCATTGCAAAGAGGGATAAGTTGAAGTCAGCTGACTGCCGTTTGTTTAGAAGGGAGAGTAAGGCAACGACGAAATTGGCGGCCATTTTTGGTTCGTGGTGAATACTAATCTTTTCACTGAAAGCGGCCTGGAGCGGGGGGTTGCACAATCTAGTGTATATTCTTATTTTTCTTTGGTCTTAATTGTCTTTGGGCAGATAAACTTGTTCAGAATTTCTTGTTGGAATTAAAAGTGTAATAATTTGTTTCAAAGTTGGACCAATGATATCTTACTGTCGGGCACGCGGATCAACAGCCGAGTCGATATAGCCATGTCCGTCTGTCCGTCCGTGTCAAAATCTAGATCTCAGCTATTATAAGACCTAGAACTACCAAATTTGGTGACAAAATGTGTTATTATTGATCAAGTTTATTTTGGATTTTGGCCACGCTCCCTTCCGCCCCCGTAAATAGAAAAAAATTGATTACAAGCGCAATTTTGGTGCCATATTGTTAATTTTCGGTTTATATGATAACTATAGCTAGTCAGATGATGAATTTGGTAATAATCGGATAATAAACACAGAAGTTATTCAGCTTAACGTTTTCCATAGCTGTAAGCAGCGCTGCCCGCATCAAAAATTAAATGTGTGCAAAAATTTTTATACCATTCGACCATTGAAAATGGTCGAAAATGGTATACTAAGTTTGTGCAAATGTATGTTACAGGCAGAAGGAGACGTGGCAGACCCCACAAAGTATATATATTCTGACTCAGGATCACTAGCTGAGTCGATTGAGCCATGTCCGTCTGTCTGTATGAACGTCGAGATCTCAGCTATTACAAAAGCTAGAGACACCATATTTGACCTGTATACCATACGCAAGTTTATTTCAAATTTGGAGTGCCACGCCCACCGCCCACGCAAATCGAAAATTTACGAATATTAAGGAAAATATTACAGTTACAGACACCAAATTTGGCATGATAGTTCCTGTAAATCATGCGCAGATAAAGATTGTTTCAAATTTGAGGTATCACGCCCACCGCCCACGCAAATCGATAATTTTTAAATATTAAGGAAAGTATTTAGGTTACAGATTTCTGCTTTAGAACAAAAAATTATAATCCGATCGAACAATCGATCATTTTTGAATATTAAGGAAAGTATTAGTTTCAGACACCAAATTTGGCATGATGATTCCTGTAAATCATGCGCAGATGATGTTTATTTCAAATTTGAGATACCACGCCCACCGCCCACGCAAATCGATAATTTTTAAATATTAAGGAAAGTATTTAGGTTACAGATTTCTGCTTTAAAACAAAAAATTATAATCCGATCGAACAATTAATACAAAAGTTATTAAAGAAAACGGTTTTCATAGTTTCGTTGCCCGCGTCATTGCAGCATATCATGTGCATCGTTTTAGCCTTTGTGTGTGTGTCTGTACATGTGTGAGAGCGAGTTAGTAGTAGTTAGTGCAACTACGAAGTTGGTCGAATGGTATCTTACGGTCGGGCCCGCTCGACTGTAGCTTTCCTTACTTGTTTTTTATGTTTTATGATTGTAGCCGTTCTTTACTGTTCCGCAAATAATTTTGATGTACGAGGAGCTGGGTAGCGGGTATATTACAGTCGACCACACTCGACTGTACCTTTCTTACTTGTTTTGTTACCCTTTAGATATATTTCAATATTCGGAAATTTCTTTGGTATCTGCTCTTATATATATTCTTCACTGTTCCATAAACTTACCCGTAGCCATTGGATCTGCGGCGTAGGGGTACCCTGTGCCTTGCAATGTAGCCTGCCCAGCGTGCCCAGTTCCATATTCTTGGACGTCGGCTGTGGCATAAACTTCAATTGCTCGATGACCTCCAATGTGCCCGAAGACGAGCTGACCGCCGCATGACCGTCCAATTGTAACTGACACATATATTGACCTGCATCGCTGGCAATGATGCTGCTTAAGCTTAGGGTACCATTAGCCTTGTGCAACACAAGGCGTCCATCTTCACGTAACAGTGCCTGTTCCTTGCCACTGTCCATGCCAGCCAGGTCAGCTAGCAAGGCACGGCTGCCCAGTTCAACGCGTCGCAGCACTTTGCCATCCTTGCGCCAACGTAGCTGGACACGTTGATTCAGCAGCTCGGTGGGCAACTCGTAGAGGCAACTAAGAGCTGCCGCATCACCCTCTTTTATGGTGACTTGAGTACTGGGACCCTGAACAATACGCAGACCATCGGGCGAAGGTGACTGCTTGAGTACTCCGCCTCGTTTGCCTCGGCAAAAGAAAATCTTTTCGGACCACGATTCGGGCATTTGCTGGTTCTTCTTCAAGCGCGGCAAGCACTTAGATGTATCAAATGCACCGGCTTTGCTCTGATGCTTATATATATAGCCTTTCTTGGTCATCACTCGTGTCGCCGCATTTGAGACAACGCAGCGATAGAGTCCGTCGTCCCAGCTGCTTGGCTTGCGCACAAGCAGTTGGTGCTGCTGCATCTCCACATTCTGCCAGGAGCTCAATTTTGCATTGTCGCGATACCACTCGATGCGTAGTGGGTTATCGCCTGCGGCGCCATCCACATGGCATTTGAGCAGCAGCTCGTTGCAGTTGCTTGCCACCAGCTGCACTCTCGCCGAGTCCAGATCTGAGAAAGTAAGAGAAACAATGTATTGATAAGGTTAACTAATTAATAAAATTTGAATTAAATCTGCAATATGAGCTTACAACTTTTTTTTTTTCCAAACTTATTGCGTTATTTATTGGATCTTCTCTTATTATGAGACTAACAATAATTATTCAAATTTATTATATAACTTAGATTAATTACAATTTGAAGTGATTGTATTAGTTATAGACGGCCCTAGGATTTCTTTGCTGGGCTGGAGAATCTTTGCGCTTCAGTCGGCTTGACTGCAGACTTGTGTAAGCGACTTCGCGAGAGGATTATCGTGTGCGGCAAGCTTTGTTTGATGTTTACTCGTTCTCATCTGGGTTTTCTCGTTGACGAGATTTATGTGGAGGTCTCTATGGATGCTTTCGCTGCGTAGGTACCATGGTGCCCCAGTGATAGTTCGCAAAATCGTTGACTGAGCTCACTGTATGATTTCAATATTGGTTTTTGAAGCGTTTCCCCATAGTTCACAGCCGTATGTCCAGATGGGTTTCAGCATGGTACTGTAAAGGAGTACTTTGTATTCCAGACTAAGGGGAGAGTTGCAATTAATAAGCCAGTGAAGGTTGGCTGCATTAAGCTTCATGTGAGTCCTTTTAGATTCTATATGTCGCCGCCAGGTGAGGCGTCTATCTAGGTGCAAACGTAGAGGTTGTGAGCTGATAGTTTGTAGGCATATCTGCTATGTATAGGGTGTAAAGCACGGCGCCCAGCACACTACATTGGGGGATTCCAGCATTGACCGCGCTGGTCGTGTGAAATCGAACTGTTAAACCTGATTGAGAACATTTTTTTGAAGAGATAAGATTCAAACAGCTTATGTGTTTTCTGTGGAAGCAGTTTTGTTATCTTATATATAAGTCCTTCCAGCCAGACAAGGTCAAATGTTTGTGCGACATCTAGGAATATAGCTGAGCAGTATTCCCGGTGCTCAAAAGCCGTGTGAATTTTATTTGTGATTCGATTGACCTGCTCGATCGTTCCATGATTTTTACGTTTTGAGAGACACGTTAGAAGAGTGATTGGTCTATAGGATGAGGGTTGTCTTTGCCTGGCTTGCGATTCATCACTGTGATCGCCTTTTTCCACCTTTGAGGATAGTATCGATAGTTTCGTAATACCGTTGAAGAGATGGCATAAGGTCAGAACCGCACACGGTGGGAGTTCTTTGATCATTTTTGGTGTCACCAAGTAATGTCCAGGTGATTTTTTGGGTTAAGATCTTTTATGATATCTATCTATCTCACTTTGGCTGAATGTTATTGGATTTATTGGTGGTATGATTTTAGTTACTGCAGGTAGGACAAATGAGTTGCTAGCGAAATTCGGTTGAAATACTTTCTGAAGGTGATCGGCGAACGCATTGGCTCTATCTTCTTCGCTGCGTATCCAGCTTCCAGAGGGGCCACGCAGTGGAACGATTGTTTCTGCTGGTGGCTGAATATTTTTGTGTGCCTTCCACAAAGGGTTCTTTTTGCTGGTGGGCGATAGTTGTTTGATGTATAGATGCTGGGCGTTTTCTTCTTCGAGCTTAAGTGCCCTGGTTAGTCTACGTGTTGCTTTTTAGACCATGGATTTAAAAAAAATACATGGTCTATTGTGTTTGTCGAAATGTGCGTAACAGGTAGAATGTGGCATCTGCGACCCCATAAAGTATATATATTCTTGATCAGGATCACTAGCCGAGTCGATTAAGACATGTCTGTCTGTCCGTCTGTATGAACGCCTATATCTCAACAACTAAAAAAGCTAGAGCCACCAAATTTGGTGACAACACTCATGTGTGTCATACGCTGTAAAATTCCTATTAAAATTTGGACCACGCCTACTTCCGCCCCGCAGATCGATAAACCGTATAGCAAGTGCCTATATCTCAAAACTAAAAAAGCTAGAGCCATCAAATTTGGTGACAACACTTATGTAAAACATACGCTGTAAAATTTGTGTTAAAATAACTACTACTACTAATACTACTTCCGCCCCCGCAAATCGATAAACCGTATAGCAAGCGCAATAATAAAGCTAGAGTATTCAGTTTTGGTGTGAATGATAACTATCACCACCTAAACGATCGCTGATTTGGTTCCGATCGGATAATAAACATAAAAGTTATTCAACGTTTCATATATATTTGCACTGCGCCCACTGCAAGCAAGCAGTGTTTTTTCCAACTGCTTGGACTGCTTGGCGTTTAACTGAAAATTATATGTTTTGTTTATTATTTTTCTTTGAAAAACACGTTTACCAATAACAGTTTTCTCAATTGGATTTTTTTCATAATCTTAAAATGGTCTTATACAGTCAACACTTGACTGTAGCCGTTCTTACTTGTTAGTTGTTCTTTAGCCTTTGGGGATCTGTGATTCTGCCATTCTCTTCTTAGTCCTCGTTTTTCAAGTACTAGCTGTTCAATTTCACAATTTGTCTTGGTATGATTTGATATTTTGTGTGTGGCTGGAGGTGTAGAGGCCTTGGCTGCAGCAACAAGTGTTTCCTCTATTGATTCGGAGGATATTTCGTGTACTTTGCCCAGTTGGTCCTGTTGCCTGCCAGCCTGTAGGGCTGCTCAGTTGTATGTGGTCGAAGCCTAAGAGTAAGTAGAACTGGAGAGTGATCAGATGATAGTTCTGCAAGTGACTTGGTCGTAATATTATTTATTGGGATCTTTCCTATTATTATTGCAAAGTCTATGAGATCTGGGAGCTTATTTGATCAGCTGGCCAGTATGTAGGTCTACCCGGAGTCACATAATCGAGCTTATTTCGCGGCTTAATGAGCGCGTTGTAAAGTTGTTTGCCTTTTGGGTTCAAAAGACGTGATCCCCAGTGCGTGTGCTTAGCATTGTAGTCACCGGCCGCAATAAATCCCTCACCGAGTGAGTTGAAAAACTCCAAGAATTGATCCTCAGAAACTGCAAAACGAGGCAGGCAGTAGAGTGTGGCCATGTGACGGGGCCTGCATGACGGGGTTTGCATGCTTATGGAAGTGGATTGCAGGTAGTCCATTTCAGTTCTATTATGAAGGTGGTGTTTGATGCGACCTCTAATAAGTATGCCAGTGCCGCCATGGGCTTTGCCGTCCGGATGGTTTGTGGCATAGCATAGGTATCCTGGAATATGGAAGTTGTACTTGTCTGTTAGATGTGTCTCGGAGAGAAGCATGACGTCAATATTTTTTTCGGATAAGAACTGGGCAAGTTCGAGTTTATGCCATGAAACGCCATTCGCGTTCCACATAGATATTTGAAGTGGAGACATTATACTGATTTTGATGACACGAGAAGCTGTATCAGCGTGTTTTGGTTTCGCATAAGCTCTTGCATTGTGGTTTGCATGAATGTCATAAATTCTTTTAAAGTTTGCTGGAGTGAGATCATCATCGTTTCAATGTCAGTTGATATATGCTGCGTTTGTTCGTTCAAAGTTGTTATTTTCTGTTCTTCCCGCGTAGTAGTGTTTTTGGGTTCACGGATTTAATTCCCGATTTTAAGGCACTAGTGAAGAAGGAGCCGTGTAAGACGGGCCCGGTTATGGCGGAGTGTGACTGATACGGGTGGCCTGAGCACGTGTTTGTTAAGGCGGCTCTTCAGTTCCTTATACACTACACAGCCACGCCAATTCGCTGTGTGACTTTCACCGCAGTTGCTGCACATTTTTACAGAGGTGTCTTCTTTGGTCTTATGGCAGTCCGCTGTGCTCTGAGCTTCACTACAGATTACGCAAATAGATTTTAGAGTACAGTAAGCCTTAGTGTGGCCATATTCTTGGCAGTTAGTGCACTGCTCTGGGCGATTGCGCTTGTGTGTCTCTTCTACTGTGATACGCCGATTCAGTAGGAGCTGTAACTTGTAGATTGGGTGAACTATACTTTTTTTCAGTATCTGACTGTCTGGCTCCAACTCGATTTTGAGCATTGGTTATTTTTGTTAAGTATGTTCATGACCATTTTTGCATTAAAGTTCTTTTCCTTCAGTGCTTCTACGATTTCAATAGTCGAAACATTTGCCTCAATCCCTTTGAGAACAACCTGTAGGCCCCTTGCGCTTTTTAGCTGGTATGTATAAAACTTTTTTCCTGCATCATCCAGGAATTTGGTTAGAATACGATGGCTAGCCTCAGTTTCAGTTTGAACTTTTCTTTCATTTATGTTCCCTTTTCTTAGGGGGATTACGTAAAATGAGTTTTCTCCTATTAGTGTGGCTATTTTGTTCACTAATGCACTTGAGCTTTTTCCCGAATGTATATTGGAGGAGGCTTGACCTTCTTAGGTTCCTCTTTGGATGACTTTGCCGTTTGTATACTTTCATGAGTAGAATTTGCCAGCAGCTCAAATCTATTGGTGTTTGCTGGCGTTTTCTTAGTGAGAATGCTTGCATTGTCTCGTGTAATTTTTGACTTGTTTTCTGTTTGTTGGTTTTTGTTATTTTAAGGGCTAAGTTTTCTTTTTATTGTTATGTAGCGATCCATTCCAGACTGTATGGTCGACCCGGTGTTCTTGTTTACGTTTTGGTTTGCCGATAGCGCAGCAGAGCCGTTAAGTTGTGTATTTGTTTTGAGCGCTGGCTCAGTGAGAGCAAGTGCTTGCGTCGACGAAATTAAGCGAGCTGAGGATACCGTTCCAGTTGTTATTGTGATTGCAGTTGCAGTAGTGTTGTTGTCACAGTACTAGTCACCGTAGGTAAGCGTAGAGAAATTTCGCAAGTGTTTGGAGCTTGCGGGTTTTGTGACGAAGCTAGAAGTGAGGGAGAGCAAGAACGCGCTCTTTCTTGAGTTGTTGGCAATGGTAAATTCGTCGGGTTAGGGGTGAATGAGCTTAGAACTAAAATGATATTTATATTTGTAATTAAGTAAGATTTCATGCTCATAAAGCTTTAAAAGGCTTCCCAGTTTTATAAGCGGAATTAGATCATTTTTCTACAAAACAAAGAGGTCTTTTATAACAGCAAGAGATATCAAATTTGATAATAATGTTGCTACAGATAATATATATATTAAATATTAAGTCCCGTATTAATCAAGATTTTAGGTGAGTGAACTATTCGGCGGTCCCTTCTAATTTATATTATACCATTCGACCATTAAAATGGTCAATAAAGATATACCAAGTTTGTGCAATGTACATATGTAACAGGCAGAAGGAAGCGTGGCAGACCCCACAAAGTATATATATTCTGACTCAGGATCACTAGCTGAGTCGATATAGCCATGTCCGTCTGTCCGTCTGTCTGTCCGTGTGAAAATCTAGATCTCAGCTATTATAAGAGCTAGGACAACCAAATTTGGTGACAATATGTGTTATTATTGCACGCTGATCAAGTTTATTTTGGATTGTGGCCACGCCCCCTTCCGCCCCCGCAAATCGAAAAACATTGATAACAAGTGCAATTTTGATGCCATATTCTTCATTTTCGGTTTACATGATAACTATAGCTAGCCAGATGATCTCTGAAAATTTGGTAACAATCGGATAATAAACACAGAAGTTATTCAGCTTAACGTTTTAGCCGGCAGCGCTGCTTGCAGCATTGTGCCGAATCGTGTGTGCGTGTACGGTGGTGAAATGGGTTAAGTTGTGGACTGCAAAACGAACAGTACTATTATGCATTTACGGGTTCGAGTCCCGCCCGCATCAAAAATTAAATGTGTGCAAAAATGTTTTTTTTTTTTATTTTAGATTTTGACTTTGCATAAATATTATAAGTCCATAGCCTTTTACGGTCAAAATATGATTGTAGCCGTTTTTTTGTTCCGCAAATAAATTTTGTACAAGCAGCTGGGTAGCGGGTATGTTACAGTCGAGCACACTCGACTGTTTCTTATATTATGATTCGTCTGTTGCGGATTAGAAAACCAGCTTTATTGTTTTAACTAAGCTTTCATTTCAAACAAATCAGTTTGTGGCACCCTGTAGAAAACACGAAGTTTCAGTCATATTGCAAACAAAATCAAAGCCCAAACAAGATTTATGTGAATATGTAAATTTTTATAACGCTCCTCAACAAAACTCAAAGACTCACAAACCAAACCCCATTCCAATCCTAAACCCAACCCCAGACGCACTCGCAGATAGACATGGAGCCGCTGTCGGAGCTTGAACTGGAACTGGCAAAAATTTAAATAGGCAAAGAACAATTTCCTGTGGAATGAGGACGAGTAAGCCATAAAGAACAAATGAGAAAGCTACAGTCGAGTGTACTCGAAGGTTTTATACCCTTACAGTTACTCCACATATTAAATCGATCAAAACGCAGCTTAACGATACATCTTTTTAGACCATGAATTTTAAAAAAAGTAAGAACGGCTGTAGTCAAGTGTTGACTGTATGTATTTTTTTAAAATCCATGGTCTATTGTATTTGTCGAAATGTGCGCAACAGGCAGAAGGAGACTTCTACGACCCCATAAAGTATATATATTCTTGCTCAGGATCACTAGCCGTGTCGATTGAGCCATGTCTGTCTGTCCGTCTGGCTGTCTGTCCGTCTGTATATTTTTTTCCAACTGCTTGGCGTCTAACTGAAAATTATATATTTAGTTTTTTTGTTTCTTTGAAAATCGTGTTTACCAATAAAAGTTTTCTCAATCTGATTTTTTTTTTCATAATTTTTAAAAGTCCATTGTCTTATACAGTCAACACTTGACTGTAGCTGTTCTTACTTGTGAATTTTAATAAAATGCTCACAGCGATAAATGAACACGCATATACATATAGATTTAATGGATATGCATATACCAAAATGGTTTCATAGTGATATTTTGAAAAACGAAAAAAGTCCGCCGGTAGGTTTTATGGCAGCTATACGATAAATCGATCCGATTTTGATAAAATTTGCACAGACTTTAAGGGACATACAATTTCATAGTGATATCTTGAAAAATGGCAAATCGGCTAATAGGTTCTATGACAGCTATACGATATATCAGTCTGATCCGGCTTGTTCCGACTTATTTACAGCGTGCAGCAAACTTGTGGCCAAAATAAATATACGCAAGGGTATAAAAAACAAAACTAACATGTAAAAACGGCTACAGTCAAGTTGTTGTCTGCATTGACAATGGATTTTTCAAGGTTATGAAAAAAGTCAGATTTAGAAAACTGTTATTGGTAAACGTGTTTTTCAAAGGAAAATAATAAACAACACATATAATTTTCAGTTAGACGCCAAGCAGTCCAAGCAGTTGGAAAAAACACTGCTTGGAAAAAACACTGCTTGCTTGCTTGCTTACAGGGGGCGCAGTGCAAATCTATATTAAACGTTGAATAACTTTTATGTTCATTATCCGATCGGAACCAAATCAGCGATTGTCTAGGTGGTGATAGTTATCATTCACACCAAAACTGAATACTCTAGCTTTATTATTGCGTTTGCTATACGGTTTATCAATTTGCGGGGAAGTAGGCGTGTCCCAAATTTTAATACAAATTTTACAGCGTATGATTAACATAAGTGTTGCCACAAAATTTGGTGGCTCTAGCTTTTTAATTGTTTTATAAGTTTTGGCAATGGCAATCTTTCAGATCGTCAACTGCAAAATAAAAGCTAACAATAGCCACACGGAAACCGGCCAACGCTCTGAAACAAGAGGAGGAAGACGATCAGCGCCGATACATAGATCAACTTACACCAACAGGCACAAAACATAAGTCACTGTGGAGAGCCCACTCAACTCTTCGCCCAACGACTGAAACCGTTTTGCCGATAAGGAATTCCTCGGGCGGCTGGGCCCGTAGTGATGCAGACAGAGCCACCACATTTGCCGCTCACTTACAAAATGTATTCACGCCAAACCAGGCAACTAGCACTTTCGCGCTACCAACCTCACCCATAAACTGCCACCAGCAACAAACCCCAATTGTGTTTCGTCCAAAAGAAATAACTAAAATAATCAAAGACAATCTCAGCCCGAAAAAATCCCCCAGCTGCGACCTTATAACTCCGGAACTGATCATCGAGTTACCACATGAGAGATCCACATTTGAGAGATCGAATTTCATAATGATTCCAAAGCCTAGAAAGGACCACACAGTCCCTTCATCTTACAGACCATTAAATCTACTCTCATGTATTTCTAAACTATTCGAAAAATGCCTGGTGATCCAATTTAAACTACACCTGAGAACCCACAACATAATCCCAGCCCATCAATTTGGATTTCGCGAAAGCCACGGAACCATCGAACAGGTGAATCGTATAACAACGGAAATAAGAACTGCATTTGAAAATCGAGAATACTGTACAGCAGTATTCTTAGACGTATCCCAAGCATTCGACAGAGTCTGGCTTGACGGCCTAATCAAGTTAGGTCCCCAATCCAAGCTACAGCACAGCTGGCATTGCACCTCATCGACATTGAGAAGTGGCTCTCGGCCTGGCGAATAAAAGCAAACGAGCAAAATTGCAAGCACGTAACATTTACGCTAAACGGACAAGATTGCCCACCACTCTTGTTGAACAACATACCACTCCCGAAAGCAGATGAGGTAACGTACCTTGAAGTACACCTTGACAGAAGACTCACATGGCGCAGGCACATTGAAGCCAAAAAAACTCAGCTAAAATTCAAAGCCAACAAACTACACTGGGTTATCAACTCTGGTTCTCCGCTCAGCCTAGATCTCAAGGTCTTACTCTATAATACTGTACTGAAACCTATCTGGACCTATGGTTCACAGTTATGGGGCAATGCCAGCAACAGCAATATTGACATTATACAGAGAGCACAATCAAGGATTCTGAGAACCATCGGTGCCCCAGTACTGTGGTACGTTTGAAATGAAAACATCCAAAGAGACCTAAATATCCCACCTGTTACCAACACAATTCAGGATCTTAAGGAAAAATACCATAGCAAGCTTTACTTGCACCTCAACTCTTATACAAGAAGATTCAAAAAATAACAGCCCAGTATAAAAAGAAAAACAATATGGTGTCTCTAGCTTTTGTAATAGCTGAAATCTCGACGTTCATACAGATAGACGGACAGACAGACGGACATGGCTCAATCGACTCAGCTTGTGATCCTGAGTCAGAATATATATACTTTGTGGTGTCTGCATTGCGTTGGTTGTCAATATTGATATCTAGGACACACACCAATTGAATATTGGCATGCAAAACAAGTAAGAAAGCTACATTTGAGTGTGGTCGACTGTAATATACCCGCTACCCAGCTGCTCGTACATCAAAATTATTTGCGGAACAATAAAGAACGTCCACAATCATATTTTAACCGTAAAAGGCCATGGACTTACAATATTTAGACATAGTCAAAATCTATAATAAACAAAATGAGTAGCGGGTATAAAAGTTTTTGCACACCCGTAACCCATTTCACCACCGTTTACGCACACACTATTCGGCACAATGCTGCAAGTAGCGCTGCCGGCAGAGCTGGTAAGTTAGTTATCATATAAACCAAAAATGAACAATATGGCATCAAAATTGCGCTTGTAATTAATTTTCTTTCGATTTACGGGGGCGGAAGGGGGCGTGGCCAAAATCCAAAATAAACTTGATCAGCGTGCAATAATAACACATATTGTCACAAAATTTGGTAGTCCTAGCTCTTATAATAGCTGAGATCTAGATTTTCACACGGACAGACAGACGGACATGGCTATATCGAATCGGCTGTTGCTCCTGAGCCAGAATATATATACTTTATGGGGTCGGAAATGTCTCCTTCTGCCTGTTACATACATTTTCGGTTTGAACAAAGTTATAATACCCTTCTACTCTATCAGTAGCGGGTATAAAAATCCAAGCAGTTGAAATAAAAAAAAACAGCTTGGAAAAACAATTGCAGTGGGCGCAGTTCAAATCTATAGGAAACGTTGAATAACTTGTATGTTCATTATCCGATCGGAACCAAAGGCGTTCATAGACGGACGGGAAAGACACTCTAATATCATCTGCAAAAACGCTGCCACTTATAAACGGCAATCTTCGTTCTCATGTTGCATGCAGCAGCAGAGGATAAGGAAACAAAACGCACCTTAGGAGACATCTCCGACCCTATAAAGTATATATATTCTTAATCAGCATCAACAAAGGAGTCGAACTAGCCATGCCCTGTCCGTTCGTCCGACCGTCTGTTGCAACCCAAACTAGACTCTCAGTTTTTAGAGCTATCTTGATGAAACTTAGTATACATGCTTCTCATTGCTGCAGGCTGTAAATAAGTCGGAACGAGCCGGATCGGACCTATGTATCGTATAGCTGCCATAAAACCTATCGGCCGATTTTCGTCATTTTTTAAGATATCGCCAAGAAACTTTTGCAATCTATGACTTAGTGTGTCCATTCAAAGCTGTGCAAATTTTATCAAAATCGTACCGATATATCGTATAGATGCCATAGAACCTATCAGCCGATATCTGTCATTTTTTAAGATATCGCCAAGAAACTTTCGCAATCTATGCCTTAGTATGTCTATTCAAAGCTGTGCAAATTTTATCAAAATCGGACCGATATATCATATAGCTGCCATTGAACCTATCGGCCGATTATTGCAATTTTTCAAGATATCGCTGTGAAACTTTTCTGATATATGTTTAATTATGTCCATTAAGCTATGCGAGTTTTATTAAAATTGAACCGATATATCGTAAAGCTGCCATAGAACCTAATATTTGGAGTAACTGCAATGGTATTAAACCTTTGGTGAGCCGAAGGTAGTCTTTCTTTCTTGTTTTAAGATGACGCAGCACATTTTGTAAACAATTGTATGAAACTACAATCCAAAGAAGGAATGAAAATACATTAAAACCAATATACTCAAATACCCTATACCCCAAAAACAATATTTACAAGTAAGAAAAGCTACAGTCGAAATAAACTTGATCTGCGTATGATTTACAGGAACCATCATGTCAAATATGGTGTCTCTGGCTTTTGTAATAGCTGGAATCTCGACGTTCATACAGACAAACGGACAGACAGACGGACATGGCTCAATAGACTCAGCTAGTGATCCTGAGTCAGAATATATATACTTTGTGGGGTCTGCCACGCCTCCTTCTGCCTGTTACATACATTTGCACAAACTTAGTATACCATTTTTTACCATTTTCAATGGTCGAATGGTATAAATATAATTTTCAGTTAAACGCTCTGGGATTTGAACCATTGAACCTTATTAAATGATTAGTTTCGCAGTCCGCAACTTATCCACGGACATACTAATGCGTTGGTTGTCAATATTGATATCTAGGACACACGCCAATTGAATGTTGACATGCAAAAAATCCAAGCAGTTGAAAAAAACAGCGCTTGGAAAAACAATTGCAGTGGGCGCAGTTCAAATATATAGGAAACGTTGAATAACTTGTATGTTGATTACCCGATCGGAACCAAATTTCCAGCGATCGTTTGGGTGTTGATATCATGCACACCAAAACTAAATAACTTTATTATTGCGCTATATATTTGGTTTACCGATTTGCTGGGAGGGAAGTAGGCGTGGCCCAAATTTTAATAAAAACAATGTATGAGTGTTGTTACCAAATTTGGTGAGTCTAGCTTTTTTAGTTTCTGAGATAGAGGCGTTCATAGTCGGACAGACAGACATGGCTTAATCGACGCGGCTAGTGATCCTGAGCAAGAATATATATACTTTATAAGGTCGCAGATGCCTCCTTCTACCTGTTACGCACATTTCGACAAACACAATAGACCATGTATTTTTTTAAAATCCATGGTCTAAAAATAAGTCAAATTCGATAGGGTAATAAAGTCGCAATCACCTGAGTAAAATGTCAAAAATTTGCCATTTTTGCCATATTAAACAAAAAATTCGAGCCAACTATAGCATTCCAAACTTCAATTCATGAGCGTTTCTTCTATTAAAGTCTTTAAAGTCTCTAACATGTTAAATAAATGCACACGGAAGGTATAAGTAAGTTCGGATCGAATTTGAAGATAACTGAATTATTTTATGTTCGAACGCTTACACAGATAGATTGGGTTTTGTATATTACAATCAGACCTATCACTCCTGTTGTCGATCTCACAGTCTATGTTCTCAATCGCTGCTCCTTTTAGTTTCCACTCTCTTATATCATCTAGTATGTTAGGTGTAAGGAACAAATGGTTTCCCTTCGATCCGCAAAGATCGACAATGTACTTGAAATTCGGAATCTTGCTGAGGGTTACCGGGTTGCCGATCAATATCATCAGCGACTTGGCTCGCGACAGTATTACATTAACACGTTGCGGGTTAGACGAAAAACGCGGACTCATAAAGGAAGTGACCATCGATGCTATAATAATCGGCTTCTCACGACCTTGGTAGCTCTCGACGCTGCCCACTTTAACCTCCGGATATTTCATTTGCCGTAGCATTCTTGTGAGCAGTTTGCATTGAGCCAAGTATGGGAAACAACCCCTATTTCTTTCTGCTTCACCTTGTCGTCACTGCCGATGCCCTCGATGAGCAACTTCCTTAGATACCAGCAAACTACTTTGGCTTCCTGAGTGTTAAAGCTACTGGTTGAGTTTTCCTCCAGCGCTGAGGTCCACAGGTAGCCTGAAATAAAGTTGGGAACTCCTTGTTGGGCAACATGCTCCAGTTAGCGGCCAGACTGACGTCCTTAGCGGAAGCCACTGTTATGAGGGCGCCATTGTAGAACAATTTGTTGTAGACACCAACGATCTCCGGATGCGAACAATAATTCTGGAGCAGGCGGGTCAGGAAGGTGCGATCGTAGTGGCCCCGCTAATCCTCATCATACAATTTTGTTTCCATTAGACGTTGCATCATGGATTTCCCTAATCCCAGTGAGGCAGCTACGTCGCTCTTGATGATCGCACCCAACTTGTGGTCACCTGACAGTATAATGTGGCACGAACTGTTCTTCTTGATGTCGACCATAGCCAACAATGTCTCTGGTTCCATGGATGCACCGGCCTCGTCGATAAAGACATGCGTGACTTTCGGATTATTCAAATGGACGAGAATGCCCACGGTGCAGAGGGTTGCCACAACTATGCCATATTGTTGCAAGTTGATCTTTCGAAGAGCCTCATGGGTGAAGCCCTTCTTGCAGTTCGAGTACTTTAATAACAATGGGTGTGTTGTCTTCAAGACACGCTTCACCCGCTTGAATGGATATATCCGCATGATCACATCCATTTTGTGTTTGGTCTGGAACATTAAATGTGCAAATTCTTGAAGTAATCGTATCACAATCAATTTGATCCGGCAGTGACAAGAATCCGATTTTTGTCACTCTGTCACTACCACTATGGTAGTTGTTTTGCCGGTGCCTAAATGTAAATAGTTTGTTTTAAGCTACGCAATCGGAGTCTTAGTTGGCCATCTTACCTGGTGGTCCAAACACAATGTAGGGCGCTGACGATTGGGTCCAGTCACGATTTGCTTAACGGCCTGCAACTGCTGGGTTTTTTCCCCAATAAATTCATTAATTAAAGTCAACTTCACAAAATGCTTTGGTACGTGCGACCTATCTTTCTTTGCTTTGGCATCGGGCTCCGGAAACAAATACCGACGCAGGTTTTCATTTTGCTCCAAAAGTCCTAGTGTAAGGAACATTAGACGAATTGGAACACGAGGAAAACGAAGTATAATGTCAAAAAGTTTGTTCCACATGTCGTGACTTTGGAAGAGGGGACTTTGTAAAACCATCTCTATTAACAAATACAATTTTATCCTCGTCAGCCGATAACAGTGCTTTATTTTTCAGACTCATCTTAACGCTAAACTTGTTGGGGTTATTTTTCGGATTCGGTTCATATATCTTATATGGACGAACCTTCACAATTATTTTTGTCAATTTCGAGTATCGATCCATTTCGGTTATATCCACGATGGCAAGCAGAGCTCTAACAAGTAAGAAAGCTACGGTCGAGTGTGCTCGACTGTAACATACCCGCTACCCAGCTGCTTGTACAAAATTTATTTGCGGAACAAAAAAACGGCTACAATCATATTTTGACTGTAAAAGGCTATGGACTTATAATATTTATGCAAAGTCAAAATATAAAATAAAAAAAAAAAAAACATTTTTGCACACATTTAATTTTTGATGCGGGCGGGACTCGAACCCGTAAATGCATAATAGTACTGTTCGTTTTGCAGTCCACAACTTAACCCATTTCACCACCGTCCACGCACACACGATTCGGCACAATGCTGCAAGCAGCGCTGCCGGCAAACGTTAAGCTGAATAACTTCTATGTTTATTATCCGATTGTTACCAAATTTTCAGAGATCATCTGGCTAGCTATAGTTATCATGTAAACCGAAAATGAAGAATATGAAGAATATCCAAAATAAACTTGATCAGCGTGCAATAATAACACATATTGTCACCAAATTTGGTTGTCCTAGCTCTTATAATAGCTGAGATCTAGATTTTCACACGGACAGACAGACGGACAGACGGACATGGCTATATCGACTCGGCTGTTGATCCTGAGCCAGAATATATATACTTTATGGGGTCGGAGGTGTCTCCTTCTGCCTGTTACATACATTTTCGGTTTGAACAAAGTTATAATACCCTTCTACACTATGAGTAGCGGGTATAAAAACGTCACAACAGTTATCATAAGTCAACTTTCCTTTTTCCTTATATATCCAAGACCTCGAAGGAAAAACTCTAATCCAGCACAAGCAACAATGTCTCATTGGGATTGTACTCGAGTAGGAAGTCCATCTTTTCAGATATATGTATTGTTTTTGTATTATGTATGTATAATATCGGTATAAATTTAAAGCGGTATGTCAGCAGAGCCACTCGTATTTTGGCTGACGTTTAGTTTGCAACTGAAATCGCTTATTGGCCGGGAATCACAGAATTCCGTTTTAGCGCAGCAAGTGAACAAAGCAATGAGTTATACTCGTATGTATATAATATACATAAGTATACAATCCACATAAGCGTAAATGTACTAACATACATATACAGTGGCGGGCACCACGCACACATTTTTAACATTTATATTTGTGAGCAGCGAAAAACGAAATTGAGAAGCAATGCACTGAATATATGATTAAATTTTAATTTCAATTGAGTTCAAAATTTAAAAATGGAATATAATTTATTTTTATTTATAAAATTAAATTTTATTATAATTTAATTTAGCATAATTCCGAAAAAAAAACAATGTTTCTAGCCGATCTAACTTTTGTTGCAATGGATTGGGAAAAATCCAGAAAAACCCAATCAGATCAGAAAAGTTCTGTAAGACAGAAAATAAATTTGGTAGTGCGGGGACCACACGCTAGAACCAATTTCAAGAAGCGGACGTACAAGAGAAGTATAAAATAACTTGGTTGTAAAGAGATTATTATCTTTATATTAACATTCAATTCTTTGACCAACTTTTAAATGAAACCAAGAACACGAAAAGCCTTGTTAACAATGTGTGTAACCTGGTGATTTCTGATCAAAGAAAATACCTAAATTGTTTCGTTAACCTCAAAATTTCAACTCAATATGCGGAGAATAAAGGCAGAATTAAACATTTTACATAGCTCCGCTGCCTTCGCCTTGAAGCTTATTGTGACGTCATCGTTGCAAATCGTTGCTTTAATCTTAGCGTGTGTGTCTGTATGTGTCGGTAAGACTTTGTTAGCAAAGCTGATTGCTATAAAAATTTCGCAGATTGATTGATTGATCTTTAAGATTAATTTTATAGAAAAACGTTGCATAGGTGGCGGAGGAATATGTGCAACAATTCTTTTTGGAATCAAAGTAACGGATTTTGTAAATCGGGCGAATGATTTCTTACTGTCCTTTCCTTACTTATTTAATTTGCTAAATGATGCAAGAAAAATGTCTATGTTTTGCCTTTAGATTGACAGAATATCCCCCGTAATTACCTTCCTATAGAGAGGAGGATCTCTCTTTCCATCAATCAAGCTGCAAGCTTAGTTATACCCATCAAGACAAGCAAAGGGGGCAGCAGGTCAGAAGGAAAGTGGGTAACTCACTTAACATCACTGGATCTTTCGTGGCGCCAGTGCAGCGCTGCTAGCAGCTATTAAAAGGGAACCGCCAAAAACTACAAATGAATAAGTAAATTAATTAGCAAAAGCTCTTAAGCATCCTGCATCGTGCATTGGCAATAAAAATAGCCTTTCCCGTGGGAGGAAAACCTGACAGCAGACTGTAGGGAGAGTAGGAGTTTTAGTGTCTTTGATGCACTCGCTATCTTGCATGGGGCTTTGATCAGGTTGTGGAGCGGGTAGCGTTGACAGCAGGCATAGGAGGCGCGCAGTTTGTGGTGCAACGTGCAACACATGAAGCACAGATTGTGTTTTGTTTACATGTGTCTGGCGGTTTGTTAAATTTATTCGTTTTTCTGCTCAAAGGCAATGCAACTAAATTAACATCAATCACAAGACACCGCCGAGGAAGAAGACGATGACGATGAGTAGCAGCAATAACAACTGCACTTGCTACTCGCTTGTTTATTGCTTGAAACTGCTTCGTCTGTGCGTCTTTCGCTTTGGCTTCGCATTGCTGCCTTGAAGCAGCGCATAGCACTGCACATCCTGTGCCACAGCCACACCAACAAGGGGTAGCTGGAGGTGGAGCAATATGATGCGGAGAGTAAAGGTGTGCGTATGCGCATGTACATCAAAAGTTTTTGGTTTCTATCTTTCAACACAATGTTGCCTTTGTTGTTGTTGCTGTTCTTGTTGCCTGTTGGTTGTTTTGTTATTTCTTGCTGTTGCTTAAGTTGCGTTTTTTATGCCTTTTTATGGCTTTCTCTCACCTTAGCGGAGTACCAGTGCTGCGTAATCCTCATCATCACAAACACCTCAGCAGTATAATCCCAGGCATGGTCCCCTTTTCTCACTCACTGACCCCTTTACCAGTATAAAATACCATAAAGCTACATACAGAAGACAAGAATTACTTACATATTACGCTCAATTTGGCCGGAGGCGATGCCTGTCTGGCGCCGCTGGCCACACTGGTTGCGATGCACACAAAGTCTCCGGCATTGGCGCGCTGCACCGACTCGATATGCAAATTGCCGCCGATTTGTTGCACGCGTTTGTCATATACAACTCTCTGACCTGCAATGGCAATGGCAAATTCATACAGTTCTCTATTCCTCCATCTCTTTCTCTCTTTTTCACTCTTTGTCGTACTTACCATTATGCAACCAGTTGTACTGCAAATCGCTGGCGGGGCCCGTCGCCTCGCATTCAAACTGGACGGGGTCGTTCTCAATGATTGACTGACTCTGCGGCTGCCGCGTGAAACGTGATGCATATACCGTGTCGGGAGCTGCAATGGAAAGAGAGCAAAGGCGAATGCTCCAAGATTAATGATTAAAGGTCGGGCATGTGCATAATTACTATTTATGGTGGCAACTAAAACACCCAGTCAGTTAGGTTTCACTTGTCAGGTTTTAACTGGGTTCTCCTATATTCTATATATTTATTTTTATACACGTACATTTAATGTCTTTATTAGTGTCAGTTTGAGCTGTTGCTTGAAAAATTATAATGGAATTAAAAACAACCAAAAAACAAGAAACAAAGCTACAGTCGAGTGTGCACGACTGTAATATACCCGCCACCCAGCTGCTCGTACATCATTTATTTGCGGAACAAAAAAAAAACGGCTACAATCATATTTTGACCGTAAAAGGCTATGGACTTACAATATTTATGCAAAGTCAAAATCTAAAATAAAAAAAGAAAACATTTTTGCACACATTTAATTTTTGATGCGGGCGGGACTCGAACCCGTAAATGCATAATAGTACTGTTCGTTTTGCAGTCCACAACTTAACCCATTTCACCACCGTACACGCACACACGCCGGCAGCGCTGCTTACAGCTATGGAAAACGTTAAGCTCAATAACTTCTGTGTTTATTATCCGATTGTTACCAAATTTTCAGAGATCATCTGGCTAGCTATAGATATCATATAAACTGAAAATGAACAATATGGGATCAAAATTGTAATCAATGTTTTTTCGATTTACGGGGGCGGAAGGGGGCGTGGCCAAAATCCAAAATAAACTTGATCAGCGTGCAATAATAACACATATTGTCACCTAATTTGGTAGTCCTAGCTCTTATAAGAGCTGAGATCTAGATTTTCACACGGACAGACAGACGGACAGACGGACATGGCTATATCGACTCGGCTGTTGCTCCTGAGCCAGAATATATATACTTTATGGGGTTGGAGATGTCTCCTTCTGCCTGTTACATACATTTTCGGTTTGAACAAAGTTATAATACCCTTCTACTCTATGAGTAGCGGGCATAACAAGAAAGAAAGGCTAACTTTGACACGCCGAAGGTTTCATACCCTTGCAGTTACTCCACATATTAAACAGCTTTGATTTTCTAAAGAAAGCAAAAGTTTCAAGGTTTCAAGATATCTTAAAAGATATTCAAATTCGACCGATAAGTTCTTTTGCAGCTCCGATTCGGTCCGATTTTACTAATATACTTGGACAAATATCGGAAAAATGTTATAGCGATATCTTGAAAAATCATAAAAAACAGCCGATAGGTTCTATGGTAGCTATATAAATCGATCCGATTTTGATAAAATTTGCACGGCCTTTAATAGACATACTTCGACATATATTGGGAAAATTTCATAGTGATTTCTTGAAAAATGGCAAAAATTATCTGATAGTTTCTATGGCAGCTATACGATATATCTTAAACTGAGAGACTAGTTTGCGTTGCAACAGACAGACGGACTTACGGACATGGCGAGTTCGTCTCCCCTGCTGATGATAATTAAAACAAGTAAAGAAAGCTACAGTCGACCGCGCCCGACAGTAAGATACCATTCACCCAGTTTCGAAACAAAATATCACACATTTAATTCCATCAAAAAACTCTGAACAAGTTTATCAGCCACTTATTGTTTAAATTGGATCTATCTTTGAATAGCGCCATCTACATGTGAAAACATCATAGCAATCAGCTGTACACACGCTACGGCTGAAACGAAGCATCGTGACGATGACGTCACGACGCGCAGCACAAGCGCAAGCAGTGGAAGTACGGAAAACTGAAACATGGATAACTTCTGTGTTTATCGTCCGATTGGATTGTAATTTGGAAAATAAATTTATATTGCAATTATTTATGTTCACACCAAAGCAGAAAGCTGTAACTTCAATACTTCTCCTGATAATAGAAAATGATCGATTTGCGTGGGCGGTGGGCGTGGCATCAAAAATTAAAAATAAACTCGATCTACCTATGGTATACAGGAACTTTCATGTGGAATAAGGTGTCCCTAGCTTTTGTAAAAGCTGAGATCTAGACGTTCAAACGGACAGACGGGCATGGCTCAATCGACTCAGCTAGACTAGCTAGATCCTGATTCAGAATATAAATACTTTGTGGGGTCTGCCACGCCGCCTTCTGCCTGGTACACACATTTGCACAAACTTAGTATACAATTTTTGACCATTTTCAATGGTCGAATGGAATAAATATATATATTTTCCGCAAGCAGCGGAACTACGGAAAACGTTTAACAGAATAACATTTCTGTTTATGATCCGACCGGCTTGAAATTTGGAATATATATGCATATAGTATATATCTATATGCGCGTTAGGACAGTAAGTTTAAAATGTAATACTTTCGTCACAAAGCAAGCCGAAAAATGTATTTATTAATTTAGCACCTAACCTCATACCAAATTTGGTGTCTCTTGCTATTATAGTAGCTGAGATCTGTGTGTTCGCACAGACGCGTGACGGACCGACAGACGGTCTTGGCTCCATTGACTCGACTAGTGATAAATTTGTAACGAAAGTATTAATGTTTCTACCTTTTTTTCGACACACATAAATATATATTATATGCACCTATATTGCACGCCAACCGGAAGATAAGCACAAAAGTTATTTGGAAAAAATTCTTTCTGCTGCCTCCGCCTGTTGCTGTTCGCCGACGTCGACGTGTTTCGACGGCGTCACCTTAGATTTTATGCGCGTGTCAATATATGTAATTGTGTAAGAGTAAGATAGCAAAAGAAGCAGAAGACTGGGCGAAGGGTATCATACTGTCAGGTATGCTCGATCGTAGGTTTTATTATATGCTATTTATCCAAAAGTCGGCACTCTACACAAAGAATACTATCAAACAATAATCGGTTAATAGCTTACGCTGTTTCGTACGATAGTCCAAAAACATTAACGAACGCAGCCAATACAAACTTTGAAGCAATGGAATGTTTGCGTTACGATAGCCGGCCCACTTAATCTTGGGATAATGATTATAAACTGGCGTTTAAACGACAATTTTTATACCCGCTACTCATAGAGTAGAAGGGTATTATAACTTTGTTCAAACCGAAAATGTATGTAACAGGCAGAAGGAGACACCTCCGACCCCATAAGGTATATATATTCTGGCTCAGGATCAACAGCCGAGTCGATATAGCCATGTCCGTCTGTCTGTCCGTGTGAAAATCTAGATCTCAGCTATTATAAGATCTAGGACAACCAAATTTGGTGACAATATGTGTTATTATTGCACGCTGATCAAGTTTATTTTGGATTTTGGCCACGCCACCTTCCGCCCCCGCAAATCGAAAAAACATTGATAACAAGTGAAATTTTGATGCCATATTCTTCATTTTCGGTTTACATGATAACTATAGCTAGCCAGATGATCTCTGAAAATTTGGTAACAATCGGATAATAAACACAGAAGTTATTCAGCTTAACGTTTTCCACAGCTGTAAGCTGCCGGCAGCGCTGCTTGCAGCATTGTGCCGAATCGTGTGTGCGTGTACGGTGGTGAAATGGGTTAAGTTGTGGACTGCAAAACGAACAGTACTATTATGCATTTACGGCTTCGAGTCCCGCCCGCATCAAAAATTAAATGTGTGCAAAAATGTTTTTTTTTTTTTATTTTATATTTTGACTTTGCATAAATATTATAAGTCCATAGCCTTTTACGGTCAAAATATGATTGTAGCCGTTTTTTTGTTCCGCAAATAAATTTTGTACAAGCAGCTGGGTAGCGGGTATGTTACAGTCGAGCACACTCGACTGTAGCTTTCTTACTTGTTTAACCTAACTTTAGATTATCTACAAATCATTTTCTCAAGTTTTGTTTGCGAACATAAAGATTTCCATTAGATCAATTGCTATCAAGCGCCAACTTAATCAAGATATAGTCAAAAGTGTGCACCACTTAAACTTACACACACTTCTGCGGCTTTATCGCAGGGCAAAGAATTCAAGTTAAAAGCCAACTTGGCGGGCAAAATAAACAACTATATTTGATTGTAGTCTGTCGTCTCCAACACGAGCAGGATCTACGATTTGCTCCATAGTCCGTGGTCCGTGGAGGAAGGTGGGGAATAAATTGGTGAATTGGGAGCCACAACTACAAAACGAACAACATTACATTATATCACTAATTGAAGCAATTTAAGAAACACTTTGAAAGGGGTAGCTACATACCAGACAGGAAAGGGAGGGGACTACGACAAGGAGGAACCAATTTACAGGCCAAAGGCAGTGGAGACCAACACCAATAACAACAGTACAATCATAAAAGTTATTTGTTGTTAGCAGCGAAAATACTCTTTTAGGGGTTGTATTCTTCTTCAGTAAGATCAGACAATGCCTATGTGTAAAGTAAAGTAAATAGTAATATAATATAATATAAGCTCTTCTATTTATTCTTTTAAATTAGTTTTATATATCATTGCTAACGAAGCAACGCAACACGAGAGGTGGAATTTTTTTATTTTTCATAGCTCGGATACATATGGTAGACTATACTCATAAGCTGTTTCCAGCGAATCGCTTGGTTGATTAGTTTTGTATATTTTAGCGTATTGGTCACAATCTTCGTTTGCAAAGGGTATCTAAGCCTCAATGTAGCCAAGGTGCTACCCAATCTTGTGGCTGGTTCTGCCAACAGCAAATCATATGCCAGTCACGTAGGCAGCGACGTGTTATGATACACCACAAAGCCGAAGACCCAAGCTCAATCAGAAAGACTGTCCGCAGGACGGCTTAGCCGCGAGCAGTACACGGCTAACAGTGGGAAAGAGATTCATTCTTCATAGTTTAGTTTAAAGCCTCGCGGTCTGTACCCATCTCAGACGATCAAAGTCAATTTAATTTGCTGCTGCAAGCGTCCACAGCGTCGTCATCGTCGTCGTCGAACTTCATCGTCCACAGTTTGGTTTTTCCAGCGCCAGGGAAGTCGCTTGACTGGGCGTCGATTAAAGAAGTATAATCCCTTTTCCCCCTCCTACTTTGCTGAGATTTCGTTTGTCTCGACTTGATTGCGCTGACGTGAGCAAAAAGTCAAGCCGAAAGCTGTGCGTGAGTGCGCGGCTGGACGTGCACAGTGGAAAATACCAACAAAATTCCCCACAAGGAAAGGAGGGCAAGGATTTTCTTATTGCTTAAACGATATTTTTGTATCTCTTAGCAACTATCGATTTATTTGTATATCCGATCGGATAATTAAACCAACAAAAAAAATCTTAGTCTGCTTTGCATTTCTCCCACTGTGCCGCACGAACAAAAAGATGTTCTCCAGCTGCTCCAGCTCCAGACGTAAATCTGCCCCGTTGTCTTTCTTTACCTCCCCATTTGACTATCTCTTTATCTGTGTTTATACGCGCTACTCATAGAATAGAAGGATATTATAACTTTGTTCAAACCGAAAATGAATGTAACAGGCAGAAGGAGACATCTCTGACGCCATAAAGTATATATATTCTTGCTCAGGATTACTAGCCCAGTCGATTTAGCTATGTCCGTCTGTCTGTCCGTGACGCGTCTGTGTGAACACACAGATCTCAGCTATTATAAAAGCTAGAGACACCAAATTTGATATGAAGGTGTATAAACATCACAAGCTCCTGGGGTTTTGTTTTAAATTTGAGGTGCCACGCACACCGCCTATAAAAATTGTTAAATAAAGAAAAATTGTTATACCCGCTACTCATAGAGTAGAAGGATATTAAAACTTTGTTCAAACCGAAAATGTATGTAACAGGCAGAAGGAGACATCTCCGACCCCATAAAGTATATATATTCTGGCTCAGGATCAACATCCGTCTGTCTGTCCGTGTGAAAATCTAGATCTCAGCTATTATAAGAGCTAGGACAACCAAATTTGGTGACAATATGTGTTATTATTGCACGCTGATCAAGTTTATTTTGGATTTTGGCCACGCCACCTTCCGCCCCCGCAAATCGAAAAAACATTGATAACAAGTGAAATTTTGATGCCATATTCTTCATTTTCGGTTTACATGATAACTATAGCTAGCCAGATGATCTCTGAAAATTTGGTAACAATCGGATAATAAACACAGAAGTTATTCAGCTTAACGTTTTCCACAGCTGTAAGCAGCGCTGCCGGCAGCGCTGCTTGCAGCATTGTGCCGAATCGTGTGTGCGTGTACGGTGGTGAAATGGGTTAAGTTGTGGACTGCAAAACGAACAGTACTATTATGCATTTACGGCTTCGAGTCCCCCCGCATCAAAAATTAAATGTGTGCAAAAATGTTTTTTTTTTTTTTTTATTTTATATTTTGACTTTGCATAAATATTATAAGTCCATAGCCTTTTACGGTCAAAATATGATTGTAGCCGTTTTTTTGTTCCGCAAATAAATTTTGTACAAGCAGCTGGGTAGCGGGTATGTTACAGTCGAGCACACTCGACTGTAGCTTTCTTACTTGTTTAACCTAACTTTAGATTATCTACAAATCCTTTTCTCAAGTTTTGTTTGCGAACATAAAGATTTCCATTAGATCAATTGCTATCAAGCGCCAACTTAATCAAGATATAGTCAAAAGTGTGCACCACTTAAACTTACACACACTTCTGCGGCTTTATCGCAGGGCAAAGAATTCAAGTTAAAAGCCAACTTGGCGGGCAAAATAAACAACTATATTTGATTGTAGTCTGTCGTCTCCAACACGAGCAGGATCTACGATTTGCTCCATAGTCCGTGGTCCGTGGAGGAAGGTGGGGAATAAATTGGTGAATTGGGAGCCACAACTACAAAACGAACAACATTACATTATATCACTAATTGAAGCAATTTAAGAAACACTTTGAAAGGGGTAGCTACATACCAGACACGAAAGGGAGGGGACTACGACAAGGAGGAACCAATTTACAGGCCAAAGGCAGTGGAGACCAACACCAATAACAACAGTACAATCATAAAAGTTATTTGTTGTTAGCAGCGAAAATACTCTTTTAGGGGTTGTATTCTTCTTCAGTAAGATCAGACAATGCCTATGTGCTAAAAAGTAAATAGTAATATAATATAATATAAGCTCTTCTATTTATTCTTTTAAATTAGTTTTATATATCATTGCTAACGAAACAACGCAACACGAGAGGTGGAATTTTTTTATTTTTCATAGCTCGGATACATATGGTAGACTATACTCATAAGCTGTTTCCAGCGAATCGCTTGGTTGATTAGTTTTGTATATTTTAGCGTATTGGTCACAATCTTCGTTTGCGAAGGGTATCTAAGCCTCAATGTAGCCAAGGTGCTACCCAATCTTGTGGCTGGTTCTGCCAACAGCAAATCATATGCCAGTCACATAGGCAGCGACGTGTTATGATACACCACAAAGCCGAAGACCCAAGCTCAATCAGAAAGACTGTCCGCAGGACGGCTTAGCCGCGAGCAGTACACGGCTAACAGTGGGAAAGAGATTCATTCTTCATAGTTTAGTTTAAAGCCTCGCGGTCTGTACCCATCTCAGACGATCAAAGTCAATTTAATTTGCTGCTGCAAGCGTCCACAGCGTCGTCATCGTCGTCGTCGAACTTCATCGTCCACAGTTTGGTTTTTCCAGCGCCAGGGAAGTCGCTTGACTGGGCGTCGATTAAAGAAGTATAATCCCTTTTCCCCCTCCTACTTTGCTGAGATTTCGTTTGTCTCGACTTGATTGCGCTGACGTGAGCAAAAAGTCAAGCCGAAAGCTGTGCGTGAGTGCGCGGCTGGACGTGCACAGTGGAAAATACCAACAAAATTCCCCACAAGGAAAGGAGGGCAAGGATTTTCTTATTGCTTAAACGATATTTTTGTATCTCTTAGCAACTATCGATTTATTTGTATATCCGATCGGATAATTAAACCAACAAAAAAAATCTTAGTCTGCTTTGCATTTCTCCCACTGTGCCGCACGAACAAAAAGATGTTCTCCAGCTGCTCCAGCTCCAGACGTAAATCTGCCCCGTTGTCTTTCTTTACCTCCCCATTTGACTATCTCTTTATCTGTGTTTATACGCGCTACTCATAGAATAGAAGGATATTATAACTTTGTTCAAACCGAAAATGTATGTAACAGGCAGAAGGAGACATCTCCGACCCCATAAAGTATATATATTCTGGCTCAGGATCAACAGCCGAGTCGATATAGCCATGTCCGTCTGTCTGTCCGTGTGAAAATCTAGATCTCAGCTCTTATAAGAGCTAGGACTACCAAATTAGGTGACAATATGTGTTATTATTGCACGCTGATCAAGTTTATTTTGGATTTTGGCCACGCCCCCTTCCGCCCCCGCAAATCGAAAAAACATTGATAACAAGTGAAATTTTGATGCCATATTCTTCATTTTCGGTTTACATGATAACTATAGCTAGCCAGATGATCTCTGAAAATTTGGTAACAATCGGATAATAAACACAGAAGTTATTCAGCTTAACGTTTTCCACAGCTGTAAGCAGCGCTGCGGGAGCGCTGCCGGCAGCGCTGCTTGCAGCATTGTGCCGAATCGTGTGTGCGTGTACGGTGGTGAAATGGGTTAAGTTGTGGACTGCAAAACGAACAGTACTATTATGCATTTACGGGTTCGAGTCCCGCCCGCATCAAAAATTAAATGTGTGCAAAAATGTTTTTTTTTTTTTATTTTATATTTTGACTTTGCATAAATATTATAAGTCCATAGCCTTTTACGGTCAAAATATGATTGTAGCCGTTTTTTTGTTCCGCAAATAAATTTTGTACAAGCAGCTGGGTAGCGGGTATGTTACAGTCGAGCACACTCGACTGTAGCTTTCTTACTTGTTTTTAAGTTAGCTTTGCGACAAAAGTATTAAAGTTTCAACGTATTGCTTTAACACACATATAGAATTATACCATATGCATATATATTCCAAATTTCAAGCCGATCGGATTATAAACTCAAAAATTATTCAATTAAACGTTTTCCGTAGTTCCGCTGATTCCGCCTTTGCATGTCTTGACGTCATCGTCGCGTTGCTTTGATTCAGCCGTAGCGTGTGTAAGGCTGATTGCTATGACATTTTCATATATTTAAACAATAAATGACACATGAACTTGTGCAGAGGAAATAAATGTGTGATAAATTGCTTCGAAACTGGGCGAATGGTATCTTACTGTCGGGTGCGCTCAACTGTAGCTTTCTGTACTTGTTATTACTTTAGATTTTAACTTTGCATTACTAATGTAGGCTTATGGCAAAATATCATTGTAGTCGTTCTTTATTGTTTCGCAAATAATTTTGGTGAACGAACAACTGGGTACCGGGTATATAAGAGTCGAGCACACTCGACTGTAGCTTTCTCACTTGTTTTGTGCATTAATTAATTCGTTTTTATTAGACTTCCGCAATTCGAATACCGAAATCAACGATTCAGCGATTCGGTTTAGGAAAAGGAAAAAAGGGAGAGAGAGAGCGAGGGTTGGAAGTTGCAGTTGTCGAGTTTGCGGAGTTTGTCGATTAAGCGCAATTAATGCGCAAAAATATCGCTGTAATAATAGGGGCAACCTGCTGTGGTCCGCTTGCCGCATGTGGCGCTGTCAGCACTTGAACTTGCTCCTTGAATGGAGTATTGCCTGCGCTTGTTGTTTGTTGTTCCCTCCCCCTTTTTTGCGTTTGATTTGCTTTGCAGGCGAGAAATAGAAAATTCAGACTAGCGGGCAGTGGCGTGAGAGGAAGGGTGAGTGAAGGTACAGACCCGTCAAAAGTTTGATCCAGGATTTACGACAGGGCAAAAAAATGGAAGAAAGAAAAATCACGCCGGATTTTTTGTTTTTAAGTTACAAGTATTACACCTGTATATCTCATTGGCCTATTAACAAGTAACGACGGCTACAGTCGAGCACGCCCGACTGTAAGATACCCTTCGCCCAGTTTCGAAACAAATTATCACCATTTTAATTCTAACAATATACTCTGCACAACTTTATTCAGCTTTACACATGTTTCGGCTGAAACGAAGCATCGTGCAATGACGTCACGATTTGCTGCAAAGACGCAAGTAGCGGAACTACGGACAACGTCTACTTAAATCACTTTTGTGCTTATGATCCGATTGGCTTGAAATTTGGAATATATATGGATGGATATATCTATTACTATTACTATCTATTACTTTCAGACAAATCAAACTTAAAATCTTATTTATCAATTTACGAAGGCAGTGGCCGTGGCACCCAAAATTTTTAAATAAACTCCAGGAGCTTGTGACATTTATATATCTTCAAGGAAATTTTGTTTCGCTAGCTTTTACAAAAGTTTTAGATATTTAATAGAAGCATTAAAAAACAAGTACGAAACCTACAGTCGATATGGCTCGACTGTGATGCATCCGCTACTCAAATCATTTACACGTTAAATTACATCTCAATGCCTGTATATTCGAACCAGAGTCTATTGGCTTAAGAGCCCAATACTCTTCCACTCAGCCACCGCCGATGTTACGCAATATTCGACTAAGTTGCCTTGTGAGTCATTCTAATTATATTCCGCACTGTGTTAGACTCGGGTCTGGATTCCCGCCGTTGCTAAGAAAATGATGTCTTGAATATCTATATTTATCATCCGATTTCGATGAAATTTTGGAAAATTTTCCGCCATATATATATTTGCAGCAGAAAATCGTTTTACAGAGGCGGAGACGAACAGACGAACATGGCTATATCGACTAGAATATTGTATGTATATACTTTAAAGGGTCCGAGATGTCTCCTTCTGCCTGTTGCTGCATACATTTTCGGTTTAAACAAAGTTATACGCTTTTACTCTATGGGTAGCATTGTTGCACGCTGATCAAGTTTATTTTGGAATTTGACCACGCAGCCTTCCGAAATCTTTAAATAAAAAAAATGGATTACAGGCCCATTTTGGTGACATATTGTTCTTCAGTTTATACAATCATAAACCAAAGAGAAATCGTCTCTGAAAATTTGGTAAAGATCGGATAATAAACACAGAAGTTATTCAACTAAACGTTTTCCATAGTTGTAAGCATCGCTGCCGGCAAAATATGATTGTAGCCGTTCGTTATTGTTTCGCAAATAATTGTAATGTACGAGCAGCTGGGTAGCGGGTATATAACAGTCGAGCAAATTCAACTGTAGCTATCTTACTTGTTTTTATACTTTTACTGCGATTAAACCGAAGTTAATTATAAATTATGATGATTTGATATAACTCTCCAGCAGCTATGCCAGTTCCAATTTGATTGTGGTGGTGATTAAAGGAGTGAAGAAGCAAAAGCTGAGTTATAACTCCCAGCAGCACTCTCGGGTACTCCGGAGATTCGCAATGCACGTCAAATTCATGCAATTACGAGTGCTTCACATGAACTTCAAATTCACCTCTCTCTTATTCTGAAAGGTGGCGCAAGTTTTATAAGTTGCATATTCATGCTTAGTGGACGAGTGTACGGATGTAAAAGTGTGTGTTTGTGTGTGTGTGAGTATGTGTTGGTTCGTGTGGCATGCCTGACGCGGCATTTGCATGCAGCATTTTGCATGCTTGAATAAAAAATTATGACTGCCACACAAAGGCTCACACGAGAGCGAGAGCGAGAGCGACTGACAGACAAAGAGACTGTCAGAGACACAGAAAAACAGACTGCCTTATTATTTGTTGTATACGTTGAGCGTTGCACAGATTGAAAATATGCGGAATGCTACAGGCAACCAAGCCAACTTCGACCCTGGCACCGGCTTCATCTCCGTCGCCGACTCGGGTCCCTTTTGTTTGCGAGTGTTTGCCTTTGTGCTACTTAACAGTTAGCAGTTTCCGCGTGTACTTTTATACACATATACTTACACACACATACACACACACACGCACACATTCTGTATATAGTTTTGCATAATTGCGTTTGTCCGTTTCTTTTCTGTTCTGCCCGTCGAAAAAGTTCGGCGCGTCAAGAACAGTTGATTCGCCAAAGTTTCGTTGTTTCTTGCCTCACTTTGAGTGCCAATGGCGACCCCCTTTAATTTTGCCTGAGTCCTGGCTGTCTGTCTATCTGTCTGCCTGTTTGTGTGCCGCATTGTTTGCTTCCCTCGTTCACTCTTTCCTTTCCTCGTTTTCGTAATTGTTTGCCTAACGTCTTTAAACCATTCGACCTTTGGAAATGGTCAAAAATGGTCTACTAAGTTTGTGCAAGTGTGTGTAAAAACCATGTCCGTCTCTCTGTCATGCGTCTGTGTGAACACACAGATCTTAGCTGTGACATGAAGGTATATACTACTATAACAACCTGGAATTTACTTTAAATTTGAGGTGCATAAATCTAATTTTAACCAAAGGTGGCAGATGAACTTGTGCAAAGTTTCTTGTCGGAATCAACAGTGTAATAATTCGTTTAGAAACTGGGCGAATGGTATCTTACTGTCGAGTGCACTCGACTCTAGTTTTCCTTACTTGTTTAACTTGGCCGGCATTTTTCAAGGCTCTGCCTCCCTCGGCTACCTCTCCCGCTGGTTCGTTGTAGTTTTGCTTCCTAATTTGTCTCGGCGCCCGTTGCTTCACTCCCGCCCCTGTCCCTCGTCCCAGGTTGCCCAGGCTAGTCAATAATAATAATTTGAATTGAATTGCAGACAATGCGACAGACTGCGGCTCAGGCTATGGAAGGCGCTGTAATCGGAGCCCGCGACTTTTCTTTAGCGGAGGCTTCTCTAAGTACTTACGTAACTATTTGACTGACAGCGAAAGAGAGAGAGAGAGAGAGGGGCGAGGGGGAGAGTCAGCTAATTACGCCAGTTGACTTTGCACAAAAGCCAAATTAGTTTGACTTCTTCTGGCGGAAAATTGACGGCTTCTGAACGTTCGAACTGTTGCAAATTGTCACATAATCAGTGCGGAAAAAGTACGAAAAAGACTTGAAACTCTGCATATGAAAGAGCTTTGGGTTGCTTAAGATAGGAAAAGTTTCATAGCGACATCTATAATAAGATTATAAATCGACCGATAGGTTCTATTGCAGCTATGCGATATAATTCGATAAAATTTGCATAGTAGTCAATGTACATAGAATGGAAAAGATTCTTAGCGGTATCATGAAAAATTACGAAAATCGAAAATGCCAGCTAACAATCTGAAAACAACAATGGTAACAATCGGATAAAAAACACAGAAGTTATTCAGCTTAACGTTTTCCATAGCTGTAAGCAGCGCTGCTTGCAGCATTGTGTCGAATAGCGTGTGCGTGTACGGTGGTGAAATGGGTTATGTTGTGGACTGCAAAAAGAACAGTACTATTATGCATTTACGGGTTCGAGTCCCGCCGCATCAAAAATTAAATGTGTGCAAAAATGTTTTCTTTTTTTATTTTAGATTTTGACATTGCATAAATATTGTAAGTCCATAGCCTTTTACGGTCAAAATATGATTGTAGCCGTTCTTTTTTGTTCCACAAATAAATGATGTACGAGCAGCTGGGTAGCGGGTATATTACAGTCGAGCACACTCGACTGTAGCTTTCTTACTTGTTTAAATTAAATCTATCTTTGAATAGCGCCGTCCATAAAACCGTCATAGCAATTAAGAATATACATATATACTTTTTTAGGTTTCGAAGATGTCTCCTAAGATGCGTTGCAAACCTTAATATACGTAAGTACGTAAATATTAGAATATACCAAACATTTTACTAAAATAGATGCTAAATTACAAACCAAATAATATTCCAAAAATTTTACTGTATTCAAATTAACAAACAAAAAAACTGCTAAGTTTAATTTTAATTTTTAAGTGTCATTTACATTTCATACGAATATCCTGACTCACTAAGTAGTTGTCATTTACTCTGACTCTCTTCCCAAACGTATCCCATCTCTGTTACCTGCGCTCTGCTCTCTGCCAGCCAAAGATGTTAAATGCACAATGAATTTGTCGTATTTGTGTTTTCGTGATTCATGGCAACTTGGCCAGGTTAATGTGCTGCTCTTACGCCTTCCCCAAGCAGGATTCCATTTAACTATTATATTTACATCGATTCACTTACCCAGCACAATCGTCGAGAGAATGAGCAGCCAAAGAAGCATCGTCGCAACTATCTCCGTCTTCGTCTACGTAGCCAATTGTCGTTCAGTTTGGGCCAATTAGCAAACTATGTTAGCACTCACAGTCACAATCACACACACACACACACACACTCCCGAACGTAGGGACGGACACACACGATGATATCTGCACTCGAGCTCGAATTCGAAATGCTTGCACAGTGGGATACGTTAGGAACTGTGGCACTCGTTGGTGCAGCCACACGAAAATGCACTCCAACTCCACTCAACGCATGAGTAAATATTCAATATTTGGTTGCAAGCAGACAACGTTGATGCCTGAACTGGTGACTGCTTTTTTGAACGCTTCCCTTTGCTTTCAAGTGGGTGAGGGTGGGGGTTCAGCAGATCTCAGGTCGTATTTGCTATGGACACTCACATTAAATTGGTATTTACATAGTTGGAACGCATGAAATGCATTTATAGTTCTGATGTTGCTTGTTCTTGCTTTATGTTTCGTGGCTGCGTTACTTATGAGCGCCTCGATTGACAAGCGACAAGCGACCAAGTTTCACTCTGTCGTTGCCGCCGCTGTCGTCGCCGCCGTCGTCGCCGACAAAGGTATCTAAATATACAAAACGCAATGCTAAAGATACTTTAGCGGGGGGCTGTTGTTGTTGAGGGGTTGCTGCAGTTCAATAATAACCCACAACATAAGAACGTTAACCGTACCGCACAACACCGCACCGCTGCGTAACGTATCTTGTAAATGTTCGTTCACATTTACGTAAGGCGACGACGAATTTAACGTAACGCGTATCAAATCAACATAATTTGCTGCTCAAATCCAGAAAATATTCAATGCAATCGACGACATCCTTGACGTGCCTGCCTGCCTTCCTGCGAACCACAGCAAACCGAAGCGAACCGGCTTTTATTACTATTCTTGGTGGGTGTTTTTCTTGTTGTTGCTCATTCGTAATGCGGGAGAGAAGGAGGTGGAAGACGAGCACATGGAGCATCAACGATGCGTTTGTTTAGCGCAGAGCACAAAACACACACGAGCAGGGCAGAACCGACAGCACTCGATGTCCGTTTATTACTGAGCGTCGAGCGGCAGTTGGAGTTGTTTGTGGAACCGTCTTTTGTGTTGAGCACGTATAAAGGGGAATGGTCTGCGCTTCCAGGTGCTAGCTGCTTGCTCTCTCTTCCCTGCAATGGCTGTCGCTAATGTGTGTTTTCCCACTATTGCGCTCGCTCGCACTCTCACACTGTGACGCTTCGTCGCTGAGCCGGTATTATTGCATAGCGCTCTTTCAGTGTTTCCGTGCTGCGTTAAGCAAAAACTGGGCTGCCTGTCTTTGGCGCGCATTTGAAATTATTTGAATGCGCTAAGTAACTTTTATTTAAATAATTGATAGTCTGCTTGTAATTGAGGTAAATGAAATGTTTTAATTATTATTTTCTTGACTAATTAAATTAAAAATTATATTGATAAAGGCATATCATATACTATACTACAAAGAATTGCTTTCCCTATTAGTGTAGTACTACAATACCATAGAGAAAATCTTGCAATTTTTTGGTGATAACTGTAAGCTTTTCTTAATATGTCAATGTGCCAAAAAGTGCAGTTAAATTTGGTTCATGTTAAGTGCATAAATCAATCAGCGCAAATTAGTGTGCCGTGTCAATACTAATCGCCTTAGATCATCCAACATACAGTGAACAAATTCAAATGAACCTATCAGCTGTCAATAAATTGAGCTCAGTCTTTTGTGCACAAAAACAGCCGAGTTCCACTCGGAATCCGACTGCCATACCGAAGTCGAACAAAAATGCGCCTTAATGACCAAGCACGAGTCGACGATGATTACAAAGTAGCTGGTTGTGGGCGAGAGACCCGGACGGCCAAAAGGGGAAGTTATTGGTGTGGGGCTTGCTGTTTTTATGAGCACCCGCACGACTGGAACTACAAGAAGCTTCCGTCTAAGGCACTAAACGACTGTCTGTGTGACTACTGTGCGTGGTCTTAGCGATTAAATGTTTTGCGAGTGTGTGTTTTTTATTTTATAGTTTTCCGCTTTTTTACGATGCTTTTCAACCCCCAATGCAAAAGCGAGAGAGTAAGAGAGCGAAAAAGAGCGAGAGAGAGGGCAACCCAAAACACTAACAATTGCAACAGATCCTTGTGACGCACAGAGCGAAGCCATAAAATGCCGTTGCCGTTATAGAGGGATATATACATACGTACAGAGGGGTGGTCTCCCTGACTGATTAACAACGCAGTCCAGCCCCGGTTATTACAGACCAACCGAATTGTTGGGCCCGTCGTCCGTGCCGTGCGCCTTTTTTCCTCTTTTCATTCCCGTTCTCTGAACAACGACAGTTATTGATGTTATAAACTTGGAGATTTACGGGTCTGTCTGCCTGTCCGTCTGCCGGTTTTGGGTTTGTATATGATTTTTGCTCTATGGGGCGGGGACGATCGACCCCGTAGCCGGCTAATGTTGCGTTAATAATGCGAAGAGAACACAAATTTAATAATGAAAACTTAATAAATGGAAAACAATTGGTTTGCTTTTTGTCAATCTTTTTTAATTTTGCAATGAATTTTTAGAAATTATCGTTCTGTTTAAAGATAAGAAATGTCTTATATAGATTCAACGTTAGTTTCCAATAAGTAGAATAACTACAGTCGAGTTGCAAAACAAAAAATAACGGCTACAAACATGTCCGATCGTTAGTAAATTTTCAGAGATCAATCGCTTGTCATAAAAACTTATAAACTGAAAAAGAACAATGTTGCATCAAAATTGCGCTTGCAATTTATTTTCGATTCACGGTGCGGAAGAGGATGGCAACTTTTTATGATAGTCAGAATTTTTTTTTTATTATTTATTTTTTCAATGTTTTCCATGTTTTCTGTGCATGTTTCGAGATTCCTTATGAAATTCATAAGGCGAAAGCGGGCATTCCGGTTGTATTGCAGGACAAAATCTTGACTGCTTTGCTTTACTCAACGCCTCGTATAATTTAATGAAGCGAAATCCGAGCGATCCTGAAGCGGCACACCCTCTCCCACAGATACATAAACATATAATAGATATAGTATCGCCACTGTCTACAAACATCAAGCATTCGGGAAGGCATGAAAACAAATTTTAGTAGTGCAGCATTTGCGTAGACTAAACAAAATAAACATTAAAACAATTTTGAACAGTGGCACAGTAAATCGCGCCTACTACACACGTTGGAGCTGGGCCCATCGATCTGGGCCTGCTTGACGATGCATTTAGATTTCACATTTCTGTTTTCAGATCTTGCCGTACACACTCACTATAAACAAATGAGGCGAAAAAGTACCGAAAAGTGAGTGAAAAGGCGAACGGCTCGAGGAGGAGGCGAACGAAGGGGATGGAGGCGGTGTTGGAGGCGGAGGCGGAGCGTAAGGGGGGCACAGGCTGCACGGCATCGCGAAAGAGCAGAGACCCCGACAACGAGTATTCATGCTGCCGTCGATATTGCCGTTCACCGGAGATCAAAGGCAGCGCGGTGTCGACGAGAAGCAACATGAGCGAACGGAGTGGCGGAAGCCTTCAAGTATATTGAGAAAAAAAATTGTAGCATTAAGCTTGCAAAGAAAAAGCTAACTAATGCAAATGTTGGCAAATATTCTAAAATAATAAATGTTATACTATTATTCATACTTAGATATACTGCTTGGAAAACTCTACAATAAACCCGTACATTTTTTTCAGTGCAGTTATGAAAATAGAGGGAATAGGTGGGCTTTGCCTAACCCTGCTGATTCGGGTCGTTTAATTGCACTTGCTGCTTTTTATCTCCCTGCTCCATGTGTTGTTGGAATCGGTTTCCCCGGCTACCTTGTAGGGGTCCCACTCCCCCTGCGCGCCTTAATCTTCTAGCTTGCCTGCCTGCGCATGCGTAGTCGCCTTTGATGTATGTATGTGCTCTCCCCTCTTCTGGGGGCATTTGTTTATGCGTTCTCCGTAAAAAACCATAAAATATGCATAAAACGCAAAGGCAGTTGCGATTCAAGTTAATCAGTAGACAAAATGTAAATGGATGTGCAAGGTAAAAGGGAAGGTGGGAAAGTGTTTAAAGGGGAGGGGCAGCAGAAACACGGTCGAGGCATTAGTAAAATGAAGCAGTGCATTAACCAGCAAAATTGCTGCAACTTGTTCAGTTTTTGCAGAAAGTTATCATCACACACTATAAGCCGTTTGAGCTTTCTGTATTAATTAATAGGGACCAGCATGCAGTGCCGGTTTTGGGTAATTGCGGTATGAATTTAATATCCTATTTAACTATTTACTAAAACATTTATTTTAATTTCCAAACAGCAAATTCGTTTCAACAGCTATTTGAATTTATTGTGTATTTCTATTTCGGCAATGTGTACAGTCATCTAATTGTCAGTCATCGCATGCACCATTGAAGCAGCAACCTTACAGTATTTCAGTGGCCCAAGACCTTTTTGCGATAATTTGGAAAATTTGCGATAGTTTTATTTATCTTATTGTACATAAGCTAATAAGGTCAAAGGATCTTCAAATTACCAAAAAAAAAAAAAAAATTTTTTTGAACTGGTTAAGTTGCTCCTCTTTATATGTTTATATCACATGGAGCCTCACCAGACACCTTGAGGACTTGGATTATGCAGACGACGTTTGTCTCACCTCTCACAGGCTCTGCGACATCCAGAGCAAGACTAATGACCTCGCCAGGCTAGCAAGCAAGATCGGACTTGAGATTAATGAAGCCAAGACCAAGGCAATGCGCTTCAACCACTCCAGTCAAGGGAACATCATCATATATGGGAACGCAATAGAGTTCGTCACAAGCTTCCCATACCTTGGCACCATCATCTCCAACAATGGCGGAGTGGAAGATGACGTCACAAACCGACTTACCAAAGCCCGATCAGTATTTGGGAGACTCTACCGCATCTAGAGCAACAAGATAATAAGCGGCGAACAAAGCTCCGAATCTACAATGCTTGCGTAAAGTCCATACTTCTATATGGTAGTGAGACATGGCTCACCACCAAGAAAATGACACAGAGACTGCAAGGATGGCACTGGACTGGAATCCCCAAGGCAGCAGACGAATCGGAAGACCAAGGATGACCTGGAGAAGAACCATCCTCCAAGAACTGACCCAATCGAGCACAACTTGGGACAGAGCTTAACTGACGGCGCAAAATAGAGTTCGATGGAAGGCTTTAGTAGAGGCCCTAAGTTCCCAAGCGGAATAATAAGGATTAAAAAAAATATATATGTTTATATAGTGAAGATCACTCAGTACTTTAGTGAGATGAATTTTCATCATTGGAATTAATCTGTAGATCATGAGTAGCTTAGCTGCAACTTCGTAGCTTACTCAATCTTTCATTCGTCAATCTCTGCCGCGCCGGCGTTTGGTACATTGCGACGCGTCATTTGACCAAGAACATTTTCATTTGCTTGGTTTATTCCGGGGATGGATTGTTTTTCATTGGCACTCCTCATCACTTGGCACATTTCATTGCCCTGCGCCACTGCCGGCTGCAGACGCCATAAAAAGCACATAAAAAGAAAGACTATTTAGCATGGTGCAGGGAGAAAGGGGGCGGGTGCTTTATTGGTACGCCAAGTGAGCAGCGAATGTACATGGTAGTAAAAAGTTGTATGAACGATAGACAAATTTTAGGATACAATGCCCCAACACCCCTTTGAACCTCCCTAACCGCATATTTCATGACCCCAAGGAACAAGAGGAACTTTCGATTGCACTATATAATGGGGCTCTATGAGAGCTATAAAATATTTATTCTACTACAAAATAACTGTACATAGATATATATACATAGCGGGACGCAATTAGGGATGAGAGGGGAGGGCGAAACAACAAAATGAAGTAACATATATACTATATGGATATATTGTATATTCACAGCGGCACGCAATTAGGGACGAGGGGGAGGACGCAAAATGAAGTAATATATATATATATATATATATATATATATATGTACATATTGGAGTGAGAGGCCATGGCACGCTCTTAGACTATATCGTCGGCCACCTGCGACTCCTGCTCCAGTATGGTGCTTTCGCGCAGTTTGCTCTTCAGGTTCTTGCTGGAGTTCGCTTCTGTGAGGCAGGGCTCATGTTCGGCCGCATGGTCATGGCTATCGACATCCACGTCCGCATCGCCCGCGGTGGCAGCCACATGCGCCGCATCCTCGCCTAGCTGCACCTTGTCCATGTGTCGCCGATAGCGATACCAGAGCTTCAGGCCCAGCACAAGCACGAAGTAGAAAAAGGCCAGGCAGATGATGACAATGATGATACGCCTGACAATCGACTTGGAGGCGGACTTGTTGCCGCGCACCACCAGGAACACCTCCTCGCGCTTCAGGCCCGCACTGCTGCCAATGGTGCAGCCATAGTGACCTTCATCCTCGAGCTGCACATTGCGGATCTCCAGTGTGCCGTTCTCCAGCAGCCGAAAGCGCTCCGTGTCCGTATTATTCTCGTTTAGGTAGATTAAGTCCTTGTCCCATCTTATGGTCGGTTTGGGTTCACCCGCTGCTTGGCAGTGCATCATGGCCACGTCCGCCTCGGCCACATCGCTGGGCGCTACTGGGGGCAGTGTGAAACGTGGTGCAACCACCACATTGATGGACACTGTGGCGCTTATCTGACCCTGACTGTTGCTCGCCTGGCACGTGTACTGACCACGCTGATCGTTGCTAACGCCGCGAAAGATCAGTGTGCCATTGTGATCGGTAACGTTCTCCGGCAGCGGCAATTGCGTTTCCTGCGAAACAAATTAAGTTAGAAAAACTGTTAAACTGCGGAGACTTTCTTCCTCCGTCCTGCTTACCCGCATCCATTTGACTTGTGGCGGCGGCGTACCCTGCGCTTTGCAGTGAATCTTGCTGACACTGCCCAGCTCCAGATTCTTTGACGTGGGCTGTGGTACAAACTTCAGCTGCTCAATGACCTCGAGGGTTCCCAAGCTGGAGCTAAACACAGAGCGACCCTCGACAAGCAGCTCGCACTGATATTGCCCCGCATCGCTAGCGAGGATGCTTGCAAAGTGCAGTGTGCCATTATTCTTGTGCAGCATGACACGTGCATCCTCACGCAATGTCGTCTCCAGCTGCGGTTCGCTGGTCGTGCTGCTTGCCACGCCCAGCTCCACCTGGCGCAGAGCTTTTCCGTCCTTGCGCCAACGAAGTACAATGCTCTGACTCTGCCGCTGCTCCTCCGGCAACCTATAGGCGCAAGGCAACTGCAGTGAGTTCTGCTTCTTGATGGTCAACTCCGCGGGCGGACCTTGGACAATACGCACTTCCGCTAGCGGCGTTGGCGACGCTACGAAATAAAAAAAGAGAGAAGTGGAGATGTGAAATAATTCTGGGAAGCGCTAAGGCAGCGTCAACAGCTATGCTTACCTAGCGCCAAGCTAATGATAATGAATACGAGGATCAAAGCAGAGCTCAAATGCGGTCCGAGCTGCCTTATCTGTGACTTCATCGCAATAAAATGTATTTGTTTCCGGCTTGTTTTATTTCTCTTTCTTGATTTCCTCTTTCCGTTTGCTTTACTTACTTTCGCAGCAGAAACCGGGGTCGGTGTCTCTTTTTGTGGCATGAATTTTCTCTTCCCTTCTGATTCCCTTCGGTTTTGCGGTTATCTCGGTGCTCACTTCCCGTAGCTCTTTTTGCTGTCGCAGCTTGTTCACTTCATTTTGTTTCACACTGTGAGCAGCAGGGGAACAGACATGGGCACGGACGCGCGGAGGCAGTTGCCGCCTAATGTTTATTTTTATGTTACGCACACGCGTCACGCTTAATTATCCTGGCTGCGAAGTTGCCGAAGTTCTCGCTATACTCATGCCGAAGCAACTGAAAACCGAAGTCGCTTAAGCTTAGCCGAAGTAAAGCAGAACACAACCCAACGCATTCGCTGTCGAAATTGAACTGAGGCAGCGACACCGAGCTAATTGAAGGCTACCGGGTCAAGCCTAGCCGAGTCTGAGAATGGAGGAGCAGAGAGTCGCGTTGACGAGTGCGCGCTCAGCTGTGCCTAGTATTTACCCAGTATTGTGCTTGATTGTCATGCTACGCTGCAAATGCAACGCTGTGTGCAGCTGCTACGCTTAAAGAAAGGTAAGAAATGGGTAGACGCTAAGGACGGAGACATAAATAACAGATTAATGTTACATTATAAAATGCTGCCGTCAGATAAAAAAAGAGTTGCTTTAACTGTAAAAAGCCACAAATAAACCAAGAATTTATTTTCTTTAAAACAATAAATGTAAGTTCAATATTTTATAATTTTTTTTAACATAAACTTCATTTGTACCCAATATTCTCGTTTCTCTAAATTCTTAAATTTTTCCTAATTCTAACGCTATCACTAATTTTACTCTGTTAAGTTTAAGTTCGGTAAGAAGAAGAAATCAGTGCTACCAGCACTGTTTGTGCTCTGTAAGCAAAAACCATAGACGAAATATACTTAAAGACAATGCGTTCCCGAGCAAGAGGCGGGCACACTTTACACTGTTTTTGCAGACTTCCATGCGCATCGGTTACTCATTGTACTGTCTTTCGCGCTCTCGATTGCGCAATTGTTTCCATTGTGCGTTCCTTTTCCTTCTCCATCCACACAAGATGTGTTGCCTTGGGTTTGTATGCTATGCTTTAAGTTTCTTCCTCTCGGTTTGTGTTGCCTAGCATTGCATTGCTATGCCTTGCTTTGCTATGATGGCAAAGTGAGAAACATGTATGTATAGGGTTACGCACTTGCATATGCGTTCAATAAATAACATAATAGTTATAATAATAATTTTTAAATAAATTTATGTTAATAATAATAATATTATTAAATGTACATTAAATTAAAAAGCAAAATTTTTTCTCCTTTATAAGAAAATACCTCTGCTAGTCATATGATATAATTATTGCAATCATTCACATTAATCACAAACTATTTAACATATTAATGCCAATTAAATAAATACGCAATATAATACGCATGCGCGCATACGCCACACTAAACAACTGGCCGCAAGTTTACATAAATATTCCAAAGTACATATGTGCATGAACACAATAAATTTAAACGCACCAAACTGCCAGCAACTCGCAAACTGTAATACATACATACGTACAATTCCCATGCAAAGTGCCTAGCTTGCAAATTCGAAGCATGAGCCATCTATAGGGATGCCAGAAACAGAAAATTGAAAAAGCAAGCGAGCTGCCGATGGACATGGCTCAATTGACTCGGCTAGTGATCCTGAGTATATATATATATACATATATACTTTGTAGGGTCTGCCACGCCTCCTTCTGCCTGTTACATACACAAACTTAGTATACCATTTTTGACGATTTCCAATGGCCGAATGGTATAATGAAAAGCATTTTTCCAGTTTTATACCAATCCTGGATTCGGTAAAGGTTAAATTATTCGGTAAACAAAATGCATGTTAATTGAATAAGTTTCAAAATTCAATTAAAACAAGTAAGAAAGCTACTGTCGAGTGTGCTCGACTGTAATATACTACCCACCTGCTCGTAGATCAAAATTATTTCCGGAACAATAAAGAACGGCTACAATCAAATTTTGACCATAAAAGGCCATAGACTTACAATATTTATGCAAAGTCAAAAACTAAAACAAGTAAGAAAGCTTCAGTCGAGTGTGCTCGACTGTAATATACCCGCTACCCAGCTGCTTGTACATAATTTATTTGCGGAACAAAAAAACGGCTACAATCATATTTTGACCGTTCAAGGCTATGGACTTATAATATTTATGCAAAGTCAAAATATAAAATAAAAAAAAAAAACATTTTTGCACACATTTAATTTTTGATGCGGGCGGGACTCGAACCCGTAAATGCATAATAGTACTGTTCGTTTTGCAGTCCACAACTTAACCCATTTCACCATCGTACACGCACACACGATTCGGCACAATGCTGCAAGCAGCGCTGCCGGCAGCGGTATTAAAAAGTTAACCAGAAACAATTTTTTTTTTAAATATTGATATAAAATGTAGTTTTGGGTAAATTTTATAGAAAAATTTGGTGATATATAATAAAAAACGGAGAAAATCTAGCTTCATTCAACCCTATTCAGATAAGTTGCTTAAATGTGTAGCGCAATTTCATTAAAATATGTCCATGTACTTTATACTAATAGAATACAAATAATAATGCAAATAAACACGTAGTCTTATTATACAATTCTCCTTTAAGTAACATTTAATGAGTTTCATTCAATTAACTGCCATATAACAAGCTAGAACCGTGTTTGTTTATAATTTAAATCTAAAACCATCAAACTCTATAACAGCCATATTATGATTGTAGTTTCCTCTATATAGTACTGTAATATTTACGTTATTATTGTTGGGGGTTGCTGCTTATTCAGTTCTTGTACTACAATAAATACGTCGAGTTCACAATTTTTTAAAAAAATCATCTCTTCAGCTAATTGAATAATGAGTATACAGTCTAAAATTGAGGTATGCTTGAGACGCGACTATAAAGTGCCTGCCTCTTGGCAACTCGGAATGGGCAGCGTGTCATCATTTTGTAGACAATGCCGCTGCACAGCACAAAGAGAGTCCAAAAGGCATAAACGAAGAGAAGTATAAATCGATTGGGATGCCACAACACGGTGTAACTCAAATTATAGTTTTCTGTAGAGAGAGAAAGAGAGAGGTACTTGACTCATCTTTAATATTACTATTATCCGAACTCTTACCAAGCACAGCGTAGCCCATGCCAATCTTTGTTTTGCCCATGCGATACGAGCAGGTTGGCACCATAATCTCTAGATAACTGTGTTTCTTCTCTTTTAGCTCCTGCAGATCGAAATGCCGCACGACATTCTCATAGAAATGAATGGCCTTTGTTGAGGGGTATACGAAAATGCGTGACTCGTGCCAATGGCCGGAGAATATTATATGGGGATCTAGATCGCTTATTACCGCACGCAACAGTGGACCACCGCCAATAAGCAGTGGCGCATGCGAGACGCCAATCCGCAAGCGTTCGGCATTGTGATCCCTATCGGGATTAGTAAAGTCCAACAACATGCGATTGATCTTAAAGAATCGCAAATGATTGTCATAGTCAAAGAGATCGTCGCTCATAAATTCGTTTTCAAAACGACGCTGATTGGAATTGGATATGTAGTCGCCATTATCGCCGCCAATGTCGTTGTCGCCCGGCACATGAACGCGCTGAAAGTAGGCGGAAATCATACGAAACTGTTAAGTAGTCGATCAAAGCGGTGATCCAGAACCAGGACTAAAAAATACATACGTTTGTCAGCTTTTTACTGCCATAAATGTGATTAAAGCGGCGCACATATTGCTTGTACTCCTGGGCTGTGGCGATGTTACCCTCATCGAGCAGGTCACCCAGAAAAACTATAATATGTGGTTGGGTAAAGGAGACAGCACGATCGAACGTCTTTTGCAGATACCTGTCCGAGTCGAAGCGCCCAAAGGGACTGTGATGCGAACTATCGTAGGAGTTACCTAAAATTTGTGGATCCGCAATAAGCAGCAGGCGTGTGCAGTTCTCTAAAAAACAAAACTCTTGAAATGCCGTAGGCAAATAAGATGTAAAAAAAAGGATCTTACCCAGTTTACAATCGATTGAGTGCCAGCTAAGCTGGGCTATATAATAGATGAGGACTTCATTGAAGAACACAAGTAGCAAAGTTAGTGCTATGAAGCCACGACAGAATAGTCTGCAGTAGATAACCGATGAAAGGGGGGCAAATCGTTCAATGCAGCATTATAATCTGTTGTGCCGCTTACCTATTTACGCCGCGCAGAGAAGCCATAATCATGCCTAGTTATTTTTACATTGGCGTTTCCCGATTAATTATGCGTTTTATGTTATTTTCTTGTGGTGGGGATGATAGTGTAACATTGCATTAGGTCGCGGTTCTATATTTAAAAATGCATATGCGAAAATTTACGTAAGTTCTCTCAAAATATTTGACTTTGATATTTGATTTTACAAGCGGACGCTCCACTCGGGCAGACAGCAAACGGCAACTAGTTTCCCTATTACCGCTTGGAACAAGCAAACCCGACGCTACAGAGCCTAATTTAATTAGAGAATATTAAGCGAATTGTGAGTGTCAATTAGAACAAAATGACCACCGTTTACTTACCAGCCGAGCCGAGCCCAATCCGTTGAATACTTTGTTTGTTTTGTTTTACTTGGCGCTTTTGGTAGCTATGAGCGTCCAACGCGTCGGTTGTCATGAGCGCGTATTGGTTTTGTAATTTGAATTTAAATTGGAAGCGCAACCGTTACAGAATGTGTGTGTCGTCAACGGTAACGGTCGACGGCATATTTAAATATCTCATTATCACTTACACATTACGACACATATAAGCGAAATATATTTTATATCTAGAGATGAAACATCCAGCTGGCAGACACGCATGTACACCAGTGTTGCCAGATCAGCCTTTCTTCCCAGTGAAAACTGGCTTTTAATCAAAGTGCCTATGCGGGCAACTTTAAAAACACCCAGCAGTGTAATATCTATATTTATCTTTGTACCGAGAAACGCGTGACCTGCAGATTTTTATTAAAGTATCACACATATTTTACATTTACACTTAGCCAAAATACCATTATTCCTATTGCCTGATTTTTCAATTATTTCTTTCAAAACAACTTTGTTTTTGTTTTTTTTTTTTTGAAAGTGCGCAACACTGATGCACACAGCATTGTTCAACATTTTTATGAAATGTTTGTTACAATTCATGCCATAGATGACAAATGCAAAAATATTTTCGGCCATAATGAAAAATTAAAAACCCACCTGTACAGGCTGTAAAGTGAATGCAGCAGTTATTGCAAACATATAAAGCAATTGACAAAAATCCAATATTATAATATACAAATCATCGACAAAAAATAATAGTTTAGTAATTCGTCTATGATAAAAAAAATGTAAGCAGTTTTTAAACATTTATCGTCTATGGTTAATGCAAAGTAGATCGGCTCTGCAAAAAAGCAACTCAACGAAGTTGGCGTTGCCAAACTAGCCTCTCTTTAATGTCTGGCCACATTGTTAAATAGAGCAATGGCGTGCCATTTCGCACAAAAAGTACGCTGTTAAAAGTTTTCACAGTAATAATAATACGTCATTTTGGCATAGCAAACTATAAAAACAAATGAAAATGACAAGATAATCGTGCATAGAAAGTGTTAATGTGCTTTAATTGCGTTTAAATTTTAGCGTGCCTGCTTCGTGTGTGCCGCTTCCACTTAAACAATTTGGCAATTTTTTTTACCGCTGACAACTACTCTCCGACTGTAAAAAGTAAGACCAGCTCTGCATAAAAATATGCAGCTGCTAATAGCAAGTAAAATAGTGAAAATACTCTGGAAAGAACGGCTTTAAACTAAATTTGGTTTCTTAATTTGGTTTTTGGATTGGTAAAAAAGAGGATTTTGTATCTCAAAACGTGATTGTGTTGGTATAAGTGTGTTGCAGTGGCTTGGCAATGCTGCTGCTGCTGACCGCTCCAATCGTTGATTTGGCAATGCTGCTGCGCTGCTTTGGCGCTGTTTTTTGTTATTTTTTTTTATACATAACGAGGGTCGCGTTTATTGCGATCTATAGCTAATGTGGGAATGCCTAATTTTACAATTGCAGTTAACAATAAGTCTTGGGTGGTGGACAGAAGAGGAAAGCTTTCAGCAATGACGGACATTGTGTACCCCAACGGCTGTCGGCCGTTGGTCGAGGATCTGGGCACTGATGAGCTTATTCGGCGTCTAAAGGTAAATACAAGCTTTAATAGTGCCACTGTGAGCTAACCATCCAACTTAAATACTTTTTCAGACACTGGCCAACGTACTACAGACCATGGATCAGGATGATAATCTGCACCAGCAGTACATTCCTCTTGCGCTGCATCTGCTCGACGATTTCTTCATGCAGCATCCATCACGAGATGTACAGCTACTGATTGCGTGTTGCATAGCAGATGTGTTGCGTGTCTATGCACCTGAGGCTCCTTACAAGGAGCAGGATCAAATTAAAGCGATCTTTAAGTTTTTTATCAAACAACTGCATGGCCTCAAAGATCCACGCGATCCCTCATTTAAGCGTTACTTCTACTTGCTGGAGAACTTGGCTTTTGTCAAGTCCTTTAATATGTGTTTCGAACTAGAAGATTGTCAGGAAATATTTCACGAACTGTTTAGCACAGTTTTTAAGATTATTAAGTATGAACTAGTCTGTTAATTATCGGTATTTATTAAATTATAATCCTATGTTTTCATCTCAGCAATCAGCACAGCGTCAAAGTAAAGAATTTCTTTCTGGATGTGCTAAGTCCACTCATAACCGAAGCGGATAATCTGTCAATCGAGCTGTTGGATCTAATATTAATCAACATTGTGGAGCCCAACAAGTCAGCTAACAAGTATGCCCACGAGCTGACAGAGCAGCTATTAGTCAAGACAGGCGATGCATTCGAGGCGACCATAAAATTGGTAAAAACAAATTACACCTTCATTAAATTTCATTCATTACAAAATATTTTTTCTTCTTAGTTTTTTAATCGTGTTTTGGTTATGGACAAACCCAATAACAAGCTCGCTATTACGAACAAAATCTATGATATTATATATGAGCTTAACCAAATCAACAGCGATTTGCTGTGTTCCGTGCTGCCGCAGCTGGAGAATAAACTACTTTCAACGGACGATGTTGAGCGATTAAGTAAGTAATTGATGATTTATTTATTAAGAATATTAAATTATCTACCATTCATTCTTAGAAGCAACAACTCTACTGGCGCGCATGTTCTCCGAAAAAGATTCACAGCTGTCCAAGAAGTATGCATCATTGTTGCGCACGTTTTTTGGACGCTTTTGCGACATAACCGAGCCAGTGCGTGTTAAGTGCGTACAATCCTCTATGCACTTTCTGTTAAATCATCCGCATCTTCAGGCTGAAATCACAGAGAAACTACGCTTACGCCATCACGATCTCGACGAAATGGTTCGCCATGAGGTGGTTATGGCCATTGTTGAAACCGCGAAAAGAAATTTCGATATTGTCGTGAAATCTCCAGAACTTTTGGAAATAGTTCGAGAACGTACAATGGACAAGAAATATAAAATTCGTCGTGATGCAATGAATGGTTTGGGATTCATCTATAAACGCGCCATTTGCGAGCCAAATGACTTAAGTCCCGAGGTTAAGCAGCAGGTTGATTGGATCAAGAACAAGATCATGCATGGTTATTACAAAATTTGTTTAGAGGATAAGCTGCTGGTGGAACGCTTACTCATTACGTGCTTGGTGCCGTACAAATTGGCATCAGAGGAACGCATGAAAATGTTGTACCATCTTCTGGCTGATCTCGATACCAATGCTACCAAAGCGTTTGTTGAACTGCAGAAAAACCAAATGAAAACACGCCACACCGTTAGTGAATGGATTAAGCTGCATCACTCTAGAGAGTTCACACCACGTGTGCTCAGTCAGCTGGCCGCTAAACAGACCAACATTGCCAAGTAATACTTGAGATTTTCTGTTACTATAAGAATACTATAACTAAAATAATGTAACTTTTAGATTGCTCCCGGAACCCTTAAAGGCCACTGAATTTCTTACTCAATTTAGTCAACATTTGCGGAAAGATGCTCAGCTCTTACGCTGCATTAACATTGTCCTGAAACGTGATGTAAGCTGTCGCGAATGTGCCGACACGATGAGTGTGCTGCTAAAGAAATTGGGCGCTCATATTACGACGAATCTGTACTACAATACTGTGAAAATGCTCATTGAACGTGTGGCGTCTGTTATGGTGGACAAAGAGTCTATTGGCGTGCTTATCAAGTAAGCTTTTATATTACTTATGTCTATCGGAAAAGTGTTTTACCTTCAAATGCTTAATTTACTTTGCAGCCTTATCGAGCAGTGCATTCAGGGAGGCGTAATCTGCAATGAGATTGGTATATCCCCGCAAGAAGCTGGCGAGCGTGGGCTCAAGCTGTTGTGTGTAAGTGAAATTAAACTATTATGTTTGAATGGATACCAAATTAATTAATTTGTAACTCTTTTAGATGTTATCATATGTATTTTCTGCACATTTCTTCACCGATACCTCGCTGCGACATTTGATTGCGCTATTGAGCTACGAGCATGAATATGTCGCTCCTCTTGTTCTAAAAACGCTGACGCATTTGGGTCGGTATCAGCCACTGATTGATGATAATAATCCGGCGATTTTGGATGAACTGGCGCCAGTATGCAAAGATTTTGCACTGATGGGTACGCCAAAGCAAGCCAAGCACGCTGTTCGTTGCATTTTTGTCAACAGTCAATCATCGTCTACGGCCACAACGGATGGTGGCGGCAGTGCCTCAACTACCACGCAGACTGTGCATCCGATATTCAATGAAATTATCGAGGAGCTACGTGTTAAATTGACACCCAATTGTGAATATCAGCGCACAAAGATTGTGACATTGGGTCATATTGCATTCAACATGCCGCAGGCATTCCTGACACCTATAAAGAATATGATTGCACGTCGCATTGTGAAAGAGTTGCTCATACAGGAGGTGCCAGAGACGCGAGAAGACGAGTTACCCGAAAGCGATTGGTGTGAGCAAGACGAACTACCGTCAGATACACTCTGCAAACTGGATGCACTTAAGACGATGGCACGCTGGTTACTCGGATTACGTTCGGATGAGCATGCGGCACAAAAGACCTTCCGAATGCTGGCAGCCTTTGTTAATCAGCGTGGAGATTTGCTAGCTCAGAATCGTTTGTGTGGTGCCGAAAAGTCCTGGCTGCGTCTTGGCGCCGCCTGTGCCATGCTAAAGGTGTGCGAACAAAAAGGTGTGGGCGATCAGTATAGCGCCGAGCAGTATTTACAGCTTTCTCAGCTTATGGTCAGTACAGTTGTATCATCCATTTATGTAGCTTTATGTTAAATTCGTTTTGTAATTGTAGGAGGACCCTGTGCTTGAGGTACGTGAGATTTTTTCGCGAAAACTGCACAAAGGTCTGGGTAAAAGTCTACCTAGGAATTGCCTGCCGCTGGACTTTATGGGATTCTATGCGCTTAGCGGCATGGAGACCAATAGAAAGTAAATTTAATACATGTATTTTCCAATTGCATATATTTCATTAATACCGTTAACAGACTGCAGGATCAGATTCGACATTACGTTGAGACGGATATTAACAAGCGTCGGGAATATCTCAAAACTGTGGTCATGACGTGTAAGTTGCGTATTCTTTTTGTTATACACATTTAAATAATTGTATAAATCCATTTGGTTTTTAGCACCGGACAGCTCGACAGAATCGCAATCGCTGCATATTTTACCTGATTACATGATAGCCTTTGCCATAGCGGTTTTGGTGCACGATCCCTGCTATACAAACCATGAGGACTATGTGCAGCTTCGCAAGATGGAGAAGTGTTTGCGATTTATACTCGAGCCTCTGATGGCAAAACGCGAATCATTTGTTTATGGCTTCTACAAGCAGCTGTTGCAGCTGATTAAACATCGCGAGTTTGCCCAGAGTTCGGACAAGGATAGAATGCAAAATAACCACGTATGTTATTTCGGTGTCTGTTGTAATAAATGTTCCAATAATTCATCATATTTTAATTTAAATAGAAAATGTGGGCGCTCTGTGATCTCGCCATGCACATAATCGATGCCAAAGTTGGCCAATGTGATGGCACTTCGGGTGCATTCTCAATGCCTCTGGCTCTGCCTGATATGTATTATAAACTGCCCGCCACAGCCAATTTCCAAAATAATGAAATCTATATACCGTTGGACGTATATACACTGGGTGTTAAAGCTGGCAAAGCTTCTGCATCAACGTCGAGTGCCTCCTTGGCTGCGTCCACCAAACGAACTGCAGACCTGGCTATTATGGATGACGAGAACTCTCAGGTAACTAGTACATTTCAAACCAATTTTAGAATTGTGTCCTAACGTGCATGACTTTGTATTTATAGGAGAACAACCTTTTTGATAACATTCGCGCCGCAGACACAACGGAGCCAATGGCCAAGCGGACGCGCGGCGGTGCCACAACGGCAGCCAAATCGTAGAGCAAGAGAATGAAGAGCGTATTTGTTAGTTTAGTATTAGTTTAGGCCCTAAGTTAACTAAATATTTAAGATTAGTACACACACACAGGCAAATATACGTACATACACGACAGAGCAACAAATACAACAAAGCCAGCAATAAAGAAATGCCCCCGCAGAAAGAAATTCTTGTAACCTCTTATGTTTGGATCCAGGCACAAGAAGACCAACCAAAATATGGCATATACCATTCGCTGCTAGGGTTGCCTAATTTGTTAGATTTATTTTTTAATTTTAGAAAGAAATTTGAATTTAAACTCATATTATTCTATTTAATATTTTAAACTGTATCTTCTTTCGTATGCACGTCTTTTAGTTTGATTTTCATAGTCTCTACTCTTTGCACCATTTTAAACAACCAATCAGTAATGATAGATATGTAAAGAAAAATTATCGAATATATGAAAATTTGTTTAAAATATGCCGCGACATAACAGGGCCTTATTAAGAAATTAATATAAACTTTTTCATTAATGCAGTTAACATTTAGTTAATATAAAATGTACGATTAATCATAATATTCATTAATATTAATATTAATCATAGTATACACATACACATTCATAAATTACAGACAATGCATTGAAAATGTTTTAAAACACTTAATGAATACGTTAAATTAACAAAAAAAAATACTGTACATTTAATTATTACTACTGTTTTCCAAAAGCAAACATGAAAATAAAACAAAATTTTCAAAATACGCAAAATCCGATTTAAAGACTCGGCTGCTCGCGCTCAACACAATTGTATAGGCTGTGGTAACACTGTTTTTAGAAGAAGAAACTACGAGAGTTACCAATATGCGCACGCAGCTTGGCAACTCTTTAATTCAACTGCATTCGAATTGGCAGAGGTGAATGTGCGCAAGTGTGTGTTTTCTTTTTTATTCGCGTTTTATGTAAATTGTATGAAGAGTGATTAAAAGTGGTACCAAGTGTTACCAGTTCGCTGTGAGAATAAATTTGATTCTATTTGGTTCAAAAACAAAATTGCTGCCGAGGAGTCTAAAGCAGCAGATAGCTTCGCAATACTAATTGAAGAAGCAAACACAGCAGCAGTAACAACAAGAGCAGCAAGCGCAGAAGCAGTGCGGTGTCGCAGCTACAATTAGTTTCTGTAGTTCACAAACAGCAACCACAGCAAGTCAACACATTCGCGTGGAAGGTGTCAAGGGATTTATATTAATAAGTAAGTACTTGCATATGCCATACATATGTATATGTATGTATGCATGAAGTGAAGACTGCACTTTGTAACTTTACATACAAAATTTATAAATAGCAGCATGTTCACGTACACGTCTGTGCATGATCTCATAGCGATTTCCACTTCTCGAATGCTTGACTGTAATATACCCGCTACCCAGCTGCTCGTACATCAAAATTATTTGCGGAACAATAAAGAACGGCTCCAATCATATTTTGACCGTGGACTTACAATATTTATGCAAATCTAAAATAAAACAAGTAAAGAAAGCAACAGTCGTGCGCGCCCGACAGTAAGATACCATTCGCCCAGTTTCGAAACAAATTATCACACATTTAAATCAATTAAAAAACGAAAGTTTTTCCGCCACCTATTGTTTTGATTAGATCTATTTTTGAATAGCGCCATCTATATGTGAAAACTGCATAGCTTTACACATGCTACGGCTGAAACGAAGCATTGTGACGATGACGTCACGACGCGCAGCACATTCGCAAGCAGTGGATGTACGGAAAACGGAAACATGGATAACTTCTGTGTTTATCGTCCGATTGGATTGTAATTTAGGGAATAGATTTATAATGCAATTATTTATTTTATACCAAAGCAGAAAGCTGTAACTGCAATACTTCTCCTGATAATCGAAAATTATCGATTTGCGTGGGCGGTGGGTGTGGCATCAAAAATTGAAAATAATCTACCTATGGTATACAAGAACCTTCATGTGAAATATGGTGTCTCTAGCTTTTGTAATAGCTGAGATCTAGACGTTCAAACGGACAGACGGACAGACAGACGGACATGGCTCAATCGACTCAGCTAGTGATCCTGAGTCAGAATATATATACTTTGTGGGGTCTGCCACGCCTCCTTTTGCCTGTTACATACATTTGCACAAACTAAGTATACCATTTTTGACCATTTTCAATGGTCGAATGGTATAAAAAAACAAGTAAGAACGGCTACAGTCAAGTGTTGACTGTATAAGACCATGGATTTTTCAAGGTTATGAAAAAAATCAGATTTAGAAAACTGTTATTGGTAAACGTGTTTTTCAAAGAAAAATAATAAACAACACATATTATTTTCAGTTAGACTCCAAGCAGTCCTAGCAGTTGGAAAAAAACGCTGCTTGGAAAAAACACTGCTTGCTTGCAGTGGGCGCAGTGCAAATCTATATGAAACGTTGAATAACTTGTATGTTTATTATCCGATCAGAACCAAATTTTCAGCGATCGTTTAGGTGGTGATAGTTATTATTCACACCAAAACTGAATACTCTAGCTTTATTATTGCGCTTGCTATTCGGTTTATCGATTTGCGGGGGGGGCAGTAGGCGTGTCCCAAATTTTAATAAAAATTTTACAGCGTATTTACATAAGTGTTGTCACCAAATTTGGTGGCTCTAGCTTTTTTAGTTTCTGAGATATAGGCGGTCATACAGACGGACGGACGGACAGACAGACAGACATGGCTCAATCGACTCGGCTAGTGATCCTGAGCAAGAATATATATACTATATGGGGTCGCAGATGCCTCCTTCTACCTGTTATGCACATTTCGACAAACAAAATAGACCATGTATTTTTTTAAAATCCATGGTCTAAAAATGTTTGCACACATTTAATTTTTTATGCGGGCGGGACTCGAACCCGTAAATGCATAATAGTACTGTTCGTTTTGCAGTCCACAACTTAACCCATTTCATCACAGAACACGCACACACTATTCGGCACAATGCTGCAAGCAGCGCTGCCGGCAGCGCTGCTTATAGCTATGAAAAACGAAAATTAACAATATGGCATCAAAAGGGGACGTGGCCAAAATTCAAAATAAACTTGATCAGCGTGCATAGTAACACATATTGTCACCAAATTTGGTAGTCCTAGCTCTTATAATAGCTGAGATCTAGAGGTTCGCACGGACAGACAGACGGACATGGCTATATCGACTCGGCTGTTGATCCTGAGCCAGAATATATACACTTTATGGGGTCGGACATGTCTCCTTCTGCATGTGGCATACATTTTCGGTTTGAACAAAGTATGTAATAATACCCTTCTACTCTAAGAGTAGCGGGTATAAAAACTTATTTACCAATTGAATGCTGCGCATTACGTTTCGACCAACTCCAGCTTTGCCTCATTTGCATACGCGGATGCAAGCAAGCAAAAATTTGTTCACTTATTGCTTTACCTGTATTTACCCACATAGACGTCTCACATAACACAAATACGTATATAATCATGGGGAATTTCAAGTTCTTCGTTGTGCTGACTGTACTTAACGGTATTTCGCACTCGATCGCTTCACGCGACCTCTAAACCAGTGTGTTAAGTACCAAAAAAAAAATAAATAAATTGAGGTCTTAAAATGTTAAAATAAAGGTGTTTCTTTAAAAACAAACGATATTGCATTTTTTTCTTTGCGCGTAATATGTATTTATTAATTATTTACGCGAATATCAAGTAAATTGCCTTGGTGGTAAAACTGGTCGCAATATACGTTGTCAAAATTTTTTTCTGTGCTCGACAAGTTTATTTTGTTGCGCTGATATCACTCACTGGGAAATTGATGTGACCTTTGCGTCGGACTCTATTAATAAACCATTTCTAAATTACCGTGCACAGTGTTGACTGACGTTTGGGACGAACTTCACCTGCGTTCTAGATTAGGCCCATTTCTTTGTGGCTTTCTCATAGTGGCCTTCTTCTGGGTCATTATTTATATCGACAGCGATGAACCGGGCGTAAATCCAGGGTTGTGGCGGTAAGTTATTAATGGACATAGAGAGATAATTTTGTTTACGTATCTCATTGACTTCTTTGCGTTGTACAGGTACTGCAATGGAAAACCCAGAATGGAGCTAAGCTATGCGTTAGCTGTCCTTATCGGAGTTACAATCACAGCCGTCATGTACTTCAAATTATAGAAATTCTTATGAAAATTATTTGTCTGAGTTAAACACACAGCAGTATTAGCAAAAATTTCCAGTCACAGTTAACGGTTAATTTATTTAAATTTTTTGTTAAATACTCCAACAGCAGCTAAGGAAGCTAACTTTATTATTAAGTAATTTAAATAGATTTCACATTCTAACTTATTATGTTAATGATAATAACATAACATAAAATCCCACACACTAAGTGCAAATTAAAATTAAATGAATTAAGTAACAGCATGTATTGAATTTAATTTGGAACTGCATTTTGCCGTAATATATACGAAGTAACATTCTCGATTCTCGTAAAATTTTGTTGCCAATCGGCGACGCTTACCTGTAACACGCTAAAGGTGTGCAATCGGTTCTCGCCCGTGAAACGGCCCACCACATGAAGATAACAGCCTGTAAAGTTGCCCGATAAATAAAAAGATAAGGAAACATTTTCAGCTGCAAAAACTACTACGTTTATATCGTGGCAATTTAAAAATACCACATTATAGCATGACATAAACGTAGTATACATATAAGGTTAGTTAAAGTTAGTATATATTTAAAGAAAGCTTGATATTTGCTTGCCATGGCTCAGAGACTTGAGCTCTTCTTTAAAATCATAGAAAATGCTTTGCAGGATTGCGCCTTGATTATCGTTACGCATTAGCAGCGTATGTTTTCCTCGCTTACCGACAATAATGCGCAACAGTTTTCCTGTAGAGCAAATAATATTAATAAACGCAACTTCTAAATGGGTATCTATATATAACCATACCGTAAACATTCCAAAGCACATTCAATTGCGGCTGCGCTTGATGCATTTTAATGCAAAAATCAACACGTCCGATTAGGCTTAAAATGTTGCGGCTTGGCTTGGACATTGCTGCTGGCAAAACCGGGAGAGACTCAACTTTATTTGTTGCTATTGTTGTCGGATTCGTGTGGCTCAGCGAGCAAGAATTTGTTTTATTGAGCCCTCTTACAGCTTGTGCATAAATAAATTCTTGTTTATGCTTAGTTTTCATTGGTTCATCAACAAAGCCCGAAAATATAAGCTTATTTTAGTTCTGATAAAGACTTAGCTTTGTTTGCTTAAGTTGACTTACAGTTTTCCGCAGCAAGACGGAGGCAGTATCAAAGCCCTCATTGTCAATACGCTTCGATTTTAATTTCTGTTGCCTATTGGCCAAGGTGTTGGCTTTTTTCGCTTATATATAAATATATATAATATAAGTATATTATAATAAAAAAAATATATAAAGTAATTTACATACCTTTGTGTGAAAACATTTTGTGCAAAAAAAAAATTAATAAAAAATGGCAGTTATTTCGGGTGACCGTCTTCTATTAATTGGTTACATGCATCTCTGTACGAATCGGTTGATTTCGATATGTCGATAAATTTTCTGGCATATCGACACTTTCCACGCGAGTTTATTTTCGTTTTAATGCATAGAAATTTTGTAAATAGGCACTAGTTCAAAACGACTTAGCACGAGCTAAAACTGCAACAATGAGTACAATTTTGGAGAAAATTGCGGCCATTGAGTCAGAGGTAAGCCGGCAAAAGTAAAACCAACAGCAACCAATAGGAAATCTAACCTGTCTTCCTCTTCGTTCCTTATGTATTTATGTATATATGTATGCATGCACGAATATGTAGATGGCACGCACGCAAAAGAATAAGGCAACCTCTGCCCATTTGGGTCTGCTGAAGGCGAAACTTGCAAAGCTGCGACGCGAGCTTATCTCCCCCAAGGGAGGCGGTGGTGGAACCGGCGAAGGTAAGTTGCAATTAATAAGATAAACCGTAGAATTAACCAAACACTTTTTTAGCCGGCTTTGAGGTGGCCAAGACTGGTGATGCTAGAGTCGGTTTTGTCGGCTTTCCTTCGGTGGGTAAGTCGACGTTACTTTCGAATTTGGCCGGCGTATACTCCGAGGTGGCAGCCTACGAGTTCACAACGTTGACTACAGTGCCGGGATGTATCAAGTACAAGGGCGCCAAGATACAGCTGCTTGATTTGCCCGGTATCATTGAGGGTGCCAAGGACGGCAAGGGTCGTGGTCGTCAGGTAATCGCTGTTGCGCGAACTTGCAATCTTATCTTCATGGTGCTAGATTGTCTTAAGCCGCTCGGGCACAAAGCGTTGTTGGAGCACGAGTTAGAAGGCTTTGGCATACGGCTAAATAAGAAACCCCCAAATATTTACTACAAACGAAAGGACAAGGGCGGTATAAATCTCAATTGTATGGTGCCTCAATCGGAGCTAGATAATGATCTGGTCAAGACCATTTTGTCGGAGTATAAGATACATAATGCAGATATTACGCTGCGCTATGATGCGACTAGTGACGATTTGATTGATGTTATCGAAGGCAACCGGATTTACATACCCTGCATCTATTTGCTGAACAAGATTGATCAGATTTCTATTGAGGAACTGGACGTCATCTATAAGATTCCGCACTGTGTACCCATATCGGCGCATCACCATTGGAATTTTGATGATCTGTTGGAACTAATGTGGGAATACCTGAGGTTAGTGCGAATCTATACCAAGCCCAAAGGTCAGCTGCCCGACTACAGCTCTCCCGTGGTGCTCCATAATGAACGCACCAGCATCGAGGACTTCTGTAATAAGCTGCATCGTTCCATTGCCAAGGAATTTAAATAGTAAGTAGTTATTTTGCAGCAGTTGCACAATTGTTAAATATATTTTATTTTAGCGCGTTGGTCTGGGGCTCTTCGGTCAAGCATCAGCCGCAGAAGGTTGGCATTGAGCACATACTGAACGATGAGGATGTGGTGCAAATTGTGAAAAAAGTTTAAAACGTTTTTAATACATTGACTTGTGTTTTTCGGCATTATTTCTGAAATATAATTATTTTGCGCTAAGTGCCAAATTTCGCTTAGTGTTTAGTTTCAACTTATCAAAAATATTGGCAATGCAGGAAAACTATCGATATTAAGTGTTGCGATACCTGTCTTTCGTCTGCGATGTATTTGTTATTAAATATTTTTATGGAAAATGCTGGGTTTCCTGGAAAAATTTCCATAACTCTTAGACAAATTATTGTTAAATCGTATATAAAAAAGAAACTATTTCAATTGGTTATCGGAATACACTGATGCCGGTATTCAACAGGTCTATCTGTTTATTGCCAGCGCTGCCACTTGGTTGACAGATAAGTAAATCGAAATATCGATATCAAATAACCATCGGCCCAAGCCCGGCACTAGCCTCGCGTTGTTATTCTTTTAATTTCTATTAATTATTTTAAAATGGTAGAGCAAAATAGAACAGACAAAAACGGAGATGGTAATGTCTGGGAACCAGGCGATAGTAAAGAGTGGGGGAAACCTATCAAGCCGCTGCAGGAGAAATGGAAGCTTGTGCCAGCATTTCTTCAAGTTAAGGGTTTGGTAAAGCAGCACATTGATTCATTCAACCATTTTATTAATGTGGACATCAAGAAAATTGTGCGCGCCAACGAGCTCGTGACGAGCGGGGCCGACCCACTGTTCTATCTTAAGTATTTAGATGTGCGCGTGGGCAAGCCGGATATCGATGATGGATTTAACATAACCAAAACAACCACGCCGCACGAATGCCGGCTTAGAGACACCACTTATTCGGCGCCCATCTGCGTAGACATTGAGTACACACGCGGAACGCAGCGCATTAAGCGCAATAATTTGCTCATAGGACGCATGCCACTAATGCTCAGGTGTTCAAATTGTGTACTTACCGGTAAATCTGAATTCGAGCTGTCCAAGCTTAATGAATGCCCCCTGGATCCAGGCGGTTATTTTGTCGTGCGTGGGCAGGAAAAGGTTATTTTGATACAGGAACAATTATCGTGGAATAAAATGTTAACGGAGGACTTCAATGGAGTCGTCCAGTGCCAAGTCACATCTTCGACACACGAGAAAAAATCTCGCACGCTGGTGCTGAGCAAGCACGGGAAATATTATTTAAAACACAATTCCATGACGGACGAAATACCCATTGTGGTGATATTTAAGGCGTTGGGCGTGGTATCCGACCAGGAGATTATGGCGCATATTGGTCTGGATGCACGTTCGCAGAATCGATTTGGTGCATCTCTGTTGGAAGCCTTCAATCTTAAGATCTTCACCCAACAACGTGCTCTAGACTATATGGGTAAGCTGCTGGGGAGCTGTGTTTAAAGCAGGCTAACATATCTTTTCTACAGGCTCCAAGCTAGTTGTAAAGCGTTTTCAAACTGCTACCACCAAAACCCCATCGGAGGAGGCACGCGAACTTCTGCTGACCACAATTCTTGCTCACGTCCCTGTGGACAATTTTAACTTTCAAATGAAGGTTATATACGTGTCACTGATGGTGCGCCGCGTCATGGCCGCCGAGTTGGACAAGTCGCTTTTCGACGATCGTGATTATTATGGCAATAAGAGACTAGAGCTTGCAGGTTCATTGATTTCACTGATGTTTGAGGATCTGTTCAAGCGCATGAATTGGGAGCTTAAGATGATTGCAGACAAAAATATACCCAAGGTGAAGGCGGCACAGTTTGACGTAGTAAAGCACATGCGTGCTGCACAGATCACCGTTGGGCTGGAATCTGCAATTAGCTCGGGTAACTGGACAATCAAACGTTTCAAAATGGAACGTGCAGGCGTCACTCAGGTGCTGTCACGTCTCAGCTATATCTCGGCACTTGGAATGATGACGCGAGTAAACTCGCAGTTCGAAAAGACCCGGAAAGTATCTGGTCCGCGTTCGCTGCAGCCAAGTCAATGGGGTATGCTGTGTCCCTCTGATACGCCAGAGGGTGAGGCTTGCGGTCTGGTCAAGAATCTTGCGCTAATGACGCACATCACAACAGAAGTGGATGAGCGGCCGGTGATGACCATGGCCTACAATGCCGGCGTCGAGGACATTCGTGAGGTCAGCGGCAATCCCATTAATAATCCCAATGTATTTCTCGTCTTCATCAACGGCAACGTTCTTGGGCTGACCATTAATCAACGGCATCTGGTGCGAAATTTGCGCTACATGCGTAGGAAGGGTCGCATGGGCAGTTTTGTTTCAATACACACCTCTTACACTCAACGCTGCATCTTTATACACACCGACGGTGGGCGATTGTGCAGGCCATATATCATTGTGGATAATAGTCGCCCGCGTGTGCTGGGACATCATTTGGATGAGCTGCAGCGGGGCATACGCAAGTTCGATGACTTTCTGCATGACGGCTTGATTGAGTACTTGGACGTAAACGAGGAGAACGATTCGTTTATTGCATGGAATGAGGAGCAAATTGAGCCGCAAATAACACATCTGGAAATTGAGCCGTTTACCCTCCTAGGAGTGTGCGCTGGTCTAGTGCCCTATCCACATCACAATCAGAGTCCGCGTAATACCTATCAATGTGCCATGGGTAAACAGGCCATGGGCATGATTGGCTATAACCAAAAGAACCGCATTGACTCACTAATGTACAATCTGGTGTATCCCCAGGCGCCGATGGTCAAGTCGCGAACCATCGAGTTGACCAACTTTGACAAGCTGCCTGCTGGACAAAATGCCACTGTGGCTGTCATGAGTTATTCCGGTTACGATATTGAGGATGCGCTAATTTTGAATAAGGCCTCCATTGATCGGGGCTATGGACGCTGCTTGGTGTACAAAAATTCCAAGTGCACAGTAAAACGATATGCTAATCAGACATTTGACAGAATCATGGGTCCTGTTAAGGACGCTCTGACCAATAAGGTGATTTTTAAGCATGATGTGCTGGATACGGATGGCATTGTAGCGCCTGGTGAGCAGGTGCAGAATAAACAGATCATGATCAACAAGGAAATGCCAGCTGTGACATCCATTAATCCTCTAGAGGGTCAGTACGGTTAGCGTGATGTATGTATATCCCTACTAATTATATCCTTTTGGGTAGGCCAATCCACACAGGTTCCCTACACCGCTGTGCCGATAAGCTACAAGGGACCGGAGCCTAGTTACGTTGAGCGCGTTATGGTTTCCGCCAATTCGGAGGAGGATTTTCTCATCAAGATCCTGTTAAGGCAAACGCGTATACCGGAAATTGGAGATAAGTTTAGCTCGCGGCATGGACAGAAAGGAGTTACAGGCCTCATCGTGGATCAGGAAGATATGCCCTTTAATGATTTTGGCATATGCCCAGACATGATCATGAATCCTCATGGTTTTCCTTCCCGTATGACAGTGGGTAAAACGCTGGAGCTGCTGGGCGGCAAAGCTGGCGTATTGGAAGGCAAATTCCATTATGGAACCGCATTTAATGGGTCCAAGGCGGCCGATGTGCAGGCAGAACTGGCGCGTCATGGCTTCAACTACATGGGCAAGGACTTCTTCTACTCTGGCATAACGGGTGCACCACTGGAGGCTTATATTTACTCCGGGCCTGTGTACTATCAGAAGTTGAAGCATATGGTGCAGGACAAAATGCACGCCAGAGCACGTGGACCAAAAGCTGTGCTCACGCGCCAGCCCACACAGGGCCGTAGTCGTGAGGGTGGCTTACGTCTGGGTGAAATGGAACGCGATTGCTTGATTTCCTATGGAGCGAGTATGCTCATAATGGAACGACTCATGATATCTTCTGATGCTTTTGAGGTCGATGTCTGTCGCACCTGCGGCAGGTTGGCCTACTGCTCGTGGTGTCACTTTTGTCAGTCTTCGGCGCGAGTCTCCAAAATATCTATGCCGTATGCCTGCAAGCTGCTCTTCCAAGAGCTCACCAGCATGAATGTGGTCCCCAAGTTGATATTGGAGAACTATTAATTGATCTATTTATAACTCTAAGATAAGATTCAATACAAATATTTGAAAATGTTACTTGACTATTTTATAACCTTTTTTATTCGAGGGTTGAAAGTATAATTTTTTGAATAAAATTGAAATAAAGAAAAACAATAAGAGAGTTTTAACTGTTTGGCTGATTGGGTTGGTAAAATACTTGAGCGTATTTTGTTAAAATAAATTCCATACTGATTAATCTTGTTTTCGCTGGCGCGTCCTTTTGTACAAGCACAAAGGTTTTGTCCGATGTGTACGCGAGCGTGTGGCACTTCAAGTGGAACGGCCTCTTTGCGTATACTGCGTGATGTTGCTGAAACAGGGAGGCTGTGTTTTTAAGGGCCTAGTACGTAGAAAATAATGTTTTACTGAACTTTCAAAAATTTAGCAAATACGAGTATGTACCTATTTATACCTTAAAAGATCTTTGCATACTCACATCTTTTATGGTGCACTGTAACCACTCTGTTTTGTACTAGGGTATCAACTTTCTACCCTTCGCAGACTTGTTGATAATCAATTAGCAAAGAAAAATAAACACTAGGGCGGGATGAGTCGGATGTGTTTATATATTCAGAAATTGAGTGCTCAAGGGCCGCCAAATTTGTTGGCTGCTTTTTACGACGAGTATGAGCGAGGGAGAAAGCCTTTTCGACAGTGCCTGGTCCGACTTTGAGACTGTTCATAAACCTATTTTGGCCAAGTTTGCTGCTTCAGTGGGTCAATGCACTGGCACTGGCCCCGCCACGCACGTGACTCGGCAACGAGCAACACTTACGAAGCAGTGTCCTTGTATGTTATTTCATTGACCACACAGGCAGGCAGGCAGGCAACAACTGCTGTTGCAAGTGCAATGACAGCGTCATGAGTGGTTGGAGTGTGATGAGTGGGGTAGCTATCCGTAAGCAATGATGCACGAAATAATGATAAGTACCAACGCTGAAGCAACGGGGCTGCTGCCTTTCGGTTTCGACTGGGGCTTAAGCTCTGGCATATTCTGCAAAAATCATGCTTTTTGACTATTTGTCAAAGACTTTACTTTTGATTCAAACGTACAAATTAAGGGATTTAACTGGGCGCTGGCCAGCTAAAGCAAGTTAAGCGTCGCGACGTTTGACTGCAGACAGAAAACCAGAAAATGTACCTGTATCAATTAGCAGCGATCTGTTAGGAAAGCAGATAAAAGAGCGAGGCACACTTTAACATTGAGCGAACTCTTTTATGAGATAAAGTTAGTGATGTGCGATTGTTAACAGTGCAGGTCAATAACAGTGTGCTTATTAACTTAAAATATTATTCGATTTAAGAAATTTGGTAAAGGTTAAAAGGCTGTTAGCGTTACCGATATTTTTGATTTTTTTTATTGATAAAGCTTATTTAACAAGATTTTAGGTGAAAGAATTATTTGGCGGTCGCTTCTAGTTTTTTTTAATTGAATTTTGAATATACTTAAATTTACATGTATTTTGTTGTTGCCTTTTTTTGTGTGTCGATACACACAAACTGATTTGTTTGAAATAAAAACTTAGTGAAGACATTAAGGTTAAGCCAACCAGCGACAAGGCGACTACCGATCATAGACTTTTTGTCGGTCGCGTTAAAATTCTGCAAGAGCATCAAGCGATTTCCTAATTTTATGCCAGTCACAATTTTAGTTTATAATAAATCGCTTATGGAACACTGTGCGTAACAAAATAACGCTTTACTGAGGGTCAAAGTTCAATTAAAAAAACTAGAAGCGACCGCAAAATAATTAGTTCACCTAAAATCTTAGTAAATATAAGACTATCAATAAAAATTTCAAAGAATCGGTTACGTAGTCAGCTATTTTACCTTTACCACAAATTCTTTCAGTATAAATGAAGTAAAATCTTACATTTAAAATTTATTCAAATATCAAAAGCTATTTAATTTTTAATTATTACTTGTTAAGTTGAATATTACTTGTTAAGTTGATTGTTCAGCAAAACAGCTAATTTTAACATAATAGTTCTATTCACACGTACATATATACATAAGTTTACACTAGTCTTCATAATTTTAATTTTACCTGCAGACAATCAGGGTATAACAGCGCTGTTAGCTGCTATATTTTGCCCGCATTAGCCGAACTGCTCTTGCAGTTGCTTGTCCTGAATATGATTCGTCTTTGCGCTCTCTTTCGCTGTGACTGACTATAAAAGGCAAGCCTTCATAATAGAGAGAGTTCAGTTGGAACCGGCCGTCGCTCGCGTTTTTTGCAGAATGCACGTAAAGTTCGGTTGTGCTCTTGAATTATAGATGGAAAGCTGGAAAAAAAAAAAAAACATTAAGTGCAATTTGTACAAAGAAATAATTATTGTCGGTTTGTTTTGTGCGACAGCGAACGGGTGCAAATAAATGAATAATTACTAATGGAAATATTGTGCAGTGCTGCTGCTTGGGTTTAAAATGAGACTGTATGAATGAGGAATATATCAAAATATATATCTACTAAATAGTAAATAATTTCAAAATTCCTTAAAAATGCCAAACAGAGGGGATATCGCAACAGCAAATTCGAGTGACTCCAACAAGCCGTTTAAAGTAAGTTACATTTATAGAATACAATAGCTAAGGCTACGGCTTTACTTGTATTGCAGTGCCATGCCCTTTTCTGGGTATAGTGACGCAATTGTTGTTTTTGCCGCCGTTGTTGTTGTTTTTGTTGATGTCGTTGGCGTTGATAACCGCGTGCTGTGTGTTTCGCATTTGCGCTATTTCCATACGAAAACTGGGTGAACTCGAAGCTGCGAGAGAGCACGTTCAAAAAAAGGGAGAGCGACAGAGAGAGCACACAAGGTGCAAAAGCTTTGCCCCTCTGCATGTGAGAATAAAAGCGCCAGAGCGCGGGAGAGCCAGTAATAGCTTTGGCTGAGCAAACGCAAAAGGTTTGACATGATTTCTTTTCTTCCTTTGCATTTCGCATTTGTGGATTTTTTTTTGCTGTTATTTACTTTGCAGTTCTCCTTTCACAGTTGCGAACTGTTTGTCTTTAGCATTTGTTTGTTTGCTTGCATTGTCTTTGTCGTCAACTAATTTCTTTATCCGCTGTCTAAATATCTCGTAGCTCGATTCTAAGGAATTTTTTTTTGTCAAGTACTTATTTTTTGAAACGCCTGAAATTGGGGACGCGTTCGGGTCACAGCAGAGTGGGAAACTTTACTGTAGTCTCTCGCTTTGAGTTGAAATCCCATTTGGTTTTTTCATTGGTTTTTTTTATAGTCAAATGGAAATTGTAGGCTTCCACTGAGCCTGTTAATCTTGTCAACTGTGTGTCGGGTCCATTTAAATGTCACTACTTATTACAATAATTAATTTAAAATCTTTTGCAAAATAAATCGGCTTAAAAGCTACCAAAATGCCATTAAAAAACTTTCTCGCCTGACAAGTTTGTTCAATTAGTGTGTGAGTGTCGGGTCCCCCGCCCATCGCATGCCATCATAGCATGGACGCCGACAACACACATAAATTTTGTAATATATTTAATAATTTACATAATTTGTTGGCATAGTTCAAATGGCAATTTAAACCTAACCTAACCCAGGCGCCGCTCAAAACTGCGTTCTTGGGCTATCAAATATTTATTACGCATCTTGATTGCGGTTGCACTTCCAGCAGTGCGCTACCGTCGGCATCCTACCCAGCCCGGCGTCCAAAGCAATACCGCCTAGTCTACCAAGTGGCCAAGGGAGATGGAGAGACGAAGTCACATAGCCAGCCACAGGCGCCATTATGACAGCTCGACCAAAAGTGGTCAGGATACGTTACGTGTTACGTGTGGAGTAGCTTCTGGAGCAGGTCCTCTGGCTCTTTGGGCTTGGTATTTGTTTTGCTCGATCAGCTCTGAAATCGTCTGAGCGAAAACTTTTGGCTCGCTGGCTGGGGTGTTTCCCCATTTTCTGCTTTAAACCTTTGCATTTATAATTAGTTTCAAGATATTTATACCATTGCAGATTGTATATTAATTTTGGCCAGAAGTTTTCAACACCCCTTGGGAGACATCTGTAACCCACTTTATAGGGTATATATATATACATATATATTCTTTATCATCATCAAAAGGGCAGTCGAACTAGCCATGTCCGTCTGTCCGTCTGCCAGACTGTCTGTCCGTTCGCAACGCAAATTACATGCTTCTCATTATTGCTGTAAATAAGTCGGAACGAGCCGGATCGGCCCGATGTATCGTATAGGTGCCATAGAACCTATCGGCCGATTTTTGTAATTTTTCAAGATATTGCCAAGAAACTTTCCAATATATGCCTTAGTACGTCAATTCAAAGCTGTGCAAATTCGATCAAAGTCGGGACGATATATCGTATAGCTGCCGTAGAACCTATCGGACGATTTTTATAATTTTTTAAGATATCGCCATTAAACTTTCCCGGTATATGTATAAGTATGTCCTTTTAAAGCTGAAAGAGTTTTATCAAAATTAGACAGATATGTATATCGCTGTAATAAAACTTTTCTGTCGAATTTTGATATTTATTTACATATTGTTATACAATTTTTGCTTTCTGTATAAATTTAAAAGTGTTTAATATTTAAAGTAATTTCAAGGGTATAAGGGTATTGTGTTTTTATACCCGCTACTCATAGAGTAGAAGGGTATTATAACTTTGTTCAAACCGAAAATGTATGTAACAGGCAGAAGGATACACCTCCGACCCCATAAAGTATATATATTCTGGCTCAGGATCAACAGCCGAGTCGATATAGCCATGTCCGTCTGTCCGTCTGTCTGTCTGTCCGTCTGTCTGTCCGTGTGAAAATCTAGATCTCAGCTATTATAAGAGCTAGGATTACCAAATTTGGGGACAAAATGTGTTATTATTGCACGCTGATCAAGTTTATTTTGGATTTTGGCCATGCCCCCTTTCGCCCCTGTAAATCAAAAAAAATTGATTACAAGCGCAATTTTGATGCCATATTTATATTCGGTTTACATGATAACTATAGCTAGCCAGATGATCTCTGAAAATTTGGTAACAATCGGATAATAAACACAGACGTTATGCAGCTTAACGTTTTCCATAGCTGTAAGCAACGCTGCCAGCAGCGCTGCTTGCAGCATTTTGCCGAATAGTGTGTGCGTGTAGGGTGGTGAAATGGGTTAAGTTGTGGACTGCAAAACGAACAGTACTATTATGCATTTACGGGTTCGAGTCCCGCCCGCATCAAAAATTAAATGTGTGCAAAAATATTTTTTATTTTAGAATTTGACTTTGCATAAATATTGTAAGTCCATAGCCTTTTACGGTCAAAATATGATTGTAGCTTTTTTTTTTGTTCCGCAAATAAATGATGTACGAGCAGCTGGGTAGCATGGGTATATTACAGTCGAGCACACTCGACTGTAGCTTTCTTACTTGTTTGGTAAAATTCCGGGTCTTCGGCCAAGCGCTATTTTAACGCGTTCCTCAATCGTATACACAACAATTTTCGTTCAGCGGAAGGATAAAACTAACTTTCTGTCAAATCAGATGTAACATAAGTGTTACCACACTCAAAATAACCACTAGTTCAAAAAAAAAAAAATGTTAGATGGCGGACCCTGCATATATCTTTATTCATTTTACATTTTATACTATTCTTTATTCTAGGGTAGATATACTTCAAGAATAAATATTTATTTATTTATTTAATTTAATTTAAAGTCAACTAATAGCAGTCGACGTAAAAGTTACAGAGAAACAGATAAAAAATTTATGTATAAAGAAAAACGACTTAACAAAAGCAGTTTTTATTAAAGCTAAGAAAATTAATTTTATGCATAAATTTTAAAATTTTAATTTTTTAAGACATTTTAAAACGGAAAATAAATTATTTTAATTATAAAATTTAATATATTATAATTTAATTTAATTTAATTTCGTGGAAAAAACAAAAATTCTAGCCGATCCAACATTTGTTGCAATGGATTGGGGAAAACCCAGAAAAACCCAATCAGATCAAAAAAGTTAATATTAGTTAATAGTATGAAGTGTTAATGAGTTAAGAATAGAAATTTTTATATTAGAAAGAGAGGACTCTAAGTTGAAAAGTCTAAAAAGTTTATTATATTGATCGCAGAGAAGACGGAAAGGGTCATGCAAGCTATAATTACTAGAACAAAAGTCTAATGACAATGGCTGAAAATTACGGGTAACTCTAGAAGAAACACTAAAGTTAAGTTGCCTGAGTAAGGAAGGGGAATCGACCTCAAATCTTATAAGTTTTATGATAAACAAGACACTTAGACGGTTAGCTAAAGAAGGAAGGCTAATTAAAAGAAGCCGATTATGATAAGGCGGTAAATCTACTCCTGGAACCCAGTTGAAACTACGTAAAGCAAAAAGAAGAAACTGCTTTTTAACAGACTCAATTCTGTCTTGATAAATTTGGTACTGCGGGGACCACACGCAAGAACCATATTCAAGAATTGGACGTACAAGAGAAGTAAAAAGTAACTTGGTTGTAAATGAATGAAATGAAACCAAGTACACGAAAAGCCTTGTTAACAATGTGTGTAACGTGTCGATCAAATTTCAATTTCTGATCAAAGAGAATACCTAGATCATTTACTTTAGATATTCTTAAAAGGTGAGTTAAATTAAAGGAGTAGTTCATGACGTGATGGTTTCCTCTGTAAAATGACATAACTTTACATTTAGAACAATTAAGATGTAGCAGGTTATGACTACACCAGGCAAAAAACTTTTCAAGATCCATTTGAAGAAAGTTTAAAGTTTTGTCATTATACGTCAGACAAAGTTTAACGTCATCAGCGTGTATAAGGATAGGTGATTGTGTTAGTACAGAAGGTAGGTCATTAATAAAAAGGTTAAAAAGTAGAGGGCCAAGATGACTACCCTGAGGAAATATGCATTTATTCTTTCCTATTATCTATCATAAATGCTTTAAATCTAAAAGAGTTGTCGTTTATGACTAATCTTTAATAGTTGCCGCTTTGATTGTTGCCAAGTTGTTATACTATATTTATATCATTCGACCATTGAAAATTGTCAATAATGGTATACTAAGTTTGTGCAAAAGTATGTAACAGGCAAGAAGTCGTGGCAGACCCCATAAACTATATATATTCTTGTCCAGGATCACTGGCCGAGTGATCTACCAAATTTGATATGAACGTTTATAAACGTCACAAGCTCCTGGAGTTCATTTCAAATTTGAGGTGCCATGCCCACCGCTTCTTAAAATTTTTAAATACATTTTTGAGTTAGCTTTGTAACGAAAGTATTAAGGCTTCACCGTTTTGCTTTAACACACATATAGATTTACACTATATGCATATAAATGCAATAAATTTCAAGCCGATCGCATCATAAAAACAAAAGTTATTTCGTAGTTCCGCTACTTGCGCCTTTGCAGCATGTCGTGACGTCATCGTTACAATGCTTTAATTCAGCCGTAGTGTGCGTAAAGCTGATTGCTATGACGTTTTCACATGTAAATGGTGCAATTCAAAGATAGATCTACTTTAAGCAATAGGTGGCATATGAACGTGTGCAGAAGAAATAAAAATGTGATAATTTCTTTTGAAACTGGGTGAATGGTATCTTACTGTCGGGTGCGCTCGACTGTAGCTTTCCTTACTTGTTTTATCTTAATATAATTAATTTTTTAGACAGGTTTCTTGCAAGCAGAGGAAAAAAGTTAATAATTTTTTGTGTTCCTATTTTTTTGATTGAAGCTGGTAGACCATTTATTAGCAGACTACACTGCCACGAGTTCTTCGCAGCTCTTTGAGAAGCAACTGTACGATTACCCTCGCAGATCGATTCGTTCTGCTCTCTTTAGCTCTCATTATTCGCACTTCGATCGGCTCTTTTTGTGCTCTTCCGGCTTTTGGGTAAAAATGTAGTGCAAACTGAACTTTAATTTTATATTGCAGGCCTCGCTTCATTATTCATGCCGTCTTGTTGCACGTTGCAACAACTTGAATGATAAATTCTTTTTTCAACTGCAGCCGCTTTCGATGCAGCAGGCGATAGATGGCTTCCCTGGTGCTGCTGCTTGGCCACGTCTTATTTATGTTAAGGTTAACCTTAACGCTCAGGCGCTATTAAACATAAAATGCAAGTTTAATAGAGTCTGCAACCGTGCTGGGCGTTGCACGTTGCACGTGTCCTTGCTGTATTTCTGTGCCTGTGGTGTCTTTTGGCAATGCGGCGGCATTAAAATTGCTAACACGCCCACAGGCAGGGAAGGGAAGACGTGTGGTGACATAGCATAACTCGTCGGTAGAAGCACGAGAAATATTTATGCGGCACGCAGACTAGTGCATGTCAATTTGTGCTCAAGTTTTGCGCAAGTAAAAAACAAAGTGCTAGTAAATAAATACAGTGTATATGTACATACATATATAAAGAAAGCATACAGATTAAGTACCAGTACATGTAGTTGTAGTGCAACATTTCAGTTGACATTTTGTCTTGCGTAAACATTGCATTTATATTTCTATTCCATTTCCCACTGTCAACATTGTGTCTTACATAGTAAACTCTGACTTTATTCATCGAAGTCCGTTAAACATATATGATTTAAATACATTGTTTTAAATTCGTTACATGCCTACAACAATTTTGATTGTCGTTTAAATAATTTAATTTATTTTAATTTATATTGCTAAAAATATAATGCAGTTACTTTATTGAATTTCCTCATACACTTTATTCTAATTTAATAAAATACTTTTCTGCTTTCCGAGTAGAAAACAACAGTTTAACATCATTCGACCAAAATGGTATACTTAGTTTGTGAAAATGTTTGTAACAGGCAGAAAGAGGCGTGACAGACCCCACAAAGTGTATATATTAGTACCAGCCAAGTCGATTGAGCCATGTCCGTCTGTCTGTCCGTTTGAACGTTTAGATTTCAGCAAGTTCAAAAGTTATAGACACCAAATTTCACATGAAGGTTCCTGTATGGCATGGCCACCGCCCACGCTTGTTTTCTTTGGTATGAACATAGATGAATCTATTATAAATATGTATATACCCCAATCAATACAATCCGATAGGACAATAAACACAGAAGGTATCCTTTTTTTAAAAACTGGGCAAATGGTATCTTACTGTCGGGGGCGCTGGACTGTAGCTTTCCATAGTTGTTATTTATATATATTTGACATTCTATTCGTCTCTTATTAAATTGTGATTGTTCAACTCATTTATCACTGATCTGATTTATAGAGAAGGAGGAGGCAACAGGCCTTCGCTTAAGAATTTTCCTTATTTATTTATTTATTAGACAATGCTCCCGCTATTAATCTCAATTAGAGCGGGCAAAGGCAACTCCACAGTTCGACAGTTGACAGCACAGCGCGACGTATGCACAATATTTATTTTAGCTGCCCCTGGCTTTGTGATTTGTTGTTGTGTCTGCTGCTGTTTCTATTAACTTTGTTGTTCTTGTGTCCCAAAGGCATAATTATTACTTGGTATTAAGATTTTACATTATTCAAAATTGGACTCATTCAACTTTGGGGCCAATGAACGCTCGCGTTTTTGTAGGTGTCGGAAGATTGCGTGGTTGTTCGATTCAATGATGTTTTAAGTTTTTATGCAAACTATCAAATATTAAATCTATAGCACATATATGTAGCACAAAACAGGGTAAGAACATTAGAAGGAAAGAAAGCAAAGAGTAGAAAAAAGTGAAAAGATGGTTGAAGATACATAAAATAAATCATCGTATAATTGAAAATTTAAGGCTATCATTGCGTTAAATAATTAAGTGGTTGTTCTGAAAAAACTTTGTAATTTTATATAAATGACATATTAATTACCGCTTTTCTTTTTCCGTTCTTAGATTGTTATTTTTATTGGTATTGCCTTATTATATATACACTTTAATAACTTAATAAAGCACAATTTGCTTAAACAACTTATTAAAATATAGTTGCAGCTTATTATGCATTATCTTTAAAAACTTCAGAAGTCACCATTTCTACCTAATGAGAGGCTTAAATGCCAGTCGAATTTGGTTGGCTAATCCGCCTGGTCAGCTCATAATCCTTAGCTTCCCAAGGCTTTTAGTCCTTTCTGTGCTGAAGCTTTTTGCTTGTATCATGGCAACCGTTATAATTATAAGCAGTGCAGCCGCAACAGTAGCCTCATATGGTACAGTTAATTTCTGGAGCTGCTAAGTTGTTTCGCGGTGTGTGTGTGTAGACAATTGTGCACTGTGCGTCCACATAATAACAGAATTGCGAAATTAAATACTTTGAGGCTGATAATAAATTCACGTATCGTTCTCAGCTGCGTAGCAACTGCTATATACCATAAAACCCATAGTTTCCTGCCCCTACCTCGCCCACACAAACATACATAGTAAACGTATTCAAAAGGAATACAAAAACAAGTAAGAACGGCTACAGTCAAGTGTTGACTGTATAAGACCATGGATTTTTTAAGGTTATGAAAAAAATCTGATTTAGAGAACTGTTATTGGTAAACGTGTTTTTCAAAGAAAAATAATAAACAACACATATAATTTTCAGCTAGACGCCAAGCAGTCCAAGCAGTTGGAATAAAACACTGCTTGGAAAACACACTGCCTGCTTGCTTGCAGTGGGCGCAGTGCCAATCTATATGAAACGTTGAATAACTTTTATATTCATTTGCTGATCGGAACCAAATTTTCAGCGATCGTTTAGGTTTTAATAGTTATCATACACACCAAAACCGAATACTGTAGCTTTATTATTGCGCTTGCTATACGGTTTATCGATTTTCGGTGGCGGAAGTAGGCGTGTCCCAAATTTTAATAAAAATTTTACAGCGTATAATTCACATAAGTGTTGTCACCAAATTTGGGCGCTCTAGCTTTTTTAGTTTCTAAGATATAGGCCCTTGCAATACGGTTTTTCAATTTGCGGGGGCGGAAGTAGGCGTGGCCCAAATTTTAATAAAAATTTTACAGCGTATGATTCACATGTGTTGTTTGGTGGCTCTAGCTTTTTTCGTTTCTGAGATATAGGCGTTCATACAGACGGACAGAGAGACATAGCTTAATCGACTCGGCAAGTGATCCTGAGCAAGAAAATATATACTTTATGGGGTCGCAGATGCCTCCTTCCACCTGTTACGCACATTTAGACAAACACAATAGACCATGTTTTTTTTTAAATCCATGGTCTAAAAAGAAACTTGATCATCTGTGCGCGCTGTCTAATACCAAGTTAATTAAGCCAACAGCAGACCAAGTTGAATATGATTTCTATATCACGATGAAGATTTGATACTCTTTAGAAATAAAAGAATTTAATAATATTATTTTTTGGGTGCTATATGTAGTGTCCGGCTTACATATTTAATTTGGGGCCCAAGTCGCATTTGTTGTTGTCCTCCCCTACCTTGTCTGCTGCCGAACCCCTGGTATTGTTGTTGTTTCTGCCAGAGCCTTAATTTATCATTCATTCGATGCAAATAGCGTCTTCGTGTAACGGTTTATTATATTCCCTTTATCCTCTGTTGCCTCTTCGCCTCCGTGGAAGGTTAAGGACGTCACGCGCAACATTAAGAAAGCCGTCAGTGCCGCGAGCCTAGAGGAAATACGCGCAAAGGTGGCCGAGAAGTTCGAAAAGTGCGACCATCAGCCAACCATCCACTTGGACTCGGATGGCACCGAGATCGATGATGAGGAATATTTTCGCACCCTGGACGAGAACACTGAGCTGGTTGCTGTGTTTCCCGGCGAGCATTGGGTCGATGTGAGTATAAATCATGTTAACTCTAATTAATAAGTCTGACGCAAGTGATGCTACGTGCTCTTTGTGATTCGAGTATGTGTAATACCCTATTGCAAAGGCCACACGATAAATACTTTAAAAGCATATCAATAAGGCCTCAACGATGAGTACTGTCTTATATTCACGTCTTATATTGTTTAATAAACAAGTAAGAAAGCTACAGTCGAGTGTGCTCGACAGTTATATACCCGCTACCCAGCTGCTCGTACATCAAAATTATTTGCGGAACAATAAAGAACAGCTACAATCATATTTTGACTGTAAAAGGCTATGGACTTATAATATTTATGCAAAGTCAAAATCTAAAATAAACAAGTAAGAACGGCTACAGTCAAGTGTTGACTGTATAAGACCATGGATTTTTCAAGGTTATGAAAAAAATCTGATTTAGAAAACTGTTATTGGTAAACGTGTTTTTCAAAGAAAAATAATAAACAACACATATAATTTTCAGTTAGACGCCAAGCAGTCCAAGCAGTTGGAAAAAAAACAGTGCTTGGAAGAAACACTGCTTGCTTGCTTGCAGGGGGCGCAATTCAAATCTATATGAAACGTTGAATAACTTTTATGTTCATTATCAGCCATCGTTTAGGTGGTAATAGTCATCATTCACACCGAAACTGAACACTCTAGCTATTGCGCTTGCTATACGGTTTATCGATTTTCGGAGGCGGAAGTAGGCGTGTCCCAAATTTTAATAAAAATTTTACAGCGTATGATTCACATAAGTGTTGTCACCAAATTTGGTGGCTCTAGCTTTTTTAGTTTCTGAGATATAGGCGTTCATACAGACGGACAGACAGACATGGCTTAATCGACTCGGATAGTGATTCTGAGCAGGAATATATATACTTTATGGGGTCGCAGATGCCACATTCTACCTGTTACGCACATTTCGACAAACACAATAGACCATGTATTTTTTTTAAAATCCATGGTCTAAAAAAAAAAGTTTTTGCACACATTTAATTTTTGATGTGGGCGGGACTCGAACCCGTAAATGCATAATAGTACTGTTCGTTTTGCAGTCCACAACTTAACGCATTTCACCACTGTACACGCACACACTATTCGGCACAATGCTGCAAGAGATGTACATGCGAAAAAGTTAATCGAACAACAAAAACTGCAGTAAGCCGAAAACGTCCCAACGTCAACTTGGAATTAAATTATTATTTGGTCAAGATGTCATCGTTTAACCAAACATCCTCTTTTCAAAGTGGACAACGAACAAACGAAATTCGAGAGGAAAATCGCAATTTAGCGTCGATTGCTGTCTGAGGACAATTTACAAAAGCTTTTGTCTAATTTTAGTTGCGATAAGGTGAAGAGTATAATGCAGTAGTTGCTAAATTCTGATTCACACGTGTTCACTACCGGCATAGGAAAAACCGACATCGTTAAAGCTTCAATTGAAATTTGTTTCGCAATCACCGTATCGCGTAGCCGAGTCTAAACGTGAAACGCTAAACAAAATGGTTAAGGAATTGCTGCGTCATGATACTATTCAAATGTCGACATTGGATTATGCAAGTCCTGTGCTCCTGATCAAAAAGCAAAACGAAATCGATCGACTCTGTATAAACTGATTTAATTGCCGATTGAACAAGCTGATGAAAAAAGTAAACTTTTTTGTAATCAAATATTGAAGAACGACTCCAAGAGGCAATGAAATTTCGATATTTTAGTTCGCTGGATTAAAACAGTGGGTATTAGCAAATTGCTATAGCTTCAGAAACCAGAATTTTACAACTTAAATTTTTACGAATTTAAGAGAATTTCGCTCGGACTTTAAAACGCCCGAGCAGTATTTAACAGACTTAAGGCTGAAATACAAAAGAAGGTGCAAAAAGGCAGTGTGTTGCCCTACATGGACGACATACTCATTTGCAGCAACTCTTTTGATGAGATGATTGCCAAATTGTCCCGGGTCTTAAGCGCATTAAGCGAATGGGGCTTAACCTTAAACATCGACAAATGCGAACTATATAACGAAATCATTAATTTTCTTGGACATCAGTTACACACAGATGGTATTAGCCCAGGAAAAGTTAAGACGAATGCCATTGTCAAGTTTCCGCAGCCAGAGAATATCACCGGCTAACGCATATTTCTAGGCCTTAGTGGCTATTTTCGAAAATTTTTCCCTGGCTATTCACTTATCGTCTAACAGTTAAAGTTACGAAAATTACTCAGCAAAAACGTTCGACAAATTGAAGCAGCGATGGATAATTGTGAACTCATTCCACCGAGCTAAAGCCAAACGATACTACGGTGCGAGACATAAACCACCAACTATGAGTAAGGAAGACGACCTAATTTTAGTGGAGAATGAGCCTGCCGCCACTGGTACTTCTCGTAAGCTAAAGCCTTGATAGAAAGGCAGTAAATGACGACGAAGACGATATTCCAGATGACGACCACAGCGAGGACGCTTATATAAATCAGTAAGGGCCGACTCAATAACCCTATCGCTAAGTCCGCACGATAAATACTATAAAACATAATAATAATTCCCTAACGATAAATAGTGTCTTATATTCACATTGGTATTATTTAATAAGAAAATATGTATGTACACACTGCAGAGAGAGAGAGAGAGAATTCGAACGGCTACGACTGTCAACTGCCATGCGTGCCAAAGTTTAATTAATCTGTAAGAAAAGCCTTTCTTTTGTTTTAATAAATATAATAAATAGCCATCTTAAACTGACTTCTATCATTATTCAACAAACAGACTTAACGAAGCACCACCTACACATGTTGTCACAAATAATTCCATTTGGGCTCAAAGGAAAATTTAATTTTTTTTTTTTTTAAATATTTGAAATTTAAGGGAAGAATGAAATATCTTAAAAGATTTTAAATCACATAAAAAATAACTAATAAAAGTTTCGAGTCGGTTTTAGATGTTTATACCCGCTACTCATAGAGTAGAAGGGTATTATAACTTTGTTCAAACCGAAAATGTATGTATCAGGCAGAAGGAGACACTCTGACACTCCAACAGCCGAGTAGATATAGCCATGTCCGTCTGTCCTTCCGTGTGAAAATATAGATCTCAGCTATTATAAGAGCTAGAACTACCAAATTTTGTGACAAAATGTGTTATTATTGCACGCTGATGAAGTTTATTTTGGATTTTGGCCACGCCCCCGTAAATCCCATAAATGCCAGCTAGCCAGATGATCTCTGAAAATGTGGTAACAATTGGATAATAAATACAGAAGTTATTCAGCTTCACGTTTTCCATAGCTGTAAGCAGCGCTGCCGGCAGCGTTGCCTGCAGCATTGTGCCGAATGGTGTGAGCGTGTACGGTGGTTAAATGGGTTAAGCTGTAGACTGCAAAACGAACAGTACTATTATGCATTTACGGGTTCGAGTCCTGCCCACATCAAAAACTTACTGCGTGCAAAAATTTTTTTTTTATTTTAGATTTCGACTTTGCATAAATATTGTAAGTCCATGGCCTTTTACGGTCAAAATATGATTGTAGCCGTTCTTTATTATTCCGCAAATAATTTTGATGTACGAGCAGCTGGGTAGCGGGCACACTCGACTGTAGCTTTCTTACTTGTTTTAAAGAGTATTCTAAATCAAAATGTATTATATCTAATAGGGGGCTTTCATTTAGTTTTAGGTTGTGAGGGTGCTGTAAAATATTAAGCAGTTTTATATCATATTATGAGGAGTATCATACCTATAGAGGAATCACTTCATAGCCAATTTACCCGTTTGACATTCTTGCAGGGTATGCTAACGTATGTGCATTTCAATTGATATGCATCTTGTAATCTATTTTATAGCCGACGCACTACATGACAATAACCACGCCAAAAACCACGGTCAATGGCAGCAGCAACATGGGCAATCCAGACAACGTTGAGGACACCACGGACGCTAACAACTCGGAAACAGTACGAATCCGCCAGCTGGTGGGGCAGCTGCAGAACAATCTGTGCAATGTAGCTGTCATAAATGATGCTGACCTCGACTCGTTGTCCAACATGGATCCCAACTCACTGGTGGATATTACTGGCAAAGAGTTTATGGAGCAGCTGAAGGACGCTGGAAGGTAAGATGACTCGGGTTTTGTTAGAAATTATGGTATATACTATTTCAATATTTTTCCTATGCTGTTCATTGCTGATTTTGTAGACCGCTCTGTGCTAAACGCAACGCCGAAGATCGACTTAATCTTCTGAAGCTACTTAAAGCAGGCGCCATTTTCTGCTCGGAACGTTATCCGGAAGATGCGGAGGCCATCGATCGCGAGATTGGGCGGCAGCTGAACGAGACCGAGAGCGGGCTGGAGATTAATGCCACTTCCATTAGCAATACACGCACCATCGAGGTGGTGCAGTGCGACAATCAGAACACCACCATAACCATCACGGTGGCGGAGGCTGTCAGCACCTGCGGTGACGGCGTGGGAACGGGTGGAGCAAATGGAGGCGGACCAGCAAGTGGCGAAGAGGCAGCAAATGTGGCGAATGCCAATGGCAACGTCGACAACACGGCGAACGCCAATAGCGACATCTGACTGCCTATTCTGGGCAGCCTTAGATAAGGCCTGTGGCCGCCAAGAAGTAGCTGATATAACAAGAGAGCGAGGGGGAGAGTGACCGCGGTGGTTGTCAGTGGATTTTATCAAAGGACGAAGTTTCAAGTAGATGATGATGATGATAATGATGAAGACTCAGTTCTGCAACATGGGGTTAACATACACGTATTTGTAGCAAGTAATCTGAAAAGCTAAAAGGCAAAACAAAATGAAAGAAACCCAAAGTAAAATGAAAGCATAACAAGCAAAAAATATAAAAAAGGAACGTAACGAAATCATCAAAATGCTTGGTAGAATTTAAGAGCAAATGAAAGTTAACGAAATATTACTCGTATTAGCATTACATTTACCGAAAGATCTAAGGTTCTGTTCTGAATTTAGTGGTGGGAGTATTGATGTATTGTACTACTTACTTCAAGTGGAACGCCAACTAAAAAAATTAATTGTGAATTCCCCAAAGTGGCTTCCCAAACACTTCCCTAGGATTCGAAACCAATTTTAAAATCTACATAGCTATTAAATAAAAGATTTCCCTGACCGAGATGCAAATGAAAAAGCCTTTTGTAGTTTTGTCATGGCACCTGAAAAATTAAAATACACAACAAATAAATCAAAATAGCGATTACAGTTAAAACAGCAAAAAATTTTAATATATTGTATATCATATAATATCAAATTACAAATTTATATACAATTTTTTATGCATTAGTTTAATGATCTTAATACAATTTTAGTTATTTACCGGAAAGTAGAAATAACTTTGAATAGTTAGAATTTGAAATTGAGAGCTTCTTTTTTAGAAAAACAAATATGTTACAAATTATTATTTTATTATTAACCTTCATTTGTAGTACGCATAATCTATTTAATATCTTTTGTGATTTTCGATATATACTATGCCTGGCTCAGCTCTTAAGTTAAATTATCAGAAAGATGATTCGAATACCAAACGATGATTTAGTTGGTATGTTGAAGTCGTAACGTTCATAAATTATTAATTTTAGGATTGTCATTTAGAATGTCATGTGTTTTGAAGCCAATTGAGACTGACTGTATTTATGTGTAACAATTATTTGAGGAGTGTACGAGTGGTACGAACGGTACTCGTAAGGGTTTTGGTTTGAATATGCTTTAAGTGAAATTCCCCACAATAAACGAAACGAAATGCAACAATACCAGGATGAATTTAAATGACACTTAATGTTATAAACAATAAATGCAATTACCCTCTTATACAGGCAGAGCGAGAGCGAAAGAGGAAAGGTAAAACTAAGAGAGAGCGCGCGGAAGAAAGAGCAGCGAGCAAATATAATATAAGTAAGCAATAAACAAATTACATATAAACTATAGTAACTGCAAACACCAAGTAACAATATACCTACAAATAAACAGAATATTGAACAGAACGTGGAAACGACTCAATTGGTTGGGCAACGCGGCGTATGCGCAACGTGCTGCGACCATGCCGAATGCAACAGGGCGAATGAGTCCTGGCTTAAGAGAGCGCAAACAGCTTTGAAGAGAGAGGACAATTGCAGAGAGAGAGGCAATTGCACAAACAGTTAAATGCATAAGCAACACAAGCAACTGTGACGTCACACTTCGCCACCGTGACGTCGACTGCGACTGCGGCAGCGAGGCCAGTGTCGACCTGATTGTGCCCTAGTAACACAGTTAACCTCCTTGCAATCGGCTTAGTTGACACAGTTTTTAGAGTTGAGTTCCGCTTGCTGCAGCTCGTTAGTGACCTAAATGCGTGACGACAGCAAGTAGGCGTCCTGGACGGGGCGTGGTCGCTGGTAGGCGGCATCAGCGTGACACTCGATTCGACGCGACGAGGCACCACCTCTACCCCTACCCCTCCTCCACTCCTGTCGGACGACGTCTTGTTATGAATATTTTGGTTGTTGTTGGTTCCTGTGTGTTAGGGGTTTCGTGTCCTTGACATGTCGCATTTGTTGGGATAACTCAGGCAAAGAATGAGAGAGAGAAAAAGTAAGGGAGAGCAACGAGAAAAAAATGATAATTTAAAATGTAAACGCGAAGACGAGTCAAGTCGCCTTTGATGTGTGTCCACACAGAAAGATAGGCAGAAAGGAAGAGATACGGCTCCTGAGTGGGCAAATACGGCGTGCCAGCAAGTAGACCATTATTTGGCTTGACTTCCTTTCGGGTGTGGGCGACACTTTGAAGTGCGATAAGGCGAAAATGCAACAATTTAACTAAGCTTAGTCTTCAATTACAGTGCCGGCACAGTGGATCAAACAGAACAAAAAGAAAGCGGAAATTTAAACAGTATGAGAAAAGTTTGTAAACTTTTAATTGAGGATTTTTGACAATTTTTGAATGCGTTTCTTTCTCTTTTTCTTTGTCGTGTGCTGTGTGTTTGTTTTTTTTTTTGGTCACAATTGAGTTAAAAAGGACAATAAAAATGGGGATTGTGCCTGCAGCAGGCAAATCTTGGCCAAGTTGTCAGCGAGACAAGTTAGAAAATCAGTGGCCAAATGGCGCAAAATTTTAAGCTCCGTCTGACTCTCCGGAGGTACACTGCGGGGGCATAGTTGTGTAAACAACATTTGGAATAGAGCTAAGGATAAAGCCTAAGCTAGAGTAGCGCATAATTTTCTGCAATTTTGTTGCTTACTTTTTTTATCGCGGAATGGATTAGATGTCCATCGAAAGTTAGTTTGGAATTTGCGCCATTTGGGCACACTTAGATCTATATTAATTGTATGGATATTTTGCGTTGTCGCATTCGATCACTATGATTTGACCGAAAGTGCAGCTATGTTTGGCACGTGGAATCAGTTTGACTTGCTATCAGAGCTGCCCATTTTTTTTGAAGAAAAAAAGCTAGTTTTTGCTAAGGTAACGAGAAAAACAGCTAAATTTTTTTTTTGAAAAAAGCCAAAAGAAAGCGTATTTAAGAAGTTAACCGTTTTTGAGTAGGAGTGTATTTAAACTTAGAATATAGTTATAAATTATATACCTAGCAGCTTTATGATGCTAATGTCAGTTGATTCATCAAGTAAAAGACTAAACTTCGAGTCTCCTATATCGCTGCACAGGTCTTTATAAAAATGATGCGCCAAAACATTTTTTATGATATTTGAGCACTTAGTGCGGTGCAACCTAATTCGCCCGGCAGTGTTACTGTCAAAATATCTGCTGCATAAGCTTCCCAAATGATCTATTTGTGCCATTGATGTGTGTTCAGCAATGAAAAGGCACAGCGCTGCTTCCTGCTCCGTTGTTTTAGCAGGTAAGGTATGAAAATCGATCTTGTTTTTCTGCTGAAAACTGCTCATTCCGCTAATATACTTTTTCGTTGTTGCATGTGCGCGAATGTCGCATAGTTTGGCTGTGAATGTGCACTTACAATAACTGCAATAAACTCTCCGATCATCCGTGTCGGTCTTACGGAGCCAAGCCTTTAATTCCTCGTTTTTTAGCCACACAACGCGGCACTTCTGCTTGTACTCCTTGGGCATTTTAAGAAACTTTAAGTAGAAACTGTTACCAAGCACTTTCTAGCTAGTACATGAATGTATAAAAATGATAGTTTGCAAAAGTAGAGATGTTTTGGCTTATATCGATAAAATCACCGATGATAGTTTACAAAACTAGAGGTGCATTGACTAAAAAAAACAACAACAACAACTTTAACAACAACGATGGAGATGCCACTTTTTATGTTTTCACGAAAGAAGTGGCAGCATTAAAAAAAGTCTGAAAAAAGGCTATAAATATAAATTAATCGGCCAGAATTTTCGTTTCCCGCAATTTTAAAATTTTCCCGGCTGTTGACCTTTAAAAACAGCCAGATTAGACGGGAAAAAAGCTACTTTGGCAGCCCTGCTTGCTATATCCCAGAGAGTGGTAGGAGAAATTGCGATATGTAATCTTAAGTCTAGAAATAAGCTTAAAGTTCTGTAATTATTAGAATTATTATGTTCCTGTAGAATAAATCATTCACTCACTTATACGAATACGCTCACTCGAGTGTTACCAGAGTCGGACTAACTTTGCTAAAGGCATATCAAAGGCGGCTCGACAATCTACATATTTTAAACCATGGGTTTTAAAAAAAATTATGGTCTATTGTGTTTGTCAAAACTTCCGTAATATGCAGAAGGATGCATCGACCCCATGAACTATATATATTTTAGCTCGGTATCACTAGCCAAATCTGTCTGTCTGTCCGTTTGAACGTCTAGATCTTAGCTATTACAAAAGCTAGAGACACCAAATTTCACATGAACGTTTCTGTATACCTTAGGTAGATTGAGTTTATTTTAAATTTTTAATGGCACGCCCACCGCCTACGCAAATCAATAATTTTCGATTATCAGGAGAAGTTATCCATTTTTCCGTTTTCCGTACTTCCACTGCTTGCGCCTGTGGTGCGCGTCGTGACGTCATCGTCACGATGCTTCGTTTCAGTCGTAGCGTGTGTAAAGCTATGCCGTTTTCACATGTAGATGGCGCTATTCAAAAATAGATCTAATTAACACAATGGGTGGCGGATAAACTTGTGCAGCGTTTTTTGATGGAATTAAATGTGTGATAATTTTTTTCGAAAATGGGCGAATGATATCTTACTGTCGGGCGCGCTCGACTGTAGCTATCTTTACTTGTTTTATTTTAGATTTTGACTTTGTATAAATATTGTAAGTCCATGGCCTTTTACGGTCAAAATATGATTGTAGCCGTGCTTTACTGTTCCGCAAATAATTTTGATGTACGATCAGCTGGGTAGCGGGTATATTACAGTCGAGCACACTTGAATGTAGCTTTCTTGTTCTTGATTTTATTGTCCCTTTTTATAGCTCAAAGAAATATGAATAGCGTAGCTCGTGTTTTCCTTTTAAGTTTTTCTTTTCAGCATATTTGTCTGCAGGGGTCATGTGACGTTCGCTCAGTGAGTGTATTTGTGGGTTGGGTGAGGCACTGCGGCAGAGCATTTCGACATACAGGCCCACGCTAAGACTAAAGCATTGCGTCCCAACGATGATGTTAAAACATGCTACAAGGCGAAGCCAGCAAAGCTATGAAAAATAGTTAGTTGAATATCTTCTGTCTTTATTGTCTGATCGGATCGCATTGGTTAGTTGCATATCGCATTTACCTCAATGTATGTCAAAGTAAAAAGTTGTAACTTTAAAACTTTTGTAATAAATCAAATTTAAAAGTTTACTATCGATTTGCAGAGGCGGTGGGCGTGACATTCACAATTTGAAATAAACTTGTAAAGCGTATGATATTTATAAACCTTTACACTGAATTTGGTGTCTCTAGCATTTATAATAGCTTAGGTCCGTGCGTTATATTCATTTGCACAAACTTAGTATACCATTTTTGACAATTTTCAATGGTCGAATGGTAAAAAAGGAATGTTTTAAAATTGAAGTATTGCTATATTCTGGATTGGATCCCATATACAGGAATATATATTTAGATCATGGATTATAAAAAAATACAAGGTATATTGGGTTTGTCGAAGTGTGCGTAACACGCATCTGCGACTACATTAAGTATATATATTCTTACTCAGGATCACTAGCTGAACCGCCATGAGCCATGTCTGTCTGTCCGTCTGTATGAACCCCTCTATCTCAGAAACTAAAAAAGCTAGTCACCAAATTTGGTGACAACACTCATGTGGGTCATACGCTGTTAAATTTTTATTAAAATTTGGTCCATGCCTACTTCCACCCCCGCAACTCGATAAACCGAATAGCAAGCGCAATAATAAAGCTTCAGTATTTAGTTTTGGTGTGTATGATAACTATCACCGCCTAAACGATCGTTGAAAATTTGGTTCCGATCGGATAATGAACATTAAAGTTATTCAACGCTTCCTATAGATTTGCACTGCGCCCCAAGCAAGCACTGTTTTTTTCCAAGCAGTGTTTTTATACCATTCGACCATTGAAAATGGTCAAAAATGGTATACTAAGTTTGTGCAAAAGTATGTAACAGGCAGAAGAAGACATGGCAGACCCCATAAAGTATATATATTCCGTCTGTCCGTCTGTCTGTATGAACGTCGAGATCTCAGCTATTACAAAAGCTAGAGACACCAAATTATTAATTATTATATAATATTAAGGAAAGTATTACAGTCACAGACACCAAATTTGGCATGATGGTTCCTGTAAACTATGCGCAGAATGCGTTTTTTCAAATTTGGGGTGCCACGCCCACCGCCCACGCAAATCGATAATTTTTGAATATTAAGGAAAGTATTACAGTTACGGACACCAAATTTGCGCAGATGAAATTTATTTGAAATTTGAGGTGCCACGCCCAGCGTTCACGCAAATCGATAATTTACGAATATTAATGAAAGTATTACAGTTACGGACACCAAATTTGCCATGATGGTTCCTATAAATCATGCGCAGACGAGATTTATTTGAAATTTGAGGTGCCATGCCCACCGCCCACGCAAATCGATCATTTTCGATTATCAGGAGAAGTATTAAAGTTACAGGTTTCTGCTTTGGTATGAACATAAAAAATATAAATCTATTTCCCAAATTACACTCCAATCGAACGATAAACATAGAAGTTATCCATGTTTTCCGTACTTCCACTGCTTGTGCCTGTTCTGCGCTTCGTGACCTCATCGTCACGATGCTTCGTTTCAGCCGTAGAGTGCGTAAAGCTACGCAGTTTTCATATGTAGATGGCGCTATTCAAAAATAGATCTAATTTAAACAATAGGTGGCGGATAAACTTGTACAGCGTTTTTTGATGGAATTAAATGTTTCGAAACTGAGTCTAACTAAAAATTATATGTTTTGTTTTTGTTTTTTCTTTGAAAAACGCGTTTAACACAATAAAAGTTTTCTCAATCTGATTTTTTTCATGATCTTCAAAAATCCATGGTCTTATACAGTCAATACTTGACTAATTGTTAAGTATGATTTAGTTTTCCCAAGCCCGTGACAAACTCGCCCGTACGAGTTGAACAAACATTTCCACTGCAAAATTAGCTCCAAAATGGGCTTAAATTGAGATATGTAAATAAATGTAACCTATACATATGTATATAATATAATATAATAAGTATGTGGTATGTAGAATGTAATATGGCTGTAGACCTGGTAGCCAGCAGCCAACATATGTATATAATATAAGATAATAAGTATGTGGTATGTAGAATGTAATATACCTGTAGACCTGGCAGCCAGCAATTTTCGCAAGTAATTAATTATGCTGCGATTACGAGGAAAATTAATTCGTTCTTAGCGTAAAATAACAGTCATAAAAGGGAAGTGAAACACAAAAACAATCGCAACAGGCATAACAAATGTTTGCCATGTTGCCCAGAAACCCGCATAAATGCGGCTGTGTATGTGTAATGGTGTGTGTTGGTGTGTGTTGGTTTGTGTTCTGTGTGTATTCTTGTGACTATATACATATATACATATTTTACTTTAATTAAAATGTTCTCTCATTTTATTTGCAATGCTTTGGTATTCGTTGAAATACGCTTTGCTCAGAGAGTATGATATAATTGTCTTTGAACCTGTCACGCGACTGAACAGTGGGCTATGCTATATACTTTATTAAATGTGGATGTATATTTCGATGTTTCCTCATCCATTTTGAGCTTGTTCTTATTGAGTATCTTTTCGTTGCAAAACCTCTACAACTCCCGTGCCTTTGTTCACGCAACCGTTATATTTTAGTCTGAATGGCACTCGGACAGTTTGGGGCAAATGCTTGGCTTAGTTGCAGAGTTAGTGCTAACCTAGTGAAAGACCAACTAGATTCAGTTGCCTTTTTATACCATTCGACCATTGAAAATGGTCAAAAATGGTACACTAAGTTTGTGCAAACTTTGTGTTTGTATGTAACAGGCAGAAGGAGGCGTGGCAGACCCCACAAAATATATACATATATACGTACATATATATTCTTGCTTAGGATCACTTGCCGAGTCGATTGAGTCATATCTGTCTATCTGTCCATCTGTCCGTCACCTGTCTGTGTGAATACACAGATCTCAGCTATTATAAAACCGAGAGACACAACATTTGGTATGAAGGTGTATAAGTAACCACGTCCCCCGCCTCTGAAAATTAATTAATAATTTTTTCAGGTTGCTTTGTAACGAAAGTATTCAAGTTTCAACGTTTTGCTTTAACACACATATAGATATATACTATATGCACATATATTCCGAATTTAAAACCGATCGGATCATAAAAGGTTATTCAATAAAACGTTTTCCGGAGTTTCGCTGTTTGTGCCTTTGCAGTATATCGTGACGTCATTGTCGCGATGCTTCGATTCAGCCGTGGCGTGTGTAAAGCTGATTGCTATGAGGTTTTTATATGTGCATGGCGCTATTCAAAGTTAGATCTAACTTAAACAATAGGTGGCATATGAGCTTTTGCAGAGGAAATTAAAGTGTGATAATTTCATTCGAAACTGGGCGAATGGTATCTTACTATCGAGTGCGCTTAACTGTAGCTTTCCTTACTTGTTTAGGTTTCAGTAGTTTTCTCATTTGCGTAGCGTTTCGTTTCGTTTTGTTTCCTTGGACAAGTTAATGCAAGAGTGCTACAAATCCGCTGAATGCCAAAGATTAGCGAGCTAGGCGCTTCTCGTAGTGGCCCCGGTCAGGCTTGTTTCAACATCTCCCGACATCTAACGTGCGTCCAAAATCGCATGGCCACAGTCGAAACACACACACTGGCATCCATATGCAGTTATAGTAACAGCGATGACATGTGAGTTAATTAATCTAACTACCCAATGGCTGTCAAACTGTTGACGAGGCGAAGGTCGCCGCGCCACAGCAAATTACATGTGACTATAAGGCAGGCAGCTGACCCTGTGCATAAATTTCAATTGTTTTTGCGGTCCTCGCTTCCAGTTCCAACGGGCAATTAGCGAACTGACACATAAATTAGTGAACTATTTGATTGCCACAAGGAAATGAACTCGGAAATTATTACTCTTACAGATTCTGCACGCATGCACGCAAGTGTGTGCCCAGCAAAATATGCTGATGTCGGGTCAGCGATATACTGAAAATGCAGAGCACATCGCTTGCTCTTATGCACCATTGTTTGCCAAGGACGTGCGTGGGGAAATGTAATTAGAGATGGTCGAGTGGTTTGCATTGTGCGATAGTAAGTATTTGTAATGCATTAGCAGCAGACTAAGTTTAAAGAATTGCACTTTCAAAATTTTTATTATGGTATACATTTTAACATGATAGATATGTTTACAATACATTTTGATTCATTTATCATTTGATATCATTTTAATTTCAACTATAAAGGTTTAAAAGTTTAAATTAATTGATCTCGAAAATTTTAGCGATAGACCGGGTTTAGTTATTTGCAAACGTTTATAATAGGTGGTTACAAAGAGAAAGAGGAAGAGACAGAGAGAGAGAGAGAGAGAGAGAGAGAGAGAGAGAGAGAGAGAGAGAGAGAGAGAGAGGGAGAGCTCTGTCACGGTTAATTCAAGCAAACCAAATCGTTTCCCTCGCTTTTACAATTTTTAATAATTATTTATTTACTGTCGATTTACTTGCCAATCAGTTCCTAGGAAAAATTCAAATGAACTTACTTGTACTTTATGCTAGAAATTTATTCAAGAAGCTCCACGAAAAAGTTAGATTGATATCAGATGCAATTGCGGATATCCGTTTTCCTTTCCGTTGCGTGCTTGCGTGGATTGTCACGTAGACATTTTCACTGTCAATAAGCTGAAAATCGGCAAAAGTTCTAAGCAGCTTTCGTGCTGAAAATGACTGCAATCGTATTGCATGCGGCTGCGTATGCGGAATATTTTGGTATGTTAAGCTTAATCCGGCCAAAATGTTTACCCCGTTAAATATGTGTAGCGAGGATTTTATGATAACATTGCAAATTCATTCAATAAATTTTTATACCTGCTAAACTTAGAGTAGAAGAGTATCATAACTTACGTTAAAACCGAAAATGTATGTAACAGGCAGAAGGAGACATGTCCGACCCCATAAAGTGTATATATTCTGGCTCAGGATCAATAGCCAAGTCAATATAGCCATGTCCGTCTGTCCGTCTGTCTATCCGTGTGAACCTCTATGTCTTAGCTATTATAAGAGCTAGGACTACCAAATTTTGTGACAATATGTGTTATTGCACGCTGATCAAGTTTATTTTGGATTTTGGCCACGCCCCCTTCCGCCCCCGTAAATCGAAAAAATTGATTACTCAGCGCAATTTTGATGCCATATTGTTAATTTTCGGTTTATATGATAACTAGCCAAATGATCACTGATTTGGTAACAATCGGATAATAAACACAGAAGTTATTCAGTTTAACGTTTTCCATAGCTGTAAGCAGCGCTGCCGGCAGCGCTGGTTGCAGCATTGTGCCGAATAGTGTGTACCTGTACGCTGGTGAAATGGGTTAAGTTGTAGACTGCAAACCGAACAGTACTATTGTGCATTTACGGGTTCGAGTCCCGCCCGCATCAAAAATTAAATGTGTGCAAAAATTTTTTTTTTTATTTCAGATTTTGACTTTGCATAACTATTGTAAGTCGATGGGCATTGTAGCCGTAATTTTGATATACGAGCAGCTGGGTAGCGGGTATATTACAGTCGAGCACACTCGAATGTAGCTTTCTTACTTGTTAAGTTTTAAATTTCCGACACTGTTCGTCTATTTTGTTTTTTACTTTCTTGAAAAACTCGAGGCGGTATGTAAATGTCGCGCACTGCTCAATTTGGGACTATAAATCTGGACCTTTGCGTCGAGATACACCTTTGTTAAACTTCCTTTCTGCAATGCCCACAATTTTAATAATGCGTCGAGTGTTGAGGGCCAAAGGCAAAGAAGAAAAAACCTGATTATGCTGAAGTGACATTTTCATAAGCCAACTGTCGCCCTAGAGCAAGTTGCAAACTTTACTTTTATTGCAATTACAAACTTTGCCCTTGCATATAGAAAGTGCAGGCCCTAAGTTCAAATCGAAATTTATATGTTTGTTTAAGTGAATTTATTTTGCCAGTGGAACAATTTAGCAAAAGTTTGAAAAAAAATGTATATATCTACCATTAAGGATCTGTTGAAATGGCCAGACATATCAACACAAAAACGGGTGAACAATCTTAGCGCCAGCGTGCACAGTTTTTATACCCGCTACTCATAGAGTAGAAGGGTATTATAACTTTTTTCAAACCGAAAAAGTATGTAACAGGCAGAAGGAGACACGTCCGACCCCATAAAGTTTGTATATTCTGGCTCAGGATCAACAGCCGAGTCGATATAGCCATGTCCGTCTGTCTGTCCGTGTGAAAATCTAGATCTCAGCTATTATAAGAGCTAGAACTACCAAATTTGGTGACGTAAATCGAAAAAAATTGATTACAAGCGCAATTTTGATGCCATATTGTTCATTTTCGGTTTATATAATAATTTGGTAACAATCGGATAATAAACACAGAAGTTATTCAGCTTTACGTTTTCCATAGCTGTAAGCAGTGCTGCCGGCAGTATGGCAGCAGGTGGCCAAGAAACACGCCCTGTTTTGACATTCGCTTAGCAGCGAGTTAGCAGTGCTTTTACATTGCCTTACAGCGTCCTCTCTTTAAAGCTCACTGTTAGCAGTGCTTTTGCGTCTGCCTTTGTAAAGTCATTGGCAAAGGCACGAGTTGCCTGTTTAAATACCGCTGGCACAGTTGTCTGGCAGTTTATTCCAAGTTCGGCCGGCGCTTTTGTTGCGATTGGCGGGTGCGGCTGCCAATGCGGAGCAATTAACAAGAGAAAAAACGATTTGTCGAAAATAGTGCAGAAAATAAATTTAAGTTGCTAAAACAATGTGCTGGATAAACTAAAATAAAAATTAATTTAATAACAATATTGAGTGGTTTTAGGAAGTTAGCCCTAAAGTTTATCAAAATTAATTTTTTCATACAGTATTAATAATATAAATAATATTAATATTAAATAGTATTAAAAATATAAATTTAATTTTTATAGATTATGTTTTTAAATTGTAAAATAACTTTTGATTATTTTATCATATTTTGTTTTATTATTATAAATTAAATTGATTGTGTGGAAGTATTATTTACTTTATTTTTTAATAAGAAACATGCAACGCACTTTGAAACTTTTATAAGTGGGACACGCAGCAGAGTGTGACGTATTAAGTCACCTAACGGCAGCTCGGCAGCTAAAAAAGGCACAGCACAAAAAAACACTAACACACACACAGACACCCACAGATAGGCTAGGCCAGAACGACGTAAAAGTATTAAGCATTTCAATTATCGTCTGAATTCGTTTTACTTGTCATAAATCTCCTGACGCGGCGAACAACAGACTGGACCTCCAAACACACAGACACATACACACACACGCTACGCACACACACAGACCAGACGCTGCTAAAGGGCAACAACAAGATACTTGTGGACAAATAAAAAATGACAGAAATGAATGCAGCAAAGCAGGCAATTTTAGCAGTAAAACAAACAACAGCCGAAACAGCGAAGGTAACTTCTGCTCCCGCGACTCTTGCTCCAAGCCTGGTCCAGACTACTGCTCCGGTTGCGATGCGAATGCCACGACAGCTTTCTTATGCGCCAGCGTCGATTACATCAAGGACTACTACAACAACGGGCACACAACGACAAAGAACTTTGATGCGCGCTGCGGAAATGGACGCCGATACCGATGCGGAGACTGATGCGGATGCCGATGTGAATGTAGCCATCGCTGCTGCCACTGCTGCTAGCGTTAATGCTGATGTGGATGTGGAAGTAGATGATGATGCGGCAGACAGCATCACGCTGGAGCTGGCATTGTCGCCCAACATGCCCACGCCGCCGCCCACCAATGCAGACAAGGATCTTGCTGAGCTGGACAATAGCAAGCCCTTCAAGGTGGGTCAGCTCAACAGCTCTAATTGCAGTTAAGCAGTTACTAATTAAAAGATCACAGTTAGTCGTTAGCAGTTCGCAGTAGGTCGTTAGCTGTTAATTGTTAACCGTTGCCAGGGGATCCGCGCTGCAATTGTGAACAGGGCAGCGAACGGGGCAATGAAGTACTTGCGAGTCTGAGGACATCAAGCGGAATAGCAAGCAACAAGGAGCAAGGAGCCTGTTTTTCTTTTTTGGCTTTGTCCGCATTGCTTGCTGCCTTTAGGCTTGTTTGAATTTTGAAAGGCAGCAACAGAGCCAGAAGTCTTGACTAACAGACTAACGGACGGTTTAAATGTTGTAAAGCCTCAAGTCGCGTTCGTGTTATTAAACATTTTCAGGAGACTTTGTTATTGTTTTTGCATGAGCAACGTGGCAACCCTTTCGTCAATTTCTATTTAACGTTCACACAACACGTAGCTAAAACAAGCAGGAAACAGTTCTTAGACTTTGGTGTAAAATTTATTGCTTTTAAATTGGCAAGAAACCAGAGAAAGCTTCCAAAAATTAAGGAGATCTTAATAAATATTTTATCGTAAATATGCATAATAGTCTTAGAAAGTTAACTAAAAAGCTAATTTTTGTTAGTCTATATAGAATCTGTATTTTGACTAACACAGTTGTGCCCATGGTCGGATATTTTCTGTATCGTGTCCCCCCACTGCTGTAGCTCTATGTAGTTTCCGTCAATTTCGGCTAATTTTTTTAGCTCCCAACTCAGCTTCTATTCAATTCAGGCACGAGCGAAGCGGAGCAATCATTGCGTCAAGATTCCGAGCACACATGGCTAGAGTAATGTTGAACCAGAGACCCGCAGAAAGTCAGGGCCAAAAACCCATTTTCCTCTCTTTCTGTATCTTTCTTTGCAAGGTAAAATTTTTAATTCAGAGAGTTTTAGCTACGCAACGATATATATGGTTATATATTATTCTTTGTTTCTTGCGCCTATGAAATGCTTAAGTATGTTTCAAGTGGGCTCTTTGTCGAATCAACAAACCTAAATAAAAACATGTGAGAAAGCTACATTCGAGTGTGCTCGACTGTAATATACCCGCTACCCAGCTGCTCGTACATCAAAATTATTTGCGGAACAATAAAGAACGGCTACAACCATATTTTGACAGTAAAAGACCATGGACTTACAATATTTATGCAAAGTGAAAATTTAAAAAAAACAAAAAATGTTTCACACATTTAATTTTTGATGTGGGCGGGACTCGAACCCGTAAATGCACAATAGTACTGTTCGCTTTGCAGTCCACAACTTCACTCATTTCACCACCATACACGTACACACTATTCGGCACAATGCTGTAAGCAGCGCTGCCGGCAGCTCCTCAATGTTTATTCGATTTACGGGGGCGGAAGGGGGCGTGGCCAAAATCCAAAATAAACTTGATCAGCGTGCAATAATACCACATATTGTCACCAAATTTGGTAGGCCTAGCTCTTATAATAGCTGAGATCTAGAGGTTCACACGGACAGACAGACGGACATGGCTATATTGACTCGGCTGTTGATTCTGAGCCAGAATATATATACTTTATGGGGTCGGACATGTCTCCTTCTGCTTGTTACATACATTTTCGGTTTGAAAAAAGTTATAATACCCTTCTACTCTAAGAGTAGCGGATATAAAAACTATTGTAGAGTGTGAAAGAAATATTCATTGTGCGCAATTCGCTTTTATCTTTCATATCTTTCATCTCCTTCACTCTTTGCAAGGATTGCAGCGGGTGGACTGCAATGTAAAGAAGAGAGAAAAAAAAGGCGCAGAGAGAGAGAGAGAAGGAGCGCAAGCTAACCAGAAGATAGCGCAAGTGGCCGTAGCTACAGTCCAGCCACAGAGTCAGCCTCGTATATCATTAGGGTATTAGCTGCCTCTCAGTCTGCGTCGCGTGCCGTCTGTCTGCGTCGTTGTCAATAACGATGTCTATGTTACCATGCGTTGCCAGACACGCGGGGCGATTGCGTCGCCCTTATCGATTTATTGTGTGCTGAAAACGTTCAAATGCGCCATTACAAAATAAACTGACTAAAGGATCAGCTGGGCAAGAAGAGAGGCAGGCAGTGTAGGGAAGGGCATGACAGGGCAGCCGTACACGTTAGAAAGTGGGTGTATATTTGTCAAGAATTTGGCACAGCGTGTACTTCATCGAATGTGGTGTAATTTGTCACTGGCAACTTCTATTCGTTACAGCTGTGCTTGGCTCAGCCACTTGTCGTATACATAATTTACCCCGCCATGTAATTAATAAGCACACTAGTAACGTGCGGAACAAACTACGAGAGAAGGGCGGGGTGGGGCTAGTATCTATCATGTCCCTGCGGATTGTGATAAGCATCCTTCGTACTCGTCGTGCTTCATCCTTCTGCCTTCCTGTCTGACACCTTGTCTGTCATAGCTGACGCGCGCTGCTTTTTCAACAATTGTAATTTATTAAATGAAACACAGCATATCCGGCCGTTCGTCCATCTATTTGTGCTAGAAAATCATGTGTTGTGGCCAAAGCTTAAAGGGGGTAATTATAAATTGGCTGTGCGTGCGAAACTGCCGAAAGTTGGCAAGGATTTTAAGAGAACTGTTTCATCTAAAATGTATCAATTGTCATTAAATAATAGATATAATTTAGCTGTCTAAAATATAAACTCATATTGAAAGCATATAAGCGGACTACCAAATTACTTGAGCAAAAAATAATTTAGATGTTTTTTCAGGTCCTTATCAGGGTAAAAAAAAACCTATTTTAGGTTACTAAGAGACCCGTTTTCGGTATGGATGTCGTAAAAGTACTGCGCATAATAAAGGATTTGTACGGTTCTTTGATATTTCTGTTTGCGTTAACTGCGTTCAAGAAACTTATTGGTTCTGTGGGTTGAGAAAACGGGCAGAGAGTTTCTTAAACTTACTTTAGAACTTTGTATAACTTTAATAGAAAGCGGTTGTATGGTTACTTTTATACCTTGGCAGAGGATATTTATTTTGGCCAAAAGTTTGCAACGCACATAATAAGGAAACTCCAACTCTATATATATATTTCCAATTCTATACATAAAAATATGTGGTGTTGTTGTAAAATTCGCAGCCCCTACATCAATATTTACAAAAGAAAAAAAGCTACAGTCGAGTGCGCTCGCCTGTTATATACCCGCTACCTAAAATTATTTGCGAAACCATAATGAACAGCTCCAATTACATTTTGAGTCATAAAACAAACTTGATAAAAGTGCAATAATGAAATATATTGTTAACAAATTTGGAAGTCCTAGCTTGTATACCAGCTAAGATCTAGTTGTTCATACGGACAGACAGACGGACAGGGCTATGTCGGCTCGGCTGATGATCTATATACACTTTATAGGGCTGGAGATATCTCTTTCTGCCAGCTACATTCATTTTCAGTTTAAAAAAGCTATAACACCCTTCTAATATATAAGTATTAAACAAGTAAGTAAAGCTACAGTCGAGCGCCCGCACAGTAAGCCGTTACTTTGAATTCCAACAAGAATTTCCTCTGCTACCTATGCAACATTTTCCTATTAGATCAATCATTTAATAGATGGCGTCACTATGAAAATATCATAGAAGTCAGCTGTGCTAACAAGATCTAACCGACACACACGCTGTCTTAGCGTGTGAAGCAACCGTCGCAACTATGACGTCGCAATATGCTGGAAGGCGAAAACACTAGACGGTCTTTATTGTTCAATCACTTTGCAATTTGCAATTTGAGGTGCATACTGCTTTCATCGTTATGTATGCCAAAGCATAAAGTTGTAGCTTTACAACTTTTGTTATAAATCAAATTTGAATGTTTACTATCGTTTTGCAGAGACAGTTGTAGTTGACATGGCATCTAAAATTTGAAATAAACTTGTTAAGCGTATGATATTTATACATTTGGAATTTAGTAGAAATCGAACCCGGGGACTACTAGCTAGTCCACCAGTCTTCTACTCATTGTAAGTCAACCTTATTATTTTTTGTACAAATAAAAATTACATAAAAGTGCCTGACGCTTGAATCGAACCTGGATCCCCGCTTGATTTGAGTAACTGCTGACGAGACAATGGTTTAAAAGTTGATTGTTTCTTAAATATCTTTTATTATTATTGTCCGATCTTCAACGATTTCTCTAAACGTCCGCATCAAGATATTTTCATATATGTCATAAAACCGCTTCTGTAGAGCTATAATTGGAGCTGCACTGCGATTTTCTCGTTTTATGGGGGTATTATAACTTTGATCAAATTGAAAATGTATGTATCAGGCCGAAGGAGACATCTTCGAACCCATAAAGTATATATTCTGGCTCAGGATCAACAGCCGAGTCGATATAGCCATGTCCATCTGTCAGGCTGTCCGTCTGTCTGTCTGTGTGAATACCTAGATCTCAGCTATTATAGGACTACCAAATTTGGTGACAATAAGTGTTATTATTCCGCCTCCGTAAATCGAAATAAATGGATTACAGGCTCAATTTTGGTGCCGAATTGTTCTTTTTTACAGTCATAAATCCAAGAGAAGTGATCTCTGAAAATTTTGGAACGATCGGGCAATAAACACAGCAGTTATTCACCTCAACGTTTTCCATAGCTGTAAGCAGCTCTGGCAGCAGCATTGGGTCGAATAGTGCGTACGTGTCAAATGGGTTAAATGGTGGACTGCTCAATGAATAGTACTATTATGCGTTCAGGGGTTCGAGCCCCGCCCGCGTCAAAATTAAATTTTTAGTTTTGTTTTTTATACCATTCAAATTAAAAATGGTCAAAAATGGTATACTAATTTTGTGCAAAAGCATGTAATAAACAGAAAGAGGCGTTCAAACGCCACAAAGTATATATATTCTGACTAAGGATCACTAGCCGAGTCGATTAAGGCATGTCCGTCTGTCTGTATGAACGTCGAGATCTCAGATAATATAATAGCTACATACACCAAATTTGACATGATGGTTCTTGCAAATCAAGTTTATATCGATAATTTATGAAGGAAGGTATTAAAGTTACAGCTTTCTGCTTTCACGTAAAGAGGCTGATAGTGTGCACCTAATCTCCAAATTACAATCCGATAGAAAATTAAACACTGAAGTTATTCAAGAAAACGTTTACCATAGTTGCTGCCCGCGTCATTGAAGTATATCGTCACACGTCGTTTTAGTTTTGTGTGTGTGTGTGTCTGTATGTGTGTGTGAGAGCGAGTGCTAGTTAGTGCAACCACGCAGTTGATCGAATGGTTTCTTACGGTCTCGACTGTAGCTTTCCTTACATGTTTCCTCTTCCGTTCTGTCATTAAAACTACTTCTTTCCCTTTCCTTTTTAAAGCAATTCTATTGCCATTAGGCCAACGCCGGAGATAGTTTCCATTCTCGCTTTATTTTGTGGCAGGCCAATGCCAAAGAACTTGGTGGCTCTTGCGTCGCTTTATAGCTCGTTAGGTGATCTTAAAAGAAACGAGATAGAAGAGATAAAGAGAGTGGGGGAAAAAATAGCAACCAATGGAAACGTAGCCCACTTAATGGGCTTATATTGTGGGTGAGACGCCCAGCGTACGTTTGCAGCCGTTAAACAAATGCGACATGGACAACGCATTTGCCTTTTATTTCTACCTTGTGTGTTTCACATGTTTGTGTGAGTCTATAAAAGCACTGGCTCAGGAGAGGGAATGAAAGCAGAGAAAACAGAAGACGCCAAATCCCACTGGCACATGTTGGCAATGCAAAGTAGAAAGTGTGCTCAGCACCGTGTGTGGGACAAGGGGCGACTGCAGATTTCTGGCAGGAATTAAGATACAGAGTAAGAACAAGCTGCAAACACAGCACCAACGACAACGCAACCACACCACCACCAACTACAACAACAACGAAAACATGGTCTGCAATTACACCAAGCTGAATCATTTGAGAGAGTCTCGTTGCGTATATGCAATGTTGCGTATTAAAATAAATAAGCGAGCATTATTTATGTCCATGCAAGCTTGCAACTTGACTATGCCACTTCATGGGGCAACGCCAAGCAGGGAAAAGTGCCCATGGTCGGCAAGGGAGAATATTTGCTAATAATATGCGTGTCAATGTGCCAACGAGCGTATACATTGCTCGGTACTCTCGCTCGCTTGCTCACTCTGTCGCGCTGTTTTTCCTCTCTTCTGCCTCGTCTGCCTAGGTCTGTGTTTGATATTGTTGTAAAATGTTTGATGTGCTCGGCGAATGAATTGACGCAACAACAAGAAGAGCAACAACAACATTGCAGAGAAACACAATTTTCTAGGTATTTGATGACAATCATTGGAAATTAGCGCCATCAACACGTACAACACGACCCGCACAATGGGCGCACAATGACAGTTCCAATTGGCAACAGTGTTTAGAGAGCAAATAATGGGCAGCATATTAGGCTCTGGAATATGTAAGTTAAAATTTTGACAGAAACGCAAACAGTTTCTATATTGATGGGGTATATCATATGCAACTTCATTGTAAGGGTCAGTTGATTGGTTACTTAATTAATGATTTCAGTTTTATTTCATACTCTCTTTGGCAATAATTGCAAGAGCTTTCCTGGGCAGTTTCTCGAAAAGAGCCTGTTTGTAATTTATTGACTTCTATTAAACTTAAGATAAATTTCCACATAATGTGCTCAGTGCTACCCACCATCTCATCTTATCTCATTGCCATGGTTATTAAAGGTCAAGAAAATGTTGGGAATATTCGCACAAAACCATGAGAATAACATAATCCTTGGCTGTTAAATCCCTAATCGGAATTGTGTTTTTTGGTTTTGTGGTATTTCATGATGTTCTTCCATTTATAGTATTCCAACTCAATGCTATTTTATCCCATTGTTCGAGCTGCATCTGCATTAGCTGTCCTTGCTGTTGAGTTTGGCTTAACGACAGCTCGGTTGCATTGGCAAACTCGTACTCAGATACTTAGATACTCGGATAGTCGAGCAAAAAGATTCGTAGATACGCATCTGTGATAAAGCTTACAAACGATTTTACAGCCACTCATAGAAACTCATCCTGAGCAGATAGAGGTGATGGCGGGGTAATAACACAAAAGAGAAAGGGAAGGGAGAGAAAAGAAAGGGGAAAAGAACGCACGCGTGTCATTAGAAATGCATGAGTGCTTTGGCATCTGCCCATTGTCCTTGTCGTACACTTTGCTCCTTGCTTTTTACTGTGTGTGTGTGCAGCGTGTGTCCCGTTTCCTATGAATTTGCCAGTTCAATATTGACGAGTTAGCAGGTGGAATGATAAAATGCACTCAATGTGCCAACAACAATGATCTGGAGATCTAGAGCAATCTGGCAGACATGGCTTAAATATTTGTGCGTGCAGGTAACAAGTCACTGGGAATAATCACATGAATGATCACTGATTATGATGAATAAACACCAACAACGTACAGCAAATTGAAAGCAACTTGAAAAGCAAACAAAACGCTTTTTCTTGAATTGATTGCTGATAACTCTTACCCATAGTCGGCAAAGTGGATACGGAATGTCCGTTTTTCACAATGATCCCGTGATTTCTGCTTCGGTACCTGCTATATCGATGACAAGCATAATTAATCGCTTGCAACGGCAATTAAAGTCTGCAAAGGAGTGACTCCTTCTTTTGGGATAATAAACTGCAAGTTATCAATGTTAATTAATGGTTTTTTACTTAGCTTCACATAAAACTGTTAATTAATATTTATTACATTGTTGTATTGCTGGATTCCAATTATACCATAAAGTAAAAAAAAAACAACCCCAAATATTGGAAGCATTTAAAAAATGCAGCTCTGCAATACGAAAAATTACTATTCTGCGATTTACTGTAAGCAGCTAAAGTACATTAGCAATGCAGCGTTAGCTTACCACAATCAATTTAATCGCTTTAAACGAGCACTTTATCAATAAGTGCGACTTTATTTTCTGTAAAGAACCTAGAAGAGAAAAATATATATAACAAAACTTCCTTTAAAAAATGTAGTTAAAATGTTGTTTAATATTATTTAAAGTCACAGCTTCTTGGGAAATGTATCTGGTTACTCCAATAATGGACGAAAATTGACAAAGGGCATAGCGAGCACGTAATTGGCTCTAAGGTTTACCCCAAAAGGTTAAAGGCAAGGCCAAGGTCAATGAAAATGAAAACATAGTTCAATCAAAAGAAAACAACTGTGTATTGTACGAGATCTTTTCCGCCAAAGGTAACAGAAAGACGCAGCACAACAAAGTCAAGAAACGTATAAACCGCAAACAAAGGCAATGGCATATGACAGCCAGCCAGCGAGGCAGCCAACTAGGTTCCCAGACTCCCAAGCTCCCAGCCAGCCAGCCAGCCAGCCAGCCAGCCAGTAAGCCAGGCAGCCGGTCGACCAATTGAGCAGCCAAACCGTCTCGCAGTCAGTTAGCCAAGCTGGCAACTTGGTTATTGGCAAGTCAGCTCGAGGCTTACACAAAGAGTTGACAAATCAAAAGAATATCGGGCTACGTTTAAAATAGGTTAAGAAGGTATATGGAGTTAACTTTAAGGGCCGCCCTCGGTGGACAAACATGACTGGCGAATGTTGTTGGAAAACCCAATATAAGACAGTTCAGTTCAGTTTAGTTTGGTTTGGTTTGGTTTGGTTTGGATCTAAATGTAAATATCAGTTTAATGGCCCTACATGCAGTCAAGCAGTCAAGAAGCCTGACGAGGGAAGAAAAGGAAGTTGGGGAGGCGTTGCTGCAGGTCGTCTATAGATATTCGCATATAAATTGGTTGATAAATTTTCATTGTTGTTTGTCAGATGATGTTCGAGCGCTATAATTTGTTTAGCAATCACTGATTAATATGATGAGCAGCTGTCGAAGGGTGTTGTTATTTTATCGACTGGGCTGCATTGACAGTTCACATTGTCACGCCCAGTCGAGACAGACTTATAAAGGCAATGATCATTTGAATGATTATTATAGCGATAAAGATAATGAATGCTTTTTTCGTGGTCGTTCGCTTGTCAGGCCGGCATCAGTTCCATCAAAAATGTGTTGCGATGAACCACACTCGTGTACAACATGTCGCATACTTGGCATTCTCAAAAAAGCATCCCTCACTGAGATGCTGGCTTTTTTTTGGCTACTTATCTTTTGGCCAAGTGTTCTTTTGTCCCTTTTATTTTCCTGGCATTAAGCAGTCTGTTGGGCTCGGCAACGCATAATGCAATACCTGAACGCACAACATGCTAAGTTGTTGTTGGTCGTTATTGTTGCTGCCTATTGTTATGACAAACAAGTAAGGAAAGCTAAAGTCGAGACCGTAAGATACCATTCGACCAACTTCGTAGTTGCACTAAATAGTACTAACTCGCTCTCACACACACATACAGATACACACACAAAGGCTAAAATGATGCAGACGATATGCCGTTTTCTTTAATAACTTCTGTATTTATTGCCCGATCTGATTGTAATTTTGGGAATACGTGCATATTATCAGCATCTTTACGTGTTCAGAAATCTGTAACCTAAATACTTTCCTTAATATTTGTTAATTATCGATTTGCGTGGGCGGTAGGCGTGGCACCTCAAATTTGAAATAAATTTCATCTGCGCATGTTTTATAGGAACCATCACGGCAAATTTGGTGTCCGTAACTGTAATACTTTCATTAATATTCGTAAATTATCGATTTGCGTGGGCGGTGGGCGTGGCACCCCAAATTTGAAATAAACTTGATCTGCGTATGGTATACAGGAACCATCATGCCAAGTTTGGTGTCTGTGACGGTAATACTTTCCTTAATATTCGTAAATTATCGATTTGCGTGGGCGGTGGGCATGGCACTCCAAATTTGAAATAAACTTGATCTGCGTATGGTATACAGGAACCATCATGTCAAATTTTGTGTCTCTAGCTTTTGTAATAGCAGATCCAGACGTTCATACAGACAGACGGACAGACAGACAGACAAACAGACGGACATGGCTCAATCGACTCAGCTAGTGATCCTGATTCAGAATATATACACTTTGTGGGGTCTGCCACGCCTCCTTCTGCCTGTTACATACATTTGCACAAACTTAGTATACCATTTTTGACCATTTTGAATGGTCGAATGGTATAAAAATACTTCCTCAGCCAAGCCCTGAGGCCCATTTTAAATTAAGGCAAACATCGTATCCCCTGGCCTTTTGTTTTTCTTGGCCTTATTGCCCCGAAATAAAACAGCGACAATTTCTTGAAGCCGAAAGGGAAATCAAACAAAAGACTCTGGTTCTGCTGCAGACCCTAAGTAAGTGAAATGTTTCCGATGATATACGATTATTGGGTGTTGCAATTGTAGTTGTACCTTCCTTTTCAACTGAAAACAAGTAAGAAAGCTACAGTCGAGTATGCTCGACTGTAATATACCCGCTACCCAGCTGCTCGTACATCATTTATTTGCGGAACAAAAAAACGGCTACAATCATATTTTGACCGTAAAAAGCTATGGACTTACAATATTTATGCAAAGTCAAAATATAAAATAAAAAAAAAAAACATTTTTGCACACATTTAATTTTTGATGCGGGCGGGACTCGAACCCGTAAATGCATAATAGTACTGTTCGTTTTGCAGTCCACAACTTAACCCATTTCACCACCGTACACGCACACACGATTCGGCACAATGCTGCAAGCAGCGCTGTCGGCAGTGCTGCTTACAGCTATGGAAAACGTTAAGCTGCATAACGTCTGTGTTTATTATCCGATTGTTGCCAAATTTTTAGAGATCATCTGGCTAGCTATAGTTATCATGTAAACCGAAAATGAACAATATGGCATCAAAATTGCGCTTGCAATCAATGTTTTTTTGCGATTTACGGGGGCGGAAGGGGGCGTGGCCGAAATCCAAAATAAACTTGATCAGCGTGCAATAATAACACATATTGTCACCAAATTTGATAGTCTTAGCTCTTATAATAGCTGAGATCTAGATTTTCACACGGACAGACAGACGGACAGACGGACATGGCTATATCGACTCGGCTGTTGATCCTGAGCCAGAATATGCATACTTTATGGGGTCGGAGGTGTCTCCTTCTGCCTGTTACATACATTTTCGGTTTGAACAAAGTTATAATACCCTTCTACTCTATGAGTAGCGGGTATAATTAAGCAAGAAGGGTAAAATAAAACTTTTACAAATCGAAAAGCAGAAAAGCTGAAATGTAAGGATTTTTCCTTTAAGTTTCCTTTATAAGGTAGATGGCAACTAATTAATGAACCCCTTCCAACCACCTGCAGGTCAAGGACATTACGCGCAACATACGCAAGGCCATTGAGGCCACAACGTTGGCCGAGCTGCGGCTTAAGGTGTCCGAAAAGTTTCAGCGCGCTCAGCCGGCGATTCATTTGGACTGCGATGGCACCGAAATCGACGACGAGGAATACTTTTCCACACTGGAGGCCAATGCTGAGTTAATTGCCGCTTTTCCTGGTGAACAGTGGCGGGATGTAAGATTCTTAAGGAAAACTGTAAGGGTTCCCCTGACATCTTTTCCGTTTTTATACTACTTTCAGCCCAGTGATTACAATGTAAACTTGCGTCGCACTTATTTAAATGCGCAACGCCTACGAAAACTTGTAGGAAAGTTACAACAGAATCTTCTCAACGATGCAGATCTCGATAAGTTATCTAATATGGATCCCAATTCGCTGGCAGATATTACAGGGCGTGAGCTGAAGGACACCGATTATTGTGTACAGAGTGAGACAGCACGTCGATCCACAGAGTTATCGTGCTAAAAGAGAGAGACAGAGGGTGGATAAAAGTGAAAGGGATACAACGATAGGAATGTGAAAACTTACCTCTTCTCCCATTAGAATCATCTGGAAACTTATTTAAATAGTCGTTGTAGTATGGGTCATTATATGACAGAGTGAAACGTCGCTTATGATAGATTTGTAAGGAATTTGTAAAAGTTTTGTGTGCAAAGCAGAAAGTTAAAAGCTGAAAGTGATCTACAAGCGCACTTTTGGAGTATTTTTCGAGCATGTTTTGGTAGCACCTAATGTAAGCGACGACAGCTTAGACAGGTTTTGTGTGTACTATGTAAATTGTTGAGTAATGTATTTTCTTTGTAGTGCACCTATGGGCAAGCCATAGTATTTTATGTGAGTTACCTTGAAAAGTGCCAAAATAGGATGCAATTTGAAACAAAAAAAGGCGAATAGCAGTCTGCTTAAAGCTGTAATCTGTTTTAAGACAATTATGCCACCCTATATTTGGCTTTAAGTCCAAACTGGTATACATACTCTACAAAGTCAACCCTAATCAATAAAATATCAATAAATTGACCCATTATTTAATCGAGCCAACAAGATAAGTGGAAACCCCCTGAGCAAAGTCTATTTTAATTATGAATTTATGTATGTACGTATGTATGTAGGTATATAAATTGGAACTCACATAGTTTTGGTTACTGGGGAGCAACATGTTTTTAAAGTTAATTGAGTGTATTTTATCGAAATCATTTAATGTTAACTCACAGAACGATTTAATGCTACAAGAAAAATGTGTAAATTACCGATAAAACAACAAATTTAAATAATTTTTATAAAAGTTGACACACTTATCTAAATGTATGTGTACACTCCATAGCATTTTGATTATAAATTAAGAATGAGAAGCCAAACCCAATACAAAGTCATTCAAGGGAAATTCGAGTGCGATTCAAAAAAACTGTTTGATTCTTCACTTGTGTCCACATTTTACAACAACAAATTGAAATGCACACACAGTCACAAATGCACATACAAATCGATTGAATTAATATTTGGTAACACAAAACAAAAGATAAATGTATAAAGCTTTTTTAAGTCTGTGAGTTGAAATATAAATTGAGATTGTGTTTCTTAAATTGTGTCTTGGAATTGAGTTCGGGGCTGCATTTAAAAGCTGCGGGAAAGTAAACAAAGGCCATAAATAAAAAAGAAAGCATCAATAGAGAATTTGGAATAAATATGGCAATTTGGCTGCCCCTCTCATTGCTTTAAATTTCAACATGAATTTCACATGAAATGCAAATTCTGGAGAGCGTGCGTGAGTTCTCCTGCTGCTGCTGCTGCTTAGCCAAACAACATTAAGCGCACCCAGAGAGGGCAAGCTATCCAAGCACGACTTCTTTAAAATCTCAATTTAATTATTTTCTCTACGTATGTAAGTAAATAGACGAGGGATAGAAAAGGAATCCTTGCAACGATCGTTGCTGTTGCCCGACTGCTTAAAATGCAAGCTACCTATCTCTTCTCAATCACCTCACTCCGCTCTTTTCTGCACTGTAGAGTTAACATCCATTAACATTACAGAATGCTTTGAGCTTTGCCTAAGAGAGGCGAATGGTGCCAGTTAGCAAGTAGGACGCAGCAACAACCACAGGGTATTCTGTGGGCAAGGCATTACAGCGATTTTTTTACTCAAGAGAAAATGCAAACAAAGTGGATGAGGAATAACTTAACTGATTAAAAGAATTGTGTGCAAGCAGTTTGATTTATTATGCTGATATCTAAATATACGTGTATAAAGCAACTGCAACTTTGTCTATATTAATTCGGATGCCTACACATCGAGACATCGAGACATTGCATGGACTTGGCGCCTTGACGCATTTTTCCTACAGAATACCTTCAAAGTTTGAACAAATATGCCAAATATGCAGAACCAAATGCTATTTTCATTTTTATACCCGCTACTCATAGAGTAGAAGGGTATTATTACTTTGTTCAAACCGAAAATGTATGTAACAGGCAGAAGGAGACACCCCCGACCCCATAAAGTATATATATTCTGGTTCAGGATCGACAGCCGAGTCGATATAGCCATGTCCGTCTGTCAGTCCGTGTGAAAATCTAGATCTCAGCTATTATAAGAGCTAGGACTACCAAATTTGGTGACAATGTGTGTTATTATTGCACGCTGATCAAGTTTGTTTTGGATTTTCGCCACGCCCCCTTCTGCCCCCGTAAATGGAAAAAAATTGATTACCTCTGAACCTCTAGATTTCAGCTATTATAAGAGCTAGGACTACCAAATTTGGTGACAAAATGTGTTATTATTGCACGCTGATCAAGTTTGTTTTGGATTTTGGGGCGGCCCCCTTCCGCCCCCGTAAATCGAAAAAAATTGATTATAAGCGTAATTTTGGTGCCAAACAATCGGATAATAAACACAGAAGTTATTCAGCTTAACGTTTGCAGAAGGAGACACCTCCGACCCCATAAAGTATATATATTCTGGCTCAGGATCAACAGCCGAGTCGATATAGCCATGTCCATCTGTCCGTCTGTCTGCTCGTGTGAAAGTCTAGATCTCAGCTATTATAAGAGCTATGACTACCAAATTTGGTAATAATATGTGTCATTATTGCACGCTGATCAAGTTTGTTTTGGATTTTGGCCACGCCCCCTTCCGCCCCTGTAAATCGAAAAAAATTTGATTACAAGCGCAATTTTGATGCCATATTGTTCATTTTCGGTTTACATAATAGCTATAGCTAGCCAGATGATCTCTGAAAATTTGGTAAGAATCGGATAAAAACACAGAAGTTATTCAGCTTAACGCTGCTTGCAGCATTGTGCCGAATAGTGTGTGCGTGTACGGTGGTGAAATGGGTTAAGTTGTGGACTGCAAAACGAACAGTACTATTATGCATTTACGGGTTCGAGTCCCGCCCGCATAAAAAATTAAATGTGTACAAAAATGTTTTTTTTTTTTTATTTTAGATTTTGACTTTGCATAAATATTGTAAGTGCATAGCATTTTACGGTCAATATATGATTGTAGCCGTTTTTTTTTGTTCCGCAAGTAAATGATGTATGAGCAGCTGGGTAGTGGGTATATTACAGTCGAGCACACTCGACTGTAGCTTTCTTACTTGTCTATACTATGTACGTGCGATCTACTTTTATATTCTATCTGGTTTGGGTTACATATCCGGAGCTATTTCGTGTCATGCGAAAACGATTTGTTAGCTAAGCCGCAGGATAAGTTAATTGGATCGACTGTTGGTCGAGGGAGCGTTTAATTGATTTGCCTACGAGTGCACAGTGTCAAATGGGGAAGGTCAATCAGCATTGACAGACAGGGACAGCGCAGACATGTTCGTATATGCACATATGTACTTGTCTAATGATAATTACATCGTCTTTTGTGTAAACTATTTGCTAACTGACATTGTCGAGCCACATATCAAGTTGCGCACTCTTCCAGTGTGCGCGCTGCTGTAAGTGACATTTTAAAGTGAAAACAAGTAAGAAAGTGTACTCGACTGTAATATACCCGCTACCCAGCTGCTCGTACATCAAAATTATTTGCGGTACAATAAAGAACGGCTACAATCATATTTTGACCGTAAAAGGCCATGCAATTACAATATTTATGCAAAGTCAAAATCTAAAATAAAAACAAGTAAAGAAAGCTACAGCCGAGCGCGCCCGACAGTAAGATACCATTCGCCCAGTTTCGAAACAAATTATCCCACATTTAATTCTATCAAAAAACTCTGCACAAGTTCATCCGAAACCTATTGTTTAAATTATATCTATTTTTGAATAGCGCCATCTACATGTGAAAACTAAGCATCTTGACGATGACGTCACGACGCGCAGCACTGACACAGGCAGTGGAAGTACGGAAAACGAAATCATGGATAACTTCTGTGTTTATCGTCTGATTGGATTGTAATTTGAAATAGATTTATATTGTAATTATTTATATTCATACCAAAGCAGAAAGCTGTAACTTCAATACTTCTCTACTTCTGTCACGCCTCCTTCTGCCTGTTACATACATTTTCGGTTTGAACAAAGTTATAATACCCTTCTACTCTATGAGTAGCGGGTATAAAAAGCTTAAGCGGCATGAACTGGGAATCGAACCACGGGCCTGTCGGTTCAGGAGTTCATCGATTTTCCACTAAGCTACTGACGCTGTTATCCAACAACTGCAAAAATTTGCATTGTAAGGCATTCTTATTATTTCCTGTACAAATAAAGAATTTCTTATTATTTCCTGTACAAATTTAGAATTTGCGCTGCCGGCAGCGCTGATTACAGCTATGGAAAACGTTAAGCTGAATAACTTCTGTGTTTATTATCGGATTGTTACCAAATTTTCAGAGATAATCTGGCTAGCTATAGTTACCATATAAACCGAAAATAAACAATATGGCATCAAAATTGCGCTTCTAATCAAGTTTTTTCGATTTACAGGGGCGGAAGGGGGCGTGGCCAAAATCCAAAACAAACTTGATCAGCGTGCAATAATGACACATATTATTACCAAATTTGGTAGTTCTAGCTCTTATAATAGCTGAGATCTAGATTTTCACACGGACAGACAGACGGACAGACAGACAGACGGACAGACGGACATGGCTATATCGACTCGGCTGTTGATCCTGACCCAGAATATATATACTTTATGGGGTCGGACGTGTCTCCTTCTGCCTGTTACATACATTTTCGGTTTGAACAAAGTTATAATACCCTTCTACTCTATGAGTAGCGGGGATAAAAACAAGTAAGAACGGCTACAGTCAAGTGTTGACTGTATAAGACCATGGATTTTTCAAGGTTATGAAAAAAATCAGATTTACAAAACTGTTATTGGTAAACGTGTTTTTCAAAGAAAAATAATAAACAACACATATAATTTTCAGTTAGACGCTAAGCAGTCCAAGCAGTTGGAAAAAACACTGCTTGGAAAAAAAAACTGCTTGCTTGCTTGCAGTGGGCACAGTGCAAATCTATATGAAACGTTGAATAACTTTTATGTTCATTATCCGATCGGAACCAAATTTTCAGCGATCGTTTAGGTGGTGATGGTTATCATTCACACCAAAACTGAATACTCTAGCTTTATTATTGCGCTTGCTATACGGTTTTTCGATTTGCGGGGGCGGAAGTGGGCGTGTCCCAAATTTTAATAAAAATTTTACAGCGTATGATTCACATAAGTGTTGTTACCAAATTTGGTGGCTCTAGCTTTTTTCGTTTCTGAGATATAGGCGTTCATACAGACGGACAGAGAGACATGGCTTAATCGACTCGGCTAGTGATCCTGAGCAAGAATATATATACTTTATGGGGTCGCAAATGCCTCCTTCTACCTGTTACGCACATTTCGACAAACACAGGAGACCATGTATTTTTTTAAAATCCATGGTCTACAAATTTTTGCACACATTTAATTTTTTATGCGGGCGGGACTCGAACCCGTAAACGCATAATAATACTGTTCGTTTTGCAGTCCACAACTTAACCCATTTCACCACCGTACACGCACACACTATTCGGCACTATGCTGCAAGCAGCGCTGCTGGCAGCGTTGCTTACAGCTATGGAAAACGTTAAGCTGAATAATTTCTGTGTTTTTATCCGATTCTTACCAAAATTCAGAGATCATCTGGCTAGCTATAGTTATTATGTAAACCGGAAATGAACAATATGGCATCAAAATTGCGCTTGTAATCAATTTTTTTCGATTTACAGGGGCGGAAGGGGGCCGCCCCAAAATCCAAAACAAACTTGATCAGCGTGCAATAATGACACATATTATTACCAAATTTGGTAGTCATAGCTCTTATAATAGCTGAGATCTAGATTTTCACACGAGCAGACAGACGGACAGATGGACATGGCTATATCGACTCGGCTGTTGATCCTGAGCCAGAATATATATACTTTATGGGGTCGGAGGTGTCTCCTTCTGCAAACGTTAAGCTGAATAACTTCTGTGTTTATTATCCGATTGTTTGGCATCAAAATTACGCTTATAATCAATTTTTTTTCGATTTACGGGGGCGGAAGGGGGCTGCCCTAAAATCCAAAACAAACTTGATCAGCGTGCAATAATAACACATTTTGTCACCAAATTTGGTAGTCCTAGCTCTTATAATAGCTGAGATCTAGAGGTTTAGAGGTAATAAATTTTTTTCGATTTACGAGGGCGGAAGGGGGCCGCCCCAAAATCCAAAACAAACTTGATCAGCGTGCAATAATAACACATTTTGTCACCAAATTTGGTAGTTCTAGCTCTTATAATAGCCTCAGCTTGGCCACTTTGCGTTAGGGCTTATTAGCCATCAGCCAAGCAGGCTGAGCTTCCCTCGATAGCGCTGCATGTGCATTATCCCTCGATGGCAGGGGAAATTCAGGTTTTCTCTGAACACCCCCAGTGAAATATTTCTCCAAGTAGCCTGAGAGCGTGAACTTAGACGGCCCTAAAAATTTCGTCAGTGGATTGGTAGGTTCTTTCGCCGGAGACGGGAACGATTGCTGAGCTGGGTTAGACCTCTCGCTAGGTGGTTGGGGTGCGAGAAAAGCTTGCTATGGTATTTATACCATTCGACCATTGAAAATGGTCAAAAATGGTATACTAAGTTTGTGCAAAAGTATGTAACAGGCAGAAGGAGACATGGCAGACCGCATAAAGTATATATATTCTGGCTCAGGATCAACAGACGAGTCGATTGAGCCATGTCCGTCTGTCCGTCCGTCCGTCTGTCCGTCTGTCTGTATGAACGTCTGGATCTCAGCTATTACAAAAGCTAGAGACACCAAATTTAACATGATGGTTCCTGTATACCATACGCAGATCAAGTTTATTTCAAATTTGAGGTGCCATGCCTACCGCCCACGCAAATCGATAATTTACAAATATTAAGGAAAGTATTTAGGTTACAGATTTCTGAACACGTAAAGATGCTGATAATATGCACCTATTCCCAAAATTACAATCAGATCGGGCAATAAATACAGAAGTTATTAAAGAAAACGGCATATCGTCTGCATCATTTTAACCTTTGTGTGTGTGTCTGTATGTGTGTGTGAGAGCGAGTTAGTACTAGTTAGTGCAACTACAAAGTTGGTCGAATTGTATCTTACGGTCTCGACTTTAGCTTTCCTTACTTGTTTGTCATAACAATAGGCAGCAACAACAACGACCAACAACAACTTAGCATGTTGTGCGTTCAGGTATTGCATTATGCGTTGCTGAGCACAACAGACTGCTTAATGCCAGGAAAATAAAAGGGATAAAAGAACACTTGGCCAAAAGGTAAGTAGCTAAAAGAAAGCCAGCATCTCAGTGAGGGATGCTTTTTTGAGAATACCAAGTATGCGACATGTTGTACACGAGTGTGGTTCATCGCAACACATTTTTGATGGAACTGATGCTGGCCTGACAGGCGAACGACCACCAAAAAAGCATTTATTATCTTTATCGCTATAATAATCATTCAAATGATCATTGCCTTTATAAGTCTGTCTCGACTGGGCGTGACAATGTGAACTGTCAATGCAGCCCAGTCGATAAAATAACAAGACCCTTCGGCAGCTGCTCATCATATTAATCAGTGATTGTTAAACAAATTATAGCGCTCGAACATCATCTGACAAACAACAATGAAAATTTATCAGCCAATTTATATGCGACCTGCAGCAACGCCTCCCCAACTTCCTTTTCTTCCCTCGTCAGGCTTCTTGACTGCTTGACTGCATGTGGGGCCATTAAACTGATATTTACATTTAGATCCAAACCAAACCAAACCAAACTAAACTGAACTGAACTGTCTTATATTGGGTTTTCCAACAACATTCGCCAGTCATGTTTGTCCACCGAGGGCGGCCCTTAAAGTTAACTCCATATACCTTCTTAACCTATTTTAAACGTAGCCCGATATTCTTTAAATTTGTCAACTCTTTGCGTAAACATCGAGCTGACTTGCCAATAACCAAGTTGCCAGCTTGGCTAACTGACTGCGAGACGGTTTGGCTGCTCAATTGGTCGACCGGCTGCCTGGCTTACTGGCTGGCTGGCTGGCTGGCTGGCTGGCTGGGAGCTTGGGAGTCTAGGAACCTAGTTGGCTGCCTCGCTGGCTGGCTGTCATATGCCATGGCCTTTTTTCGCGGTTTATACGATTCTTGACTTTGTTGTGCTGCGTCTTTCTGTAACCTTTGGCCGAAAAGATCTCGTACAATACACAGTTGTTTTCTTTTGATTGAACTATGTTTTCATTTTCATTGACCTTGGCCTTGCCTTTAACCTTTTGGGGTGAACCTTAGAGCCAATTACGTGCTCGCTATGCCCTTTGTCAATTTTCGTCCATTATTGGAGTAACCAGATATATTTCCCAAGAAGCTGTGACTTTAAATAATATTAAACAACATCTTTCATTGCTTTGAATTTCAACATGAATTTCACATGAAATGCAAATTCTGGAGAGCGTGCGTGAGTTCTCCTGCTGCTGCTGCTGCTTAGCCAAACAACATTAAGCGCACCCAGAGAGGGCAAGCTATCCAAGCACGACTTCTTTAAAATCTCAATTTAATTATTTTCTCTACGTATGTAGGTAAATAGACGAGGGATAGAAAAGGAATGCTTGCAACGATCGTTGCTGTTGCCCGACTGCTTAAAATGCAAGCTACCTATCTCTTCTCAATCACCTCACTCCGCTCTTTTCTGCACTGTAGAGTTAACATCCATTAACATTACAGAATGCTTTGAGCTTTGCCTAAGAGAGGCGAATGGTGCCAGTTAGCAAGTAGGACGCAGCAACAACCACAGGGTATTCTGTGGGCAAGGCATTACAGCGTTTTTTTTACTCAAGAGAAAATGCAAACAAAGTGGATGAGCAATAACTTAACTGATTAAAGGAATTGTGTGCAAGCAGTTTGATTTATTATGCTGATATCTAAATATACGTGTATAAAGCAACTGCAACTTTGTCTATATTAATTCGGATGCCTACACATCGAGACATATCACAAGTCAATTTTACTCACAGTATTTACAGTTTTAGCCACTCAAAACTTTTTATTTCCATTTCCATTCACCACAAATTGCATGGACTTGGCGCCTTGACGCATTTTTCCTACAGAATACGTTCAAAGTTTGAACAAATATGCCAAATATGCAGAACCAAATGCTATTTTCATTTTTATACCCGCTACTCATAGAGTAGAAGGGTATTATTACTTTGTTCAAACCGAAAATGTATTTAACAGGCAGAAGAAGACACCCCCGACCCCATAAAATATATATATTCTGGTTCAGCCGAGTCGATATAGCCATGTCCGTCTGTCTGTCCGTGTGAAAATCTAGATCTCAGCTATTATAAGAGCTAGGACTACCAAATTTGGTGACAATGTGTGTTATTATTGCACGCTGATCAAGTTTGTTTTGGATTTTGGGGCGGCCCCCTTCCGCCCCCGTAAATCGAAAAAAATTTATTACCTCTAAACCTCTAGATCTCAGCTATTATAAGAGCTAGGACTACCAAATTTGGTGACAAAATGTGTTATTATTGCACGCTGATCAAGTTTGTTTTGGATTTTAGGGCGGCCCCCTTCCGCCCCCGTAAATCGAAAAAAAATTGATTATAAGCGTAATTTTGATGCCAAACAATCGGATAATAAACACAGAAGTTATTCAGCTTAACGTTTGCAGAAGGAGACACCTCCGACCCCATAAAGTATATATATTCTGGCTCAGGATCAACAGCCGAGTCGATATAGCCATGTCCATCTGTCCGTCTGTCTGCTCGTGTGAAAATCTAGATCTCAGCTATTATAAGAGCTATGACTACCAAATTTGGTAATAATATGTGTCATTATTGCACGCTGATCAAGTTTGTTTTGGATTTTGGCCACGCCCCCTTCCGCCCCTGTAAATCGAAAAAAATTTGATTACAAGCGCAATTTTGATGCCATATTGTTCATTTTCGGTTTACATAATAGCTATAGCTAGCCAGATGATCTCTGAAAATTTGGTAAGAATCGGATAAAAACACAGAAGTTATTCAGCTTAACGTTTTCCATAGCTGTAAGCAACGCTGCCAGCAGCGCTGCTTGCAGCATTGTGCCGAATAGTGTGTGCGTTGCAAGCATTCCTTTTCTATCCCTCGTCTATTTACCTACATACGTAGAGAAAATAATTAAATTGAGATTTTAAAGAAGTCGTGCTTGGATAGCTTGCCCTCTCTGGGTGCGCTTAATGTTGTTTGGCTAAGCAGCAGCAGCAGCAGGAGAACTCACGCACGCTCTCCAGAATTTGCATTTCATGTGAAATTCATGTTGAAATTCAAAGCAATGAGAGATGTTGTTTAATATTATTTAAAGTCACAGCTTCTTGGGAAATATATCTGGTTACTCCAATAATGGACGAAAATTGACAAAGGGCATAGCGAGCACGTAATTGGCTCTAAGGTTCACCCCAAAAGGTTAAAGGCAAGGCCAAGGTCAATGAAAATGAAAACATAGTTCAATCAAAAGAAAACAACTGTGTATTGTACGAGATCTTTTCGGCCAAAGGTTACAGAAAGACGCAGCACAACAAAGTCAAGAATCGTATAAACCGCGAAAAAAGGCCATGGCATATGACAGCCAGCCAGCGAGGCAGCCAACTAGGTTCCCAGACTCCCAAGCTCCCAGCCAGCCAGCCAGCCAGCCAGCCAGCCAGCCAGCCAGCCAGCCAGCCAGCCAGTAAGCCAGGCAGCCGGTCGACCAATTGAGCAGCCAAACCGTCTCGCAGTCAGTTAGCCAAGCTGGGAACTTGGTTATTGGCAAGTCAGCTCGATGTTTACGCAAAGAGTTGACAAATCAAAAGAATATCGGGCTACGTTTAAAATAGGTTAAGAAGGTATATGGAGTTAACTTTAAGGGCCGCCCTCGGTGGACAAACATGACTGGCGAATGTTGTTGGAAAACCCAATATAAGACAGTTCAGTTTAGTTTGGTTTGGTTTGGATCTAAATGTAAATATCAGTTTAATGGCCCCACATGCAGTCAAGCAGTCAAGAAGCCTGACGAGGGAAGAAAAGGAAGTTGGGGAGGCGTTGCTGCAGGTCGTCTATAGATATTCGCATATAAATTGGCTGATAAATTTTCATTGTTGTTTGTCAGATGATGTTCGAGCGCTATAATTTGTTTAGCAATCACTGATTAATATGATGAGCAGCTGCCGAAGGGTCTTGTTATTTTATCGACTGGGCTGCATTGACAGTTCACATTGTCACGCCCAGTCGAGACAGACTTAAAAAGGCAATGATCATTTGAATGATTATTATAGCGATAAAGATAATAAATGCTTTTTTGGTGGTCGTTCGCCTGTCAGGCCAGCATCAGTTGTTTGTTGCCTATAAATGATGTACGAGCAGCTGGGTAGTGGGTATATTACAGTCGAGCACACTCGACTGTAGCTTTCTTACTTGTTTGATACCATTCGACCATTAAAAATTGTCAAAAATGGTATACTAAGTTTGTGCAAATGTATGTAACAGGCAGAAGGAGGCGTGACAGAAGTAGAGAAGTATTGAAGTTACAGCTTTCTGCTTTGGTATGAACATAAATAATTACAATATAAATCTATTTCAAATTACAATCCAATCAGACGATAAACACAGAAGTTATCCATGATTTCGTTTTCCGTACTTCCACTGCCTGTGTCAGTGCTGCCCGTCGTGACGTCATCGTCAAGATGCTTAGTTTTCACATGTAGATGGCGCTATTCAAAAATAGATATAATTTAAACAATAGGTTTCGGATGAACTTGTGCAGAGTTTTTTGATAGAATTAAATGTGTGATAATTTGTTTCGAAACTGGGCGAATGGTATCTTACTGTCGGGCGCGCTCGGCTGTAGCTTTCTTTACTTGTTTTTATTTTAGATTTTGACTTTGCATAAATATTGTAATTGCATGGCCTTTTACGGTCAAAATATGATTGTAGCCGTTCTTTATTGTACCGCAAATAATTTTGATGTACGAGCAGCTGGGTAGCGGGTATATTACAGTCGAGTACACTTTCTTACTTGTTTTCACTTTAAAATGTCACTTACAGCAGCGCGCACACTGGAAGAGTGCGCAACTTGATATGTGGCTCGACAATGTCAGTTAGCAAATAGTTTACACAAAAGACGATGTAATTATCATTAGACAAGTACATATGTGCATATACGAACATGTCTGCGCTGTCTCTGTCTGTCAATGCTGATTGACCTTCCCCATTTGACACTGTGCACTCGTAGGCAAATCAATTAAACGGTCCCTCGACCAATTAACTTATCCTGCGGCTTAGCTAACAAATCGTTTTCGCATGACACGAAATAGCTCCGGATATGTAACCCAAACCAGATAGAATATAAAAGTAGATCGCACGTACATTGTATAGACAAGTAAGAAAGCTACAGTCGAGTGTGCTCGACTGTAATATACCCACTACCCAGCTGCTCGTACATCATTTACTTGCGGAACAAAAAAAAACGGCTACAATCATATTTTGACCGTAAAAGGCTATGCACTTACAATATTTATGCAAAGTCAAAATCTAAAATAAAAAAAAAAAACATTTTTGTACACATTTAATTTTTGATGCGGGCGGGACTCGAACCCGTAAATGCATAATAGTACTGTTCGTTTTGCAGTCCACAACTTAACCCATTTCACCACCCTACACGCACACACTATTTGGCACTATGCTGCTGGCAGCGCTGCTTACAGCTATGGAAAACGTTAAGCTGCATAACGTCTGTGTTTATTATCCGATTGATACCAAATTTTCAGAGATCATCTGGCTAGCTATAGTTATCATGTAAACTGAATATGAACAATATGCCATCAAAATTGCGCTTGTAATCAATGTTTTTCGATTTACAGGGGCGGAAGGGGGCGTGGCAAAAATCCAAAATAAACTTGATCAGCGTGCAATAATAACACATTTTGTCACCAAATTTGGTAATCCTTATAATAGCTGAGATCTAGATTTTCACACGGACAGACAGACGGACATGGCTATATCGACTCGGCTGTTGATCCTGAACCAGAATATATATACTTTATGGGGTCTGAGGTGTCTCCTTCTGCCTGTTACATACATTTTCGGTTTGAACAAAGTTATAATACCCTTCTACTCTATGAGTAGCGGGTATAAAAAGCTTAAGCGGCATGAACTGGGAATCGAACCACGGGCCTGTCGGTTCAGGAGTTCATCGCTTTTCCACTAAGCTACTGACGCTGTTATCCAACAACTGCAAAAATTTGTATTGTAAGGCATTCTTATTATTTCCTGTACAAATAAAAAATTTCTTATTATTTCCTGTAAAAATTTAGAATTTGCGCTGCCGGCAGCGCTGATTACAGCTATGGAAAACGTTAAGCTGAATAACTTCTGTGTTTATTATCGGATTGTTACCAAATTTTCAGAGATAATCTGGCTAGCTATAGTTATCATATAAACCGAAAATGAACAATATGGCATCAAAATTGCGCTTCTAATCAAGTTTTTTTTATTTACAGGGGCGGAAGGGGGCGTGGCCGAAATCCAAAATAAACTTGATCAGCGTGCAATAATAACACATTTTGTTACCAAATTTGGTAGTTCTAGCTCTTATAATAGCTGAGATCTAGATTTTCACACGGACAGACAGACGGACAGACAGACAGACGGACAGACGGACATGGCTATATCGACTCGGCTGTTGATCCTGACCCAGAATATATATACTTTATGGGGTCGGACGTGTCTCCTTCTGCCTGTTACATACATTTTCGGTTTGAACAAAGTTATAATACCCTTCTACTCTATGAGTAGCGGGGATAAAAACAAGTAAGAACGGCTACAGTCAAGTGTTGACTGTATAAGACCATGGATTTTTCAAGGTTATGAAAAAAATCAGATTTACAAAACTGTTATTGGTAAACGTGTTTTTCAAAGAAAAATAATAAACAACACATATAATTTTCAGTTAGACGCTAAGCAGTCCAAGCAGTTGGAAAAAACACTGCTTGGAAAAAAAAACTGCTTGCTTGCTTGCAGTGGGCACAGTGCAAATCTATATGAAACGTTGAATAACTTTTATGTTCATTATCCGATCGGAACCAAATTTTCAGCGATCGTTTAGGTGGTGATGGTTATCATTCACACCAAAACTGAATACTCTAGCTTTATTATTGCGCTTGCTATACGGTTTTTCGATTTGCGGGGGCGGAAGTGGGCGTGTCCCAAATTTTAATAAAAATTTTACAGCGTATGATTCACATAAGTGTTGTTACCAAATTTGGTGGCTCTAGCTTTTTTCGTTTCTGAGATATAGGCGTTCATACAGACGGACAGAGAGACATGGCTTAATCGACTCGGCTAGTGATCCTGAGCAAGAATATATATACTTTATGGGGTCGCAAATGCCTCCTTCTACCTGTTACGCACATTTCGACAAACACAGGAGACCATGTATTTTTTTAAAATCCATGGTCTACAAATTTTTGCACACATTTAATTTTTTATGCGGGCGGGACTCGAACCCGTAAACGCATAATAGGTAATAAATTTTTTTCGATTTACGGGGGCGGAAGGGGGCCGCCCCAAAATCCAAAACAAACTTGATCAGCGTGCAATAATAACACATTTTGTCACCAAATTTGGTAGTTCTAGCTCTTATAATAGCCTCAGCTTGGCCACTTTGGGTTAGGGCTTATTAGCCATCAGCCAAGCAGGCTGAGCTTCCCTCGATAGCGCTGCATGTGCATTATCCCTCGATGGCAGGGGAAATTCAGGTTTTCTCTGAACACCCCCAGTGAAATATTTCTCCAAGTAGCCTGAGAGCGTGAACTTAGACGGCCCTAAAAATTTCGTCAGTGGATTGGTAGGTTCTTTCGCCGGAGACGGGAACGATTGCTGAGCTGGGTTAGACCTCTCGCTAGGTGGTTGGGGTGCGAGAAAAGCTTGCTATGGTATTTATACCATTCGACCATTGAAAATGGTCAAAAATGGTATACTAAGTTTGTGCAAAAGTATGTAACAGGCAGAAGGAGACATGGCAGACCCCATAAAGTATATATATTCTGGCTCAGGATCAACAGACGAGTCGATTGAGCCATGTCCGTCTGTCCGTCCGTCCGTCTGTCCGTCTGTCTGTATGAACGTCTGGATCTCAGCTATTACAAAAGCTAGAGACACCAAATTTGACATGATGGTTCCTGTATACCATACGCAGATCAAGTTTATTTCAAATTTGAGGTGCCACGCCTACCGCCACGCAAATCGATAATTTACAAATATTAAGGAAAGTATTTACGTTACAGATTTCTGAACACGTAAAGATGCTGATAATATGCACCTATTCCCAAAATTACAATCAGATCGGGCAATAAATACAGAAGTTATTAAAGAAAACGGCATATCGTCTGCATCATTTTAGACTTTGTGTGTGTGTCTGTATGTGTGTGTGAGAGCGAGTTAGTACTAGTTAGTGCAACTACAAAGTTGGTCGAATGGTATCTTACGGTCTCGACTTTAGCTTTCCTTACTTGTTTGTCATAACAATAGGCAGCAACAACAAAATCCAACAACAACTTAGCATGTTGTGCGTTCAGGTATTGCATTATGCGTTGCTGAGCACAACAGACTGCTTAATGCCAGGAAAATAAAAGGGATAAAAGAACACTTGGCCAAAAGGTAAGTAGCTAAAAGAAAGCCAGCATCTCAGTGAGGGATGCTTTTTTGAGAATACCAAGTATGCGACATGTTGTACACGAGTGTGGTTCATCGCAACACATTTTTGATGGAACTGATGCTGGCCTGACAGGCGAACGACCACCAAAAAAGCATTTATTATCTTTATCGCTATAATAATCATTCAAATGATTATTGCATTTATAAGTCTGTCTCGACTGGGCGTGACAATGTGAACTGTCAATGCAGCCCAGTCGATAAAATAACAACACCCTTCGGCAGCTGCTCATCATATTAATCAGTGATTGCTAAACAAATTATAGCGCTCGAACATCATCTGACAAACAACAATGAAAATTTATCAGCCAATTTATATGCGAATATCTATAGACGACCTGCAGCAACGCCTCCCCAACTTCCTTTTCTTCCCTCGTCAGGCAGCTTGACTGCTTGACTGCATGTGGGGCCATTAAACTGATATTTACATTTAGATCCAAACCAAACCAAACTAAACTGAACTGAACTGTCTTATATTGGGTTTTCCAACAACATTCGCCAGTCATGTTTGCCCACCGAGGGCGGCCCTTTAAGTTAACTCCATATACCTTCTTAACCTATTTTAAACGTAGCCCGATATTCTTTTGATTTGTCAACTCTTTGCGTAAACCTCGAGCTGACTTGCCAATAACCAAGTTGCCAGCTTGGCTAACTGACTGCGAGACGGTTTGGCTGCTCAATTGGTCGACCGGCTGCCTGGCTTACTGGCTGGCTGGCTGGCTGGCTGGGAGCTTGGGAGTCTGGGAACCTAGTTGGCTGCCTCGCTGGCTGGCTGTCATATGCCATTGCCTTTGTTCGCGGTTTATACGTTTCTTGACTTTGTTGTGCTGCGTCTTTCTGTAACCTTTGGCCGAAAAGATCTCGTACAATACACAGTTGTTTTCTTTTGATTGAACTATGTTTTCATTTTCATTGACCTTGGCCTTGCCTTTAACCTTTTGGGGTGAGCCTTAGAGCCAGCTGTGACTTTAAATAATATTAAACAACATTTTAACTAAATTTTTTAAAGTAAGTTTTGTTATATATATTTTTCTCTTCTAGGTTCTTTACAGAAAATAAGGTCGCACTTATCGATAAAGTGCTCGTTTAAAGCGATTAAATTGATTGTGCTAAGCTAACCCTGCATTGCTAATGTACTTTAGCTGCTTACAGTAAATCGCAGAATAGTAATTTTTCGTATTGCAGAGCTGCATTTTTAAAATGCTTCCATTATTTGAATTTGGGTTTGGTTTTTTTTTGATTTTATGATATAATTGGAATCCAGCAATACAACAATGTAATAAATATTAAATAACAGTTTTGTGAAGCTAAGTAAAAAACCATTAATTAACATTGATAACTTGCAGTTTATTATCCCAAAAGAAGGAGTCACTCCTTTGCAGACTTTAATTGCCGTTGCAAGCGATTAATTATGCTTGTCATCGATAAAGCAGGAACCGAAGCAGAAATCACGGGATCATTGTGAAAAACGGACATTCCGTATCCACTTTGCCGACTATGGGTAAGAGTTATCAGCCGTCAATTCAAGATCAAGCGTTTTGTTTGCTTTTCAAGTTGCTTTCAATTTGCTGTACATTGTTGGTGTTTATTCATCATGATCAGTGAGCATTCATGTGATCATTCTCAGTGACTTGTTACCTGCACGCACAAATATTTAAGCCATGTCTGCCAGATTGCTCTAGATCTACAGATCATCGTTGTTGGCACATTGAGTGCATTTTATCATTCCACCTGCTAACTCGTCAATATTGAACTGGCAAATTCATAGGAAACGGGACACAGGACACGCTGCACACACACACAGTAAAAAGCAAGGAGCAAAGTGTACGACAAGGACAATGGGCAGATGCCAAAGCACTCATGCATTTCTAATGACACGCGTGCGTTCTTTTCCCCTTTCTTTTCTCTCCCTTCCCTTTCTCTTTTGTGTTATTACCCCGCCATCACCTCTATCTGCCTAGGATGAGTTTCTATGAGTGGCTGTAAAATCGTTTGTAAGCTTTATCACAGATGCGTATCTACGAATCTTTTTGCTCGACTATCCGAGTATCTAAGTATCTGAGTACGAGTTTGCCAATGCAACCGAGCTGTCGTTAAGCCAAACTCAACAGTAACGACAGCTAATGCAGATGCAGCTCGAACAATGGGATAATATGGCATTGAGTTGGAATACTATAAATGGAAGAACATCATGAAATACCACAAAACCAAAAAACACAATTCCGATTAGGGATTTAACAGCCAAGGATTATGTTATTCTCATGGTTTTGTGCGAATATTCCCAACATTTTCTTGACCTTTAATAACCATGGCAATGAGATAAGATGCGATGGTGGGTAGCACTGAGCACATTATGTGGAAATTTATCTTGCAATTATTGCCCAAGAGTATGAAATAAAACTGAAATCATTAATTAAGTAACCAATCAACTGACCTCTTACAATGAAGTTGTATATGATATACCCCATCAATATAGAAACTGTTTGCGTTTCTGTCAAAATTTGAACTTACATAATCCAGAGCTTAATATGCTGCCCATTATTTGCTCTCTAAACACTGTTTCCAATTGGAACTGTCATTGTGCGCCCATTGTGCGGGTCGTGTTGTACGTGTTGATGGCGCTAATTTCCAATGATTGTCATCAAATACCTAGAAAATTGTGTTCCTCTGCAATGTTGTTGTTGCTCTTCTTGTTGTTGCGTCAAATCATTCGCCGAGCACATCAAACATTTTACAACAATATCAATTACAGACCTAGGCAGAAGAGAGGAAAAACAGCGCGACAGAGTGAGCAAGCGAGCGAGAGTACCGAGCAATGTATACGCTCGTTGGCACATTGACACGCATATTATTAGCAAATATTCTCCCTTGCCGACCATGGGCACTTTTCCCTGCTTGGCGTTGCCCCATGAAGTGGCATAGTCAAGTTGCAAGCTTGCATGGACATAAATAATGCTCGCTTATTTATTTTAATACGCAACATTGCGTATACGCAACGAGACTCTCTCAAATGATTCAGCTTGGTGTAATTGCTGACCATGTTTTCGTTGTTGTTGTAGTTGGTGGTTGTGTGGTTGCGTTGTCGTTGCTGCTGTGTTTGCAGCTTGTTCTTGCTCTGTATCTTAATTCCTGCCAGAAATCTGCAGTCGCCCCTTGTCCCACACACGGTGCTGAGCACACTTTCTACTTTGCATTGCCAACATGTGCCAGTGGGATTTGGCGTCTTCTGTTTTCTCTGCTTTCATTCCCTCTCCTGAGCCAGTGCTTTTATAGACTCACACAAACATGTGAAACACACAAGGTAGAAATAAAAGGCAAATGCGTTTTCCATGTCGCATTTGTTTAACGGCTGCAAACGTAGGGTGGGCGTCTCACCCACAATATAAGCCCATTAAGTGGGCTACGTTTCCATTGGTTGCTATTTTTTCCCCCACTATCTTTGTCTCTCCTATCTCATTTATATTAAGATTAAAACAGATTACAGCTTTAAGCAGACTGCTATTCGCCTTTTTTTGTTTCAAATTGCATCCTATTTTGGCACTTTTCAAGGTAACTCACATAAAATACTATGGCTTGCCCATAGGTGCACTACAAAGAAAATACATTACTCATCAATTTACATAGTACACACAAAACCTGTCTAAGCTGTCGTCGCTTAGATTAGGTGCTACCAAAACATGCTCGAAAAATACTCCAAAAGTGCGCTTGTAGATCACTTTCAGTTTTTAACTTTCTGCTTTGCACACAAAACTTTTACAAATTGCTTACAAATCTATCATAAGCGACGTTTCACTCTGTCATATAATGACCCATACTACAACGACTATTTAAATAAGTTTCTAGATGATTCTAATGGGAGAAGAGGTAAGTTTTCACATTCCTATCGTTGTATCCCTTTCACTTTTATCCACCCTCTGTCTCTCTCTTTTAGAACGATAACTCTGTGGATCGACGTGCTGTCTCACTCTGTACACAATAATCGGTGTCCTTCAGCTCACGCCCTGTAATATCTGCCAGCGAATTGGGATCCATATTAGATAACTTATCGAGATCTGCATCGTTGAGAAGATTCTGTTGTAACTTTCCTACAAGTTTTCGTAGGCGTTGCGCATTTAAATAAGTGCGACGCAAGTTTACATTGTAATCACTGGGCTGAAAGTAGTATAAAAACGGAAAAGATGTCAGGGGAACCCTTACAGTTTTCCTTAAGAATCTTACATCCTGCCACTGTTCACCAGGAAAAGCGGCAATTAACTCAGCATTGGCCTCCAGTGTGGAAAAGTATTCCTCGTCGTCGATTTCGGTGCCATCGCAGTCCAAATGAATCGCCGGCTGAGCGCGCTGAAACTTTTCGGACACCTTAAGCCGCAGCTCGGCCAACGTTGTGGCCACAATGGCCTTTCGTATGTTGCGCGTAATGTCCGTGACCTGCAGGTGGTTGGATGGGGTTCATTAATTAGTGGCCATCTACCTCATAAACGAAACTTAAAGGAAAAATCCTTACATTTCAGCTTTTCTGCTTTTCGACTTGTAAAAGTTTTATTTTACCCTTCTTGCTTAATTTTCAGTTGAAAAGGAAGGTACAACTACAATTGCAACACCCAATACTCGTATATCATCGGAAACATTTCACTTACTTAGGGTCTGCAGCAGAACCAGAGTCTTTTGTTTGATTTCCCTTTCGGCTTCAAGAAATTGTCGCTGTTTTATTTCGGGACAATAAGGCCAAGAAAACCAAAAGGCCAGGGGATACGATGTTTGCCTTAATTTAAAATGGGCCTCAGGGCGTGGCTGAGGAAGTATTTTTATACCATTCGACCATTCAAAATGGTCAAAAATGGTATACTAAGTTTGTGCAAATGTATGTAACAGGCAGAAGGAGGCGAGGCAGACCCAACAAAGTGTATATATTCTGAATCAGGATCACTAGCTGAGTCGATTGAGCCATGTCCGTCTGTCTGTCTATCTGTCTGTCCGTCTGTCTGTATGAACGTCTGGATCTGCTATTACAAAAGCTAGAGACACCAAATTTGACATGATGGTTCCTGTATACCATACGCAGATCAAGTTTATTTCAAATTTGGAGTGCCACGCCCACCGCCCACGCAAATCGATAATTTACGAATATTAAGGAAAGTATTACAGTTACAGACACCAAATTTGGCATGATGGTTCCTGTAAACTAAGCGCAGAATGTGTTTTTTCAAATTTGGGGTGCCACGCCCACCGCCCACGCAAATCGATAATTTTTGAATATTAAGGAAAGTATTACAGTTACAGACACCAAATTTTGCATAATGGTTCCTATAAATCATTCGCAGATGAAATTTATTTGAAATTTGCGGTGCCACGCGTGGGCGATGGACACAAATCGATAATTTTCGATTATCAGGAGAAGTATTGAAATTACAGCTTTCTGCTTTGGTATGAACATAAATAATTGCAATATTAATCTATTCCCCAAATTAATCCAATCGGACCATAAACACAGAAGTTATCCATGTTTCCGTTTTCCGTACTTCCACTGCTTGCGCCTGTGCTGCGCGTCGTGGCGTCATCGTCGCGATGCTTAGTTTCAGCCGTAGCGTGTGTACAGCTGATAGCTATGTTTTCACATGTAGATGGCGCTATTCAAGGATAGATCTAATTTAAACAATAGGTGGATGAACTTGTGCAGAGTTTTTGATGGAATTAAATGTGTGATAATTTGCGTCGTGTGTGATATGTGTGTGATAATTTGCGAATCGTTGTAACTTGAATCGCTGCCGTCATCTTTGTAGGATACAACCAACAGAACTTGGTAAATCCATCTATTATGGCAAGTATGTGCTTATACTGTTTGTGTGTATATTCCAAAGGTCCAAGAAAGTCTATATGATACGTCTGAAGTGGCTGCTCGTTTTTCGGAATTGGATTGAGTTCACCTTCCTTCTTGCCTTGTTTCCTATTAGACACAATACAGGGTATACAGTGACTAATATGCTTTTGTATTTTTTCGTCAAGTCTGGGAATATAAAAGTCTTTAGTTAACAGCTCTTTTATTTTTTTAACGGAAAAATGTCCTCTTTCGTGCGCTTGCTTTATGATTTCGTTTTGCATTCCAAGAGGCACTACAATAAGTTCGTCGTCGTTGACCACTTTGTGCAAAATACCGAATTTCATTAAATATCCGTTGTGTGATGTCTTCTCTGTGAGGATGTCCGTAATCGCACGTAATTCGTCATCTTGATTTTGCACATATTTTATTTTGCTATGTACGGTGTTGTCCTTTATAATCATGATCGGGTGACGGCTTAAAGCATCGACGTGACGTGTTCGTCTTCCACTCCTGTGCTCAATTTCGTAATTAAATTTCTGTAGCAAGAGGACCCATCGAGCTACTCGTGTAGATAAGAGATTCTTTTTGTCCAACGTTTTTGCAAAGGCGTTACAATGACTGTTCTTTTCTACGTCAACATGAAAAAATCCGTTTTTGAGATCGATTGTGCTAAAAATTTTAGCGTCTTGTAGTCGATCCAGCTGATCTTCGATAAGCGGCAAAGGGAAATGGTCTCGTATAATCAGTTTATTGATGCGTCTGTAATCTATGCAGAGTCGTGGTGATCCATCGCGTTTTCGCAACTATACAACTGGGCTGCTGTATTCTGATTCCGATGTCTGCATAATGTCGTCTCTGAGCCATTCTTCAATCTGGTTATCCACAATGCGTCTATCGTTGTAGGGCAATCGATGAGGTCGTGAAAATATCGGCGTGTCTTCGTTTAATGTTATGCGCATTTGAATTTGTGTTGATTTAGTTTGAATCGGTTTATAATTGTTTATCAGGTTAACGACTTTACTATTTATTTGCGGGCTTCCCCTTTCCTCGACATTTAGTTCAATCTCTTCACTAGTGTCTATTTTCATTAAAACAATTTTCTTCTTCAATTTCGTCTTTAATCTTTTTAATCGTTATTCCATTACGCGTTATTTTGATTTCTGCTTGTTTGCAAAACTGTTCACCAAGAATTAAATCATCGTCTACAAGCTCTGTGCTTACTACCAAAAAATTACTGATAAATTCTTCGTTGTCTATTATAAAAGATTGTTCAATTTTGCCAAAAGGTTTCACTCTGTCTTTCTTATTCTTATTTCCAAATCCAATAAGATACACATTAGTTTCGGTAAGTTTAGCATTTAAGTTTTTAAAGGTTTCCACCGTCATTATATTATGTTTACTTCCCGTATCAATCAGCGCTTTAAATTCATTTTCTTTCATTTTCACAGTCTTACACATCATTGAGTCATCAGCTATCTTACGCATATTTGCAACGTTTGAATTGTTTTTTTTTAACTTTGACATTCTTTAGAAATGTGCCCGAAGTTGTCGAACTTGAAACATTTTTTGCTTTTAAGTTTTAGATGTGTGTCCTTTCTCACCACAATTAAAACATTTTACTTCATGATCATTTTTATTTATTGTATTTTCTTTTTCATTGTCAATTTTATTTTTATCGTAACGGCGGTTAGACTGATATTTTTTACGTATTGTTTCGTACCACTTGAGTTTTTGTTTAAATTCTTTTAAATTATTTGCATCATAAAAAATTGATTTGTTTACACTTAAATCGTTTATGCCATCAATCACGTATTCCATTAATGAATTATTGTCACCGCGAGATGATAGTTCTTTCATTTTCAAAAAATATTCTTGTAAACTTTCACCTTTCTTTATTTTACGATCACTCATTTGTTTATGTAATTGAGCACTGCTTGTTGTTGTTTTAAATTCATTAAACAAGGCTTTTCTTAAATTATGCCAGCTTGAAATACCGCGTTCACTAGCTACAAACATTCGTGCCAATCCTTTCAACGATCGTTTGGCAAAAATATATTTTTGTAAATCATCCCATTCCATAACTTGTGCAGTATCTTCAAAGTCTTGTAACCACACCTCAATCGAAAGTGTATCATCGGTAATTGTCTATTAGTGGACATCATCACCGATTTTTTTAATTTTTTTTATATAGATAGAGCTAGATTTATCCGAATTTTTGGTGAAAGAATTATTCTTCGGTCTCTTCTAGTTTTTTTTTTTTTTTTTAATTATTTAAAGTTTTATTTTTTTACATGTACTTTGTTGTTGCCTTTTTGTGCGAGGCGCCGGTATGTCGGCATGCTCGCGGTGCACTGTGTCCCACAACTGTTGTACTTCAAACGAAAAGTACGCAGCCACTTGAATGTAAGATTTTTCTATATTGAAAAATTAATCTCTTTTATATTTTCTGTGGCCCTGAAAAGGGCCGATTTGGTGAAGCTCCATATTACTCCGAAACAGACGCATACTAAGATTAATAGAAAATTATAAGTATATGAAAAATCGCGCGATTTATTTTTTCAACAATTTTTTGCCTGCGGTACACATTTCCTCATAAGTTTATAATTTTCTTTTAATCTTAGGAAGCGTCTGATTCGGAGTAATATGGAGCTTCACCAAATCGGCCCTTTTCAGGGCCACAGAAAATATAAAAGAGATTATTTTTTCAATATAGAAAAACCTTACATTCAAGTGGCTGCGTAGTTTTCACTTAAAATAAATTGCTTTTGGCACACTGCAGCGTCACGAAAAGTGGCCGACATACCGGCGCCTCGCACAAAAAGGCAACAACAAAGTAATTGTAAAAAAAATAAAACTGTAAATAATTAAAAAAAAAAACTAGAAGAGACCGAAGAATAATTCTTTCACCGAAAATTCGGATAAGTCTAGCTCTATCTATATAAAAAAAATTAAGAAAATCGGTGATGATGTCCACTAATAGACAATTACCGTATCATCACCACCGAATTTACGAATTGAGTCCTCAATGTCACGAAAGTTTAAAGCGAACCTCGGAGTCGCTAAACTATTTTGTATACCGACATCACTATTTTATGACATCACTGTAGAGTTCACTCGTTCTCCTTTGTTTCTGGCATTCGCTTGTTCCAATTTTGCCGTTTCGCATTGATTATCGCAGCTTACCAAACTTTGCGCGTGCTCGTAGTTTTCGCTTTGATCGTCTTCGTTTTCATCTTCATCGTCGTTAGCATTCAAATTGTAAACAGCATGCTCGCATTTTAATTGAATTTAAAATTTCCACACTTATCGAAAAACCCTTTGGCAACCTTCGATTCTGATCTTGTTCCCCATAATGGTATTTTTTGCGAACAGTTGATGAAAAACTGGAACAAGCTTAACTTAATGCTGACCCGAGCCCCAATTGGTATGCTGCAGAAATGCGACACATTTTTAGTTCACACATACGCACACACACATATATAAATATTTATTTGCAAATTAAGCCACAGACAGAGTTAAAGGTAAAACAGCAGACATATGTATGGGTGTGTGTTGTGCGTGTTTAAGAGTGTATCGTATTATCAAAAATGGTATACTAAGTTTGTGCAAATGTATATAACAGGCAAAAGGAGGCTTGGAACCCTTTTCAAAGTACAATATATAAAATAGATTTTTCCTCAGGCTCACTAGCCGAGTCGATTGAGCCGTGTCCGTCTGTCTGTCCATCTGTCCGTTCGTCTGTCTGTCTGGCTGTCTGTTTCAACGCACGGACCTAAGCTATTATAAATGCTAGAGACACCGAATTCACTGTGAAGGTTTGTAAATATCATACGCTTAACAAGTTTATTTCAAGCTTTGGATGCCACGCCCACCACCTCTGCAATTCCGAAATAAACTTTAAAATTTTATTTATAACAAAAGGTAAAAAGTTATAACTTTATGCTTTAGCGTACATAAAGATGAAAGCAATATGTAGCTAACCTAGGAATTACATTCCTATCGAACAATCAAGACACAAGTTGTTCAACTAAACATTTCCATAGCAACGCTGCCTTCGCCTTGCAGCATATTGTGACGTCATCGTTGCGACGCGATGCCTCTTAGTCGTAGTGTGTGTCTGTATGTGCCGTTAAGAACTAGTAAGCAAAGCTGAGTGTTATTATATCTTTTCAGTGATACCATCTATTAAAAAACTGATCTAATAGGAAAATGTTGCATAGGTGGCGGAGGAATATGTGCACAAATTCTTAATGGAATTCAAAGTAACGGTGTTTTGAAATTGGGCAAATGGTATCTTAATGTCGAGCGCTCTCGACTGTAGCTTCCCTTACTTGTGTACGTTATATTTAAGCTAACCATCTCATTTGGCATTCAGCAGTTTTTGTGTTTCTTTTGCCGCAAAACTTCGGACGTGCAACGCATTGCCAACTCGTTACCAAGTGGCGAGCGCTGCAGGGCGCAGGTGGCAGAGAAAAGTTGGGAGTGGGAAAAGGTAGGAGGTTCACAGGAAGCTGCTGCGTGCGAACTAAAAGATTTATGCAAAAGTAATGCGCTTCTTAGTATCTTAGTTAGTTTCCAAACTAGCAATTCAATGACGGCCCGCCCCCTGGCGCACGCAATATATTGTACATGGCTCATTGGGCTGTCATGGGACTGGCGCTCATACCTGCTGCAGCAATAGATGTATTAAAAATTTATTGAATTTATTTCTCCCTATGTGCTACCAGTCAATCAAAACTTCATTGAGGGGGAACGTCGCGTCGATTTTTAAGTCGTATTTAATTGTGTGCATGTGTGTGTGTGTGGGGGTGTGTGTGTATGAGTCTGTATGGGTGGGTGTCCGTGTGGGTGTGTGTGTAGTTAAACGTTTACATTAGAGGCAAACATATAAATATGCAGAGGCAAACACATATGGTATCATTAATTGTATTGTACAAACCTAATCTTTGGAAACAGTCTAAAGCTAAAAACATATCATATGTGAAGTTTGCAGGAAATGCTTCAGCTTAATACTTGTAGTTGTTATTGCTTATATGTTTTCTTAGTATGGCTTCTTGTGGTAGAAATGCATAACATACGTAAATGTGAAATTTATTTGTATTATGTCGTTCATTTTTATCTTAGCGACAGCTTGAATATTTTTTCTAGAATAGATTCTACAATTAAATTCAGAGCATACTCAGATATATTTAGTTATAGCTCAAGGAGAATTTGAAGGTAACCTAAGTTTGTAGCGTACATAGGAATCTCGGGTGCCGAAATTTCATATAGTTCCTGAAATTTGAGCAGGTTAGTATACCATATTTCCATTGTGGTATCTTATCTTTCTTATATTAATTAAAATCTATTTTAATTTTATAGTTTTCATTATATATATAGATACACTCGCAATTCCACTTCTGTTTACATATTATCATTAGCTTTATTTATCGTTTCTGTAAGTATTTCAATTCTTGCTACAAACTAAAAAACAAACAAACTACTCACGCATAAAGCTTCCGCCAAAAGAAAACAAGAGGATATAAAGGTGAGAGCACAATGTGAGAATTGCGATAGATATGCGTGAGATATGCGGCTGTAGATATATAATAAACGGTATACGTTATACGATATACGAGGAAAACGCTAAGTGCTTGAAGACTGACAACGTTTGCTACGTTTTTAAATGCGCTTTAAAAAATCGGCGGAGCGATAGAGAAGCAACTACAAAACAATATGTGGGCTGGGAAGGCGTTGTCATGAGGGCATGGCGGCGAGAGCAGCTGTGGCTTAGTAGACGAACTTTTTTTGCTCGCCATAGAGTGACTCGTACAGTGAGGGCGGTAAGTGCTCGGCCAGGAAGATCTGCAGCTTCTCGGTGGCAGTGACGGGAGTGTAGCGGGCCATGGGAAAGGTTCTGGTTACAGCATCGATGAGGACGCGCAGTGTGGGCTGAATATCGGAAGCCTGCAGGAAAAGAGGGGAATATACGTAACATACACAAATGAAGTATATAAATAGTATAGAGTTGTGTTGGCAGCTTACCTGGCGCGAGAACTTTTCCACAGAAGTCATAGCTGCCTCGTAGTAATCCTCGCCGTAGGCTTTCTTCTGCTCCGACGACAACTGGTTCCACATTTCCTTGGCCTAAAAGAAAAACGGCAAAAAGAGGAGCGTGAGTTTTAATGAGCTCGGTATGCGCATTTTACTGCCAACTGTAACTATTTTAAAGCCTTGCCCGGCCCAGCCTCACAATCTCAGAATCGTAAAAACTGGAACAAGTCAAGACTTGCTACATGCCGCATGCCGCATACCGCATGCAACATGCTCTCTGCTAAATGACAAGTAAGCACGAAATGGACAACGCTCCAGTCCAGGCGAGGAGCATGAAGTGCTCCTCCTACGACCACAAACACAAACATGTAAGGAAAGCTACAGTCGAGCCAGCCCGACCGTAAGATACCATTCGACCAACTTCGTAGTTGCACGATTTGCTGAAATGACGCGGACAGCGGAACTATGGTAAACGTTTTCTTGAATAACTTTTGGTGTTAATTGTGCGATCGGATTGTAATTTGGGGATTAGAAGCACACTCTCAGCATTTGTGCATGAGAGCAGAAAGTTGTAACTTTAAATAAGCTTGATCTCCTTGATCATGTCGAAATTGGGGTCTCTAGATCTCGACGTTCAGACACACAGACGGACAAACGGACATGGCTCAATGGTCAAAAGGTATAAAAAGCAAAAGGCAAGCAAAGCAAAAACACCTGTTCGCGCAGCTCGGTTTCATTCAGCCAGCCGTTGCCAGGAGCAAACTCTCCGGCCGCCACTACGGACACGTCCACGCCGCGTGTGCGCATCTCCTGGCGCAGGCAAGCGGCAAAACAGTCGACGGCAGCTTGGGTGGCACACTGGATGCCACGCACTGGAGACGGCACGCGATTTAGTCCGGAGGTGAGGAACACCACGCGCCCATGGGCGCGGCGCACCAGTGGCAGAAAGATCTGCGTCAGACGGGCGGCTCCTGGAAGAGAGAGAGAGTGAGAGAGAGAGAGAGAGAGAGAGAAAAAGTGAGGGAGGGAGAGTGAGAGAGAGAGAGAGAGGGAGGGAGGGAGAGTGCAAGAGTGTTAAGCCGTTTTATTAAATTAATAGTAATTAAAGTCGATTTAGGATAGCGTTATATTTATAATAATAAAAGAAAGACTTTTCGGTCTAATATATTAAACGTTGGCTCGCATGACCGTCGAAAAGCGTCGCGCGTCTTTGCGACGAATTCTCTCTTCAGTTACACATATATATGTACACATATATTTTCTTATAAATAAATAATACCATGTATGGAGTCGTCGTCTGGAATATCGTCTTCGTCATCGACTGGAATGCGACACCAGGGCTTGAGCTTATCGAATGAGTAGATGGACTTGTAATGGCGTTGAGTGCGATTCGCTTCGGAAAGGTCTTCGATGACATATTGATCGTTCGGTACAAATTTGCTGATGATAAACAAATAATATGTTCATTGCGTTTCTTGCTACGGGGAAAAGGACCTAAATAATGATGCACATGAATCGTTCCAAAAGGGATCGGCTGAATGTCACGTAGCTTTTGCTGGTTAAATACGCAGCCTATGCATGTATTTATAAATTCGTTTATATGTTTACGCCTGTGACAAACCAAAACAAATTAGTAATGCGTCCAGTCGTCTTGTCTGTGCCCAAGTGTCCTGCCTTTTCATGAGTTTACTGTTGCATTTGCTCTATAAGCGCCCATTTTCAATTACAAAGTCTTTATTTTCTGTCATGTTTTCGACTTGTAACTTTCCCTTAATACTGTGTATTTTATCATCTTGAAGTTCAATGCTGAACAACTAATCTCCTTCATTAATTATAGTCTTGGAAATTTTTAAGTCGGCGGTGTCTATTTTGTGTGAAGGTTCAAATTGCGCTCTACTAAGCGCATCCACATGTTTCATTCGACTGCCTGGACGATGCATAATTTCGATATCGAAGTCCTGGACGCGTGGCCACCAATGGGTTATCCTTGGAATGAGTTCGCGTTTTTTCATCGTCGTACGTAATGAGCTGCAGTCCATAATGACTTTTATACGTCTGCTATATACCTAATACTTAAATATTTCCAACGAATTTACAACTGCGAGAGCTTCTAGTTCGTAGCTGTGCATTTTCCTTTCGTCGTAGATCGGTTGATGTATGCGAATGGTAGTAACTTATCGTTATCAAACTGTAGTAAAACGCAAGCAAGACAGCTCTAGCATCTGTATGAAGTTTGTGCTCAGCGTCAATAATAATCGACTTACAACTGAGTTTCTGCTTCAATTTGTAGAATGCGCCTTTTTGTTGCTGCTTGAAATTTCATTGCCTCTTGAAGTCGTTCTTCAATATCCGGTACGGGAAAGTTTTTTTTCTTCGTCAGTTTGCTCAATAGGCAATTAAATCAGTCTATACAGAGTTGATCGCTTCGAATTTGCTTTTTATTTAGGACCACAGGACTTGCATAATCCGATGTGGACTTTTGGATAATATCATGACGCAGCAATTCCTCAACCATTTGGTTTACCGTTTCACTTTTAGGCTACGCGGTACGGTGATTACGAAACAACTTGGTTCCTTTCAATTTCGATTGAAGCTTCAGCGATGTCGGTTTTTCCTATGCCATCGAGTCCGGTAGCGAATACGAGGAAATCAGAATTTAGCAACTAATGCAATTTACTTTTCTCCTTATCGCAACTTATATTAGACAAAATTAAATTTAATTGTCATCAGATAGCAGTCGACACTAAATTGCATTTTTCCTTTCGAATTTCGAATGTCCGTTGTCCACTTTGAAAAGAGGATGTTTGGTTGAACTATGAAATCTTGAACCAATAAGAACCCATTTTGCATAAGTTCGTAGTATGTTATATACATTTGCGCTGTGAATATTATTCCGTCGATTGCCAAATCAAGAGTAATAGCTTTGTATAGCTTGCGTTTCCCTCCGAGATATCCTTTTAAAGTCATCATACAAAAGCGGCGTGTAGCGTCTATCCGATCTGCAACTGATTTGCATCTGCATTGACTTCCCGTGTCCAGAAAGGCGTTATTTGACTCGTCTTGTGTAACTATAGTTTTTAGAAAACAATCGTCGTAGTTTACTGCTCCAAGTTGACATAGGGATGTTTTCGGCTAACTGCTGTTTTCGTTGTTGGGATGAGCTTAATCGCATGTACATCTCTGGTATTTTCGTGGCATTGGGCACTTACGCAATATATTTCCCAACTCCTGACAGTTGTAGCATTTGATTGTTGCTTTTGTCATTGTACTCGCCTACGTTTCATTTCCCTTTTAGTGTTCTGATCTACGCGTTTTGAAACAGAATGGTCTGTGACTTTACTTTGATGCATAATGTAGTTATCAGTGGCAGTACACAATTGCTTCATTATCGAAAAAGAGGTTGCAGCGATGCTTGTTTGAAGTTCACGATGCTTCAAACCACCTCGAATATAACGAATCATGGCTGCTTCGTTTAGGGTAAATCGCATCAAGTAACTGTTCTGCATTCGAGAATTGCCATTCGTTAGGACAAACTCAGATAGTGTATCGCAATTTCTCTGATGAAAGCGGTACGCAGCGGCACCTCTGCCATACCTTGCGTAGTCGGAACGTTGTCGACTGTAGGACTGCTACTTAACGCAGAAATATGTAACTAACTTTTGCATGAGCTGCTGCATTTGGTCACCAAGGTTGTTCATTTCGATTTATAGTTGCTCCATTGTTGCAAACTCTATTTCGTCAGAGTTCTCGTGTTCGATTAAACGTAGGATTAGCTCCTCTCTGCTCCCAGATGGAAAAAGACCTCGTTCTCGTAAGAGACCTTTGAACTTTAGTAGTTCATTAGTAGTTCGTTAATTTCGGTATGGCGCAGTTGCAAGCGCGTCAAAAATCTGCATGTTTTGTAAGTGCAAAAACAATAACAAACGAATTTTACTATGATGCGTAACGATTGGCTTCGATTTATCCCACTACTGAAAATTGGTAGGTGCTGGGTTTTCTTCGTTAATCTGTGTTAATAGTAATTGAATTAAATTTAATTTATAATAATTAAATTAAATTAAATTTAATTAAATGTAATTTAATAGTAATTAAAGTTGATTTGAGATGACGTGTCGTTATACTTGTATTTAAAATAATGAAAGAAAGACGTTTACTTTCTAATATACAATATTAAACATTGGCCCGCATTGCCGTCGAAAAGCGTTACACATACATACATATATTTTCTTATAAATGAATAATACCACATAATAATACCAACGGAAATATAAAACCGTATTTATCGATTGGACTTAGGGATAGGGTTTTACACTAAGCTTAAAAATAAAAAGAAATAAACTTATTAAAAACTTTTTTAAACATGGTGATGTTTTTGTTTATATTTTCATATCAAAAATGAGGATTATTTTAATTGTTTGTTATATTTGAAAATTCTTGTTTGGTAATTCCTTTACGAAGCTTTTATTTCTACGCGGCACACTGGCGCCCTCACTTACCGAGTAGATTGAGATCCAAGCTTTTGCGCAGCACAGTGAACGGGATCCACTCCAGCTCGCCGAGGGCAATCCAATGGGCGCAGTGCACTAGAGCCCACAGGCCGTCGGCGCCATGCGGCAAATGTTGCGCCACATAGCGGGCTGCCTCCAAAAGCTGCAAGCAATGAGTGAGAGAGAAGGTTGAAAGTCAGGCTAAAAGCTTATCACAAAAGCTTTGCTTTACTTCGCAGAACTTACACTTTTCTCAGAGCTAACATCAAGGTGCAGCAACTTCATTCGTCCCGATGTCTCCTCTTTGAGTATCTTGGCCTCGTCTGACTCGTCAATGGTCGTGTTGAAGCCCGCGTAGACCGTAAAGCCTAAATCATCCAATTTCTTAGCCAGATACCAGGCCACGGGTGAATCACAACCGGTGATTAGCACGCCCTTGCCTGAGGCGGATACCTGGAAAAGGTCAAGCAATTCCACGCGATATGAATGGGTTATTCAACTCGGTCCATCACCTTGTCGCTTTCTCTTTCTCGCTCTTTCGGCTCTGGCAGCACCTATATGGTGTATACCATACACATTATGTATATGTATATTTTTAGATACATATGTATATTCAGTCTTATTCTGATTTCACTTTGTGTCTCGCTTTAAGTGCGTCATACGAGATGTATGACCTTTTGGCAAGCGTCGAACGCCAAACGGTCTCTGAAAGTGGGCTTTGGATTAAGTGCCGAAATGAGCTGGGCGAAATTTAAACAGTTGCCAAGCGTACAAAACGTAAGAAGGTTTGGATCGCTTCGTATCGAGCATCGTAAGATATGATAAGGTAGATTTACATAACAATTATAGCTATGCATTGAATAAAGAAATTTCAAAAATGTATACTACATCTTATGTATATATTCAAATTATTTGCGAAACAATAAAGAGCGGCTACAATCATATTTTGACTGTAAAAGGCCATGGACTTACAATATTGATGTCAAGTCAAAATCTAAAATAATAAAAAAGGTTTTGCATACATTTAATTTTGACGCTGGCAGGGCTCGAACCCGCAAATACTTAATACTTAGTACTGTTCGTTTTGCAGTCCACCACTTAACCCATTTGACACGTACTCACTGTTCGGCACAATGCTGCAGGAAGCGATGCTTACAGCTTTGGAAAACGTTGAGTTGAATAAATTCTGTATTTGTTATCCGATTGTTTCCAAATTTTCAGAGATCTGGCTAGCTATAGTTATCATATAAACCGAAAATGAACAATATGGCATTAATTGTAATCAATTTTTTTTTCGATTTTCAGGGGAGGAATAATAAAATAAACTTGATCAGCGTGCAATAATAACACATATTGTCACCAAATTTGCAGAGATCATTTCGCTAGCTGTAGTTATCATATAAACCAAAAATGAACAATATTGCATCGAAATTGCGCGTGTAATCAATCTAGATTTTCACACGGACAGACAGACGGTCAGACGGACAGTCGGAGAGACAGACATGGTTATATCGACTCAGCTGTTGATCCTGAGCCAGAATATATATACTTTATGGGATCGGAGCTGTCTCCTTCTGCCTGTTACATACATTTTCGGTTTACACAAAGTTAGTAGCGGTGAGTAGCGGGTATAAACGTGAGATTTCCTCATTTTATATTTTTTAAGAGATATACATAAAAAATTCATATTAATCAGGGGTTGGTATTGGTTTTAACTAGAAATTTTATACAAACAGAATTAATAGCTATATAACACCATTGGAATTAAGCAAGCTGTCACTAACGTAACTTGAATCTATCTAAATATTAGATAGATGTTGAAAGTTTATGTTTCTATAAAACTTCCACTTCGATAACAAATTGGAATGCTAAAGTTAACAATTTTTTGACTCAGATGGGGCTGTGGAGGTGGGGTAAGGGAAACGTATGCACTGACACTTCCGCTTTAGACACACGCGTCTTGTGTCTGACAGCAAGTGTTCAGTGTGTGTGTGTGTGTGTGCGTGTGTGTGAGTTGGTTTTCAAGTATGTGTGTGGCTGGGTGTCACTGTGAGTTTGGGTGCGGGTGTAGGTATGCTGGATGCTTGGCACAAAAGACAACCACAGTTGGTTTAAGTCAGAAGGAGAGAAAAAGCAAGGAAGGGGGACAGTTGGATAGCCACGTAGATAGAAAGATAGGCAGGCGGAGCAAGGGAAGGGAGCTCAGGAGGCAACTTGTCCGTGCTGTGCTATAATTCATCATGCCATTAGCCAATGAAGTATATAGACAATATAGTAATAGTTTGTGTGTTTCTGTATGTGTATGTATGTATCTCTAGTGCGTCAATTGTCTGCAGAACAAGGGGCGTGGCAGGGGCACTTATTGTTCGGGCTATTAAACGGTTATAAAGTGATTTTTAAATGATCAAAAAACGGCACAGAAAGGAGGTTTGAGGTGAAGTTGAAACTGTAGCAGAAGTAGTGGAGGGGAGGGTCAGACAAGATTATTGTTGGCGGCGTTGTTGACACCCATTTAGACTGGTCGACATTTTATCGTGCTGGCTTATCAAATTTGTTGGCGTTTGGCCATTATTAAAAGCATTAAGTATAACCCACTCCTAGCCTCCCCCCATCAAAACAAAAGTAAGTTCATCCAATTCCAGACTTCACGCCTCCTCTGGTTGCTGCTCCTTTTGCCTTCACCGCGTTCCATGAAAGTCATGTTAGCTGTTTTGTAAGATTTAGAGATAAGTTTTTCCAGGACTTCTGTGTGTTTTTTTCTGTCTTCTTCTTTTGCTTCTTTTGCTTCTCTTTGTGTTTTTAAGCGACTTTGTGTTTTGCCATAAACTTCGCTGGTCAACTTCTCCGGCTACATGGCGTTGCAAGGATGCCCCACAATGCCCGGCATTTTCCTACACTTCGCTTCTGGCTCTATTCTTCCTAACTTTCTTTCACCATGCCATGTGCGACAATTTATGGTGGTTCTGGTGAAATTACTTTAAAGTTTGCCCAAGTAAACTGCAACAAAAAGCATAGTTCAGTTAACGGGAATTCCGCAATTAAAATCGAGCAAAAATCTCTTGCAACAAAATATTTAGAGTCAATTAAAGTCCACGTCTCCCATTCCTATTCCCAGTCCGGCTTCAATTTCGATTTCATGTCAAGCAAAATATCAGCGAAGTCTGCAGTTTGCACAAAATGTTGTTCAAGATGAGATTTAATTGAGTTGCGAAGAAGCTTTAAATTTCACCTTTTATTTAAGCAGAAACTTTCTCTGTTGGCGAGAGAAAAAAAGAATTCGTCCCAAATTGCAGTGCGTTTTCAGATTATCTATTAGCTTCAAATTGAAGCGCATTTAAAAGACACGGAAAACGTGGGATAACTTCAGTGAAGCTTAGCACTTTAAATTGAAATTCAGCTGCGCTTATGCTGCCAACTTCATATATGAAATGGTATGTTAAGCAGCTTTTAGACGGCGTAAGAGACTAAGAGCGGGAGCAGTGCGGGAGAAAGACAGTGGGCGGGTAAGCAGTGCGATGAGTTTATTAGGAGAGCTGTGAGCAGTTAAGCTGGCGTTGAGCAAAGCTTGAGTCAAGCTGCCTCCGATCGTATGTGTGCAAGTGCAGCTGCTTTATACAAAGCTGAGAAGGATGTAAAAAAGTGGTGTGAGCAGATAATGCAGTGCCACCAGGGTAGAGTCAACTTTTGTTGGCAAACGGCGGTGAAATTAACGCAAAGAAGTTAAGTGAGAGTGTTGCGAAGGAGTGTTTACAGGCTTTGATTAATGCAAAATAATTGTATTTAATTAGGCCTTTTTGACATTTTTGATCATTTTTAATGGTCGAATGGTATAAAAAGGGGAGAGCTTAAGTTGTCACCTGGTCAACTTGTTTGCAATCCGCGCCTTTCCCCCATTCCACTAGTTGCTTTACTATCCTGTCGGCTATCACCGAAAAGTGTTTTCGTCTTATTGCGAAAGCTAAAGTGCAAAGAAAAGGAAAATTAAATATAAAATCAGCGTATGCAAAACAAGTAAAACAACGACAACAAAAGTTATTTCTAACAAGTAAAGAAAGCTACAGTCGTGCGCGCCCGACAGTAAGATACCATTCGCCCAGTTTCGAAACAAATTATCACACATTTAATTCCATTAAAAAACGCTGCACAAGTTTATCCGCCACCTATTGTTAAAATTAGATCTATTTTTGAATAGCGCCATCTACATGTGAAAACTGCATAGCTTTACACATGCTACAGCTGAATCGAAGCATCGTGACGATGACGTCACGACGCGCAGCACAAGCGCAAGCAGTGGAAGTACGGAAAACGGAAACATGGATAACTTCAGTGTTTATCGTCCGATTGGATTGTAATTTGGGGAATGGATTTAAATTGCAATTATTAATGTTCATACCAAAGCTGTAAACTTCAGTACTTCTCCTGATAATCGAAAATTATCGATTTGCGTGGGCGGTGGGCGTGGCATCAAAAATTGAAAATAAACTCGATCTACCTATGGTATACAGGAACCTTCATGTGAAATATGGTGTCTCTAGCTTTTGTAATAGCTGAGATCCAGACGTTCAAACGGACAGACGGACAGACATATGGACATGGCTCAATCGACTCAGCTAGTGATCCTGAGTCAGAATATATATACTTTGTGGGGTCTGCCACGCTTCCTTCTGCCTGTTACATACATTTGCACAAACTTAGAATACCATTTTTGACCATTTTCAATGGTCGAATGGTATAAAAAAAAAGTTGCCTGCAAGTGCAGTTTGGGTACGTGCAAGGCATAAAGATCCGTCGGAAGGCAGCCCCGGCAAAACAAGCTTGACTTACTGTGCCCCATGCAAATACTCCTGCCTTCCCCCATGACAACCGCAACTGAAGGAAGGTAGTGGAAGACTTAAGCAAGGGTGGCATCAGCCATTGTCATGTCGTGTCTAACGTAACCACGACAGGCTGCGGTTGCACTTTGCTAGCTTCTTGTGGGTTTGCTTTTTATAAATGCTCCCGAAATAGACGCAAGTTGCATGTACCAAAAATAGCCAAGCAAAAGTCGCTGTCGCCGTGTGCACTGGAAGAAAACGGGCCAGCTTTACACCGTTTGCCGATTGCTATACTTGACTTTCTCGCGCCGTGTAACTTTCGGCTACGTGAAAAGCATGTGAGCGTGGCGGGTATGTCAATCAACTCGAGCTTTTAACAGACCTGTTGTTTGGCCGCCATCGTATCGGGCGTTAAGCGTCGTTGAGCGGAACTATTGTCGAGCGGAAATGCGCTGATGCAAAAGCGGGCCACTCATTGCGTTCCATTTAAATGCATCCTTTATTGTAATTTAATTGCAAATAAAATTAGATTTACGAGCCCGGTCGGCAGCAAACAGCAGGCAGTTTACAGCAGGCAGGGTATCTGGCAGAATTTGATAAATTCGACAGGTGCACGCGAGGCAAGCGCGAACGTAAATGCGCATGTCACGCGCTCGCACAGGATTCATTAGTTGTGGCTCACACAAGCGTATATGCAATGCAGTGTGTTTATTTAATGTGCAATATGCTCGTCTAAGTGCAAACTGCAACAAGTAAGCAGCATTTAATGAAATCAAATCGCAGACTGACGAAGTGGTAGTTGGATGGGGGAATGTTAAAGGTTATGCGTTCAGAATGTAAACAACAACAGACGTCAAAGGAAAACACTGACGTGGTATGTTGGTGCAACTGTAGCAGCATATTATCCTCACAACACGTGACTTAATTTATGACTGTTGTGGGCGTAGTCCTTCGTTTAGGCGGCTTATCATTTGGGCGAACTGAGCTGACCGTCGCACAAGGTGCCTAACGTAACCACGCCCCTACTACTTTCTGTAAGCAAAGGGGGTGTATTATGCAAATGTTAGCACATTAGGTGATATGAAAATAATGCATATTGTCAGCTTTGCATTGGCTAATGACTTAATATCTGAACTTAGTATACCACTTTTAACCATTTTCAATGGTCGAATGATATTAATATTTGGAAAAATAATAAACACTTTATTTGAGATTAATAGAATGCCAAATCGAATGCCAAATCGGCAAATCGTATAGGAAACATGAAATATTAAGATATGACAAAGGTTTGCAAGCATTTAGTGTGCCCAAAAACAGTTCCCCCTCTCTCATCTGGTCTAACCAGTGTTTAGTTACAGCTTTTAACCAAGTTGAGTGAGAAATTCTCTAGTGATTGTGCTGCTGCTCCTCTTTTAATACTGCTCTTCACACTGTGATTCGCAGAGAAGGGAGCGCAACTGTCGCGCTTGACCACCCTTCACATAACAAGCCCCTATATAGGTGAATTGGGAGGCGAGTCGAGGCGTGACAGGGTTTAAGTGAAGAATGGCGTACAAATTGTGCTGCCTTGAGAATCCCGTTATCTACGAAAGCGAAATGTTGCAAAACAAAGTGAGTTATATAAAAGTGGGTGGAAGAGTAGGAAAGGAATAAAGAGGGAAGGCGACGAAAGTAAAGCACAAGTGAAAACACAAATGAAATGAAATAAAACAAGTATGGAAAGCTACAGTCTAGCGCACCCTACGGTAAGATACCATTCGCCCAGTTTCAAACAAATTATCGCACCTTTATTTTCTCCGCCACCTATTGCTTAAATAAGATCTATCTTCGAAAAGCGCCATCTATGTGCATATGAAAACGACATAGCAATGAGTTTTACACAGGCTACGGCTGAATCAAAACATCGCGACGATGACGTGGCGATATGCTGCAAAGACGCAAGCAGTGGAACTATAGAAAATGTTTAATTGAATAACTTTTGTGTTTATAATTTGATCGGCTTGAAATTTGAAATATATATGCAAATAGTATGTATCTATGTGTGTGTTATAGCAAAAAGTTAAAATTTAATACTTTCGTTACAAAGCAAACTCAAAGATTATTTTGTCAATTTTTAAAGGCGGTGGGCATGGCACCTCAAATTTGAAATAAACTCCAGGAGCTTGTGATGTTGATATACCTTCATACCAAATTTTATGTATCTAGCTTTTATAATAGCTGAAATCTGTGTTTTCACACATACGCGCGACGGACAGACAGACGGATATAGCTCAATCGAATCGGCTAGTGATCCTGAGTCAGAATATATATACTTTGTGTGGTCTGCCACGCCTCCTTCTGCCTGTTACATACATTTGCACAAAACTTAGTATACCATTTTTGACCATTTTCAATGTTCGAATGGTATAAAAAGAGAATTGAAGGGATCAGCACGCACAAGCATGCACGCACAAGCATTCACGCATATTAAATCAGTTGCTAAAAATAACTGCGAAAAAAGAAAGCTTAAAAGCAGCCCAAACCTCCTACAACTTTCCTACACTGCTCTTTTCCTCCCTAGTGGCCTGACAATTTTCAGCAAGAAGGAAACTAAGAAAAGTAAATTATGATGAACAAGTAAGGAAAGCTACAGTCGAGAGCGCCCGACAGTAAGATACCTTTCACACGATTTTAAAACGCCGTTACTTTGAGTTCCATCAAGAACTTGTGCACACATTTCTCCGCCACCTATGCAATATTTTCCTATTAGATCAATTGGCAAACTCCACAAAGTATATATATATATATATATATATATATATATATATATATACTTTGTGGAGTTTGCCAAGCCTCCTTTTGCCTGATACATACATTTGCACGAACTTAGTAAACAATTTTTGACCATTCGCAATGGTCGATGTTATAAGAAGACAAATAAAGCGGAATGAAGCGAGCAGCGCCAGAACTCATTTAACGTAATAAGCAGTAATAAATTAATTAACTAGAATGTTAAAAACCATTTCTGTGTTTTGCTCTCGCAAACAGCATCAGCAACACACATACACGATGGCCAGAAAGAAAGTGAGAGACAGAGAAAAAAAGAGAGAGGAAGAGAGAGAAAGAGTGGGGTAGAAGAGTGGCATTTTGTGCCGTGTCGGCATCCTTTGGCGTTCAAATGGCTTATCAGCTCGCATTGCGCATACGATGTGTGCTACGCGTCAAGCGCAAGCCCATTGTGCAGCTTGGTTTTCCCACTTAAGTTGAGTTACGTCTGCCGGCAGGAAGCCACACGCAACCAAGTCTGTCAGCCAGCAAGTCAGTCAGTCAACAACAAAGGAATAATATACATTCCAGTTCCATTTTATTCTATCTTTATCTGTGCGTGGTGGGCATATGAGAAGTTATCTATATTTAAATTGTGATTATATATTCGTTTATTGCGCTTTCCTTGAGTCGATACAGCTACAGTTGCCCAGCTACAAATAGCCCCCTCGGCAATTGCGTTAATTAATATTTTGAGCAATATCTCTGCAGCTAATACGACAAGTGCGGCTAAAGTTCTTAAGCCTCTTACTTAGCCTTGCAGGCATAGGTAAGCAATATGCTCAAGATAGAGCAAAAGAGACAGAGCACGAGTAAGCCAGCGAACAGGTTGCTGTAAAAGTTAAGAAACTTGCTAGTGCCTAAGCTTTTAGGCGACAACTGGAAAGCATTAGGTTTAAAACCAACAAAAAAACTAAAACAACATTTGTTAACTTATATTTTTAACTAATACTTGAGGATTTTCGGAGATAAGGCAAAGCTAGTTTATGAGATCTTAGTAAACGTTTGGTTTCTGTGCTTCGAAAAAATATATATACATATTATTTTGCATTTGCATATGTATTTGTAGATGAAAAACTAAGTTACATGCCTGAAGTAAATATATTATATATTAAAATATATTAATGAACAAGTAAATATCAATACCTTATTAGTCTAAAGTTTATTTATAAATTGTTAATGCATAATGCATATAATTGTTAATGTTGAACTTCTAAGCAAACTTAGATAAGATTTTTTATCGTCCGATTAAAGTAAGAATCACAAAGACCTGATCTGCCTCTTTGAACTGTCAAAGCGACTTCGTTGACTTTTCTGTTGAGCTAAAACAGTCCCACTCGGGCAAGTTGTGAGTTTGAATCTGCTGAGTGCATGGTGACTGCACCCAAGACTCGTCCTCTGCCAGGGGAACCAGGTAATCGGGAAGCCGCTACAATGCCACAGCAAATGATGCACGCGCTTCGAGTGCGTGGCAGACACTTTGGCTTTGGCTGTGACGACGTCGTTGGCTTAATCTGTGGACGATGCTGACGCTGACCTAATGAACGACACTGGCGTCAGCAGCATGGTTTTTTTTCTTTTTGGTGGGCGGGAGAAGAAGAAGAAGCTGAAGAGGGGGAAGCTGCATTAACCCCACTATGGGTTAGAGAAAGGGGGTTGAATGCAAATGTGAAATGCAATGCAAATGCCGAGCTACAGTTGGCTGTGGATTCTCGACGGATTCACTGGGCTGGCTCTGCTGCTGGTGCCAATCACGCGCTTGTTTTGCCATTTGTGACCCATGACCTTTCGCTTTGCAATAGATGCGGCTGTGGCTGTGTGTGTCATGTGCAATTGTTTTTTAATTTAACAGAAATGCGCAGCAAATAGTAAAATGGTAAAACGGAAGGGGAGATTGGGAAGAGAAAGGAGAGATAATGGGTGAGAAAGGGGTAGGGGTGGTAGAGGTCGCTCTCTAGACACTTTAATGTCGTGCACTTTTTAGAAAAAGTGAATGCGAATGTGAGCTGCGTCCACACTGCTGGCTACATGAGCCAGGTCCTTCGTTTGAGCAGGGCAAGCATGGGCCAACTAGTTCTCCAGAGAATGTGCACGTGTATGCTGGCGTGTGGGTTTGTGTATGTGTGTGTGTGTGTGTGTGTGTGTGTGTGTGTGTGTGTGTGTGTGTGTGTGTGTGTGTGTGTGTGTGTGTGTGTGTGTGTGTGTGTGTGTGTGTGTGTGTGTGTGTGTGTGTGTGTGTGTGTGTGTGTGTGTGTGTGTGTGTGTGCGCGGCATCATAAAAGCGTAAACTGTAAACAGCTCGGGGAGGCAAGTAAAAACCCAAACGCAACTTCGTACATAATGTCATTTTATGATCTGCACACCTGTGCGTTCTCGTGGTAATGTATGTGTGTGCCTGTATGGGTGTGTGCGTTGCGTGCTGCTAGCAAGAACATGGACTGCTCGCGTTTTATGTATTCTTCGCTGTTACCCCTTGTGGCCAGCCACAATGCAACCGGACACAAAGGGAAACAAAGGGGTAAGGGGGACAGGAAAAATGTAAGCCAAAAGGAAGGCAACCAAAGTGGGCTCACACTGCGATAATGGAGCCAACAAATGGCAGGCTGCAATTGGTACACAGAAAACACGCAAGAATCAGCGTAAAGTTTTAGTTTTTAGTTTTGATGCTATCGTAAGAGCGACAAAGTGGGAAGGATTGGGCTGAGCGAGCTGCCCGCTGTGACAGGTCAAGGGCTGCTTGTATGTTGAGAAGTTTTTTGAAGCCATTTAAATTAATGCTTTGTAAAAAATTAATTTATCTTAAGTAGATCCAATTGGCCCCTGCCTCCTTTATCCTTCTGAACAGTTATTTGCTTATCCCAGCTGCGGCAAGCTACAAAAATTTTACCTGAAGCTGAAATGGGGCTCAGCGCTTACCGCAATTGCATCAATTGCGGAAGTTTTGCACACATGCTGTGCAGGCAGGCGGAAAGGGGAAATGAGGGAGATGCAGATCTGGCAGATTTGGCGGCACATTGGCGTTATCAACTTAAGTAGTTTCGTGATTACGGGTACCAAGCGAGAGGAACTAACCCAAGAAGTGTGCAACATCAACTCGGCGCTCTCTGTGTGCGTCCAGGTGCGTCTCATGGGCGCAATGGTGAACTGTGTCTATGACAGTTGAGTGGAAGCATGGCTTGGCTAGGCTTGCGAGAGCAAAAGTTCAAAGGGCGTGCGTCAGTGCAAAGAGAATTCAAAATGCCGCAGTCAATTACTACTAATTATGAAAATCGAACTACTATTAATTATGAAAATCGAAGAATGGTGGGTGAAAATAACTAAAGAGTGGCAGTAGGGTGTGGGGAGGAAGCGGTAGATAGTAGCGTGTTGAGCAACAGTTCATTGGCTTCGCTTCCGCGATACGATTAATTCAATTATTCCCACAGAGACAGCAAACTGAGTGAGAGAGAGGGAAAGAGAGAGAAAGAAAAAAAGACATACAAATACAATGGCACTTCTGCAAGTACTGCTGCATGCACTGCTACATGCACACCCAGCGTATAAGTAATGTATAATTCCCGGAATCGCGGCTTACTACGGCAGCCCTTTCCCCCCGTTCCCGCTGGGGGTGTTACCCAATTATGCGTATTACGCTTAGCGTAATTGCTGACACAATCGCCCAGTTGACGCTGCAGACACATGAACAGGGATCACTGCAAGAGATGATGAGCCGCGTATTGAGGATGCAGCTGTGCAGCATGGCCCCCGCCGTTAACTCCTGTTGTATTGCTACCTGTCCTTCCCTGTCCCCCATCTCTCGCCCTCTTTCGGCTCTGTCCTCTGTCCCGTGTCCCCTATGCCTCTGCCCCGCCCTGATTCCGCTCGCTTGGACAGTTATGAGCATTTCATTAGCCGTGCGTTTGCCTTTCACTGCGCCAAATTTGCGCGCTGCATATACCCAGACGCAGGTGTGTGTGCGTCTCTCTTTCCTTCTTTGAATATATGTGTGCCTGTAATTTAATTTGACAAGCGTGTCATAAAAATGAAATGGACAACGTGATGCGCAAAACAATCAACGCGCCACAGAGCCGACTGAGCCCACTTTGCATTTGGCAATCGAGCAGCGTAGCTGGCGAGAGGAGAAGTTTCACGCACAAGTTCCCTTATAACCCCCTCTCCCTCTCCCTCGCCCTCTCCCACTTCCCTACCCTCACCCTTTCCTTTATCTACATTCACGCACCTTTAAGGGTTAACAATTCTTTTTGTCGAACTAATCAAAGTCGAAGCACATTTTGCTTTCCATTTCGTTTAGCTGATTTTCATTTTTCGCCTGCTGCTTTGCCCTGCTCCTTCCCAATTCTCGCCTGGTGACGCCTTCCTTCCCACACCCTTTTGTCACCCAAAACAGAGCGCAAAGTTTTAAACTGATTATGTGGCTCGTGTTGTTCTTGTTGCTATTGTCGCTGCCAAAAATAGACAAAGTTCTGCTTGACATTGGTATGCGGTGCAACGCTAATTAAATTTTAAAAAAATTTTTTTTTCTTTAAAAGGTTCAAGGTGAAATACAAAAGATGGGGTTCGTGCTTTGCACTGATTTGATGATTCATGGTTAGAGTAACATTCAAATTTATATGGAAAAAAAATTATAATACTCTTGTTCAGGCATATACATTTATATGTTAATTGTATATCGATTATTCAGTAATCTGTGGTTCCTTTCTGTTCCGCTAAATTTGTTTTCTATTTTCCCCAATTTAATTATGTTAACTACAAATTCATGACACACTATCCACTGTGCCGTGGGTCTTTCAAGTTACTCTAGTATCTGTCGGTGGTTTCCTAATCTGTATTCGTTCTTCGCTGTGTATGTGTATGTGTATGTGTATGTGTATGTGTATGTGTATGTGTATGTGTATGTGTATGTGTATGTGTATGTGTATGTGTATGTGTATGTGTATGTGTATGTGTATGTGTATGTGTATGTGTATGTGTATGTGTATGTGTATGTGTATGTGTATGTGTATGTGTATGTGTATGTGTATGTGTATGTGTATGTGTATGTGTATGTGTATGTGTATGTGTATGTGTATGTGTATGTGTATGTGTATGTGTATGTGTATGTGTATGTGTATGTGTATGTGTATGTGTATGTGTATGTGTATGTGTATGTGTATGTGTATGTGTATGTGTATGTGTATGTGTATGTGTATGTGTATGTGTATGTGTATGTGTATGTGTATGTGTATGTGTATGTGTATGTGTATGTGTATGTGTATGTGTATGTGTATGTGTATGTGTATGTGTATGTGTATGTGTATGTGTATGTGTATGTGTATGTGTATGTGTATGTGTATGTGTATGTGTATGTGTATGTGTATGTGTATGTGTATGTGTATGTGTATGTGTATGTGTATGTGTATGTGTATGTGTATGTGTATGTGTATGTGTATGTGTATGTGTATGTGTATGTGTATGTGTATGTGTATGTGTATGTGTATGTGTATGTGTATGTGTATGTGTATGTATGTGTATGTGTATGTGTATGTGTATGTGTATGTGTATGTGTATGTGTATGTGTATGTGTATGTGTATGTGTATGTGTATGTGTATGTGTATGTGTATGTGTATGTGTATGTGTATGTGTATGTGTATGTGTATGTGTATGTGTATGTGTATGTGTATGTGTATGTGTATGTGTATGTGTATGTGTATGTGTATGTGTATGTGTATGTGTATGTGTATGTGTATGTGTATGTGTATGTGTATGTGTATGTGTATGTGTATGTGTATGTGTATGTGTATGTGTATGTGTATGTGTATGTGTATGTGTATGTGTATGTGTATGTGTATGTGTATGTGTATGTGTATGTGTATGTGTATGTGTATGTGTATGTGTATGTGTATGTGTATGTGTATGTGTATGTGTATGTGTATGTGTATGTGTATGTGTATGTGTATGTGTATGTGTATGTGTATGTGTATGTGTATGTGTATGTGTATGTGTATGTGTATGTGTATGTGTATGTGTATGTGTATGTGTATGTGTATGTGTATGTGTATGTGTATGTGTATGTGTATGTGTATGTGTATGTGTATGTGTATGTGTATGTGTATGTGTATGTGTATGTGTATGTGTATGTGTATGTGTATGTGTATGTGTATGTGTATGTGTATGTGTATGTGTATGTGTATGTGTATGTGTATGTGTATGTGTATGTGTATGTGTATGTGTATGTGTATGTGTATGTGTATGTGTATGTGTATGTGTATGTGTATGTGTATGTGTATGTGTATGTGTATGTGTATGTGTATGTGTATGTGTATGTGTATGTGTATGTGTATGTGTATGTGTATGTGTATGTGTATGTGTATGTGTATGTGTATGTGTATGTGTATGTGTATGTGTATGTGTATGTGTATGTGTATGTGTATGTGTATGTGTATGTGTATGTGTATGTGTATGTGTATGTGTATGTGTATGTGTATGTGTATGTGTATGTGTATGTGTATGTGTATGTGTATGTGTATGTCTATGTCTATGTGTGTGTGTTTTTTTTTTTTTTTTTTTTTTTTAAAAAGACGTTGACGCACCGCAGTACTTCAAGTGGTCTTTGTGACACCAGGCCGTAGCCTGTTGTAAAACACCGTTCTTACTCCCTCCTGGCCCCGCCGTTAGGCATTACAACAGGGGGGAGTATAGCCTTAGAGGCTCGCATCTGCTCGGATCCTTTCCTCTCGCCTCAGCTGCACCAAAACGCTACATGCCATCGCGTTCACAGCATCCCATTTTTCCTGGCAGGCCACCATGTTCGGCACAAGGTTTCCGGGTGATGGTGTCTCCCCGAACGCCTCCTCCACCGCAAATCTTTCCCTGTTGAATCGGGGGCACACGAATATGACGTGCTCGGCATCTTCTTCACCTGCCTGCACCACAGGTAGCGCATATGGAATCCTCGCTATGACCGAAGCGGTGCAGGTAGGCTCTAAAGCAGCCATGTCCACTTAGAAGCTGGGTCAAGTAGAAGTTTATCTGCCCATGCTTCCTTCCAATCCAGGGTTCGATTTGCGGGATAAGCCGTCGCGTCCAGCTGCCCTTCTGGGAGACCGACCATGTATCTTGCCATCGTGGTATGAGGTTACCTTGGTAGTCATTACCAGTATCCTGGTTCCTCATCGCCGCTACCCTTGACTCGACTAGAAGGTCAAAGGGTGGCATGCTGGCGATCACATGCGCAGCCTCGCCCGAGATAGTTCGGAAGCCGCATGCTATCCTGAGAGCGCACACTCGGTAGATTGCCCGAATCGCTCTTGTATGCGTTTTCTTCGCTGTTACCTTTGCCCATATGGTTGCAGCATACAGCGTGATGGACTGGACAACGGACGTCAGAAGTCGTCTCCTCAGCTGCTTCGGTCCCCTTGTGTTGGGCATGATTCTTGCCAGTGCCGTGCATGCTACTGCCGCTTTCCGTGCTGTGTGGGACATGTGGTCCTTAAAACTGAGCCGATGGTCCAGAACCACTCCAAGGTACTTAAGTGAGGGTCGCGAGCATACAGTTGTGTCGCCAACTATGATGCTAGCTATCTCCACCCTTTTCCGCGAACTGATTAGTACCGCCTCTGTTTTATGCTCCGCTAAGGAAAGACCCTCTTGGGAGAGCCATGCTCGCGCCATCCTGATGGCTGAGTTGACCATCTCCTGGACTTCATGCAGTTGCTTTGCAACGGCTACGATAGCCACGTCATCCGCGAAGCCCACGATCTTCACTCCTTCTGGCAGGGCTAGCCTCAGGATTCCATCGTACATCAGGTTCCATAATGTTGGACCCAGTACTGATCCCTGTGGGACTCCACTGGAGACACGGTACGTCGACTCTCCTGCACTGGTCCTATAGTGGAGCACTCTTCCCTCGAGGTAGCTACTCATCATCCCAATCAGGTAGCGGTTGATTCCCTTGGCGGTAAGTGAATCCATAATTCTGTCCCATCTGGCGGAATTGAAGGCGTTCCGGATATCGAGGGTGACCACCAGGCAATATTGCTTAGTCCCCCAGAGCCATCTCCTGCCCTCTATCGCTTTCTCTGCCAAGTCCGTTACCACTTGGATGGCCTGCGTAGTGGACCGTCCCTTTCGGAAGCCGAATTGGAGTGGTGACAGGCCTCCGCATTCGTCAATCTCAATGTTGAGACGGTCGCATAGGATTGTCTCCAATGCTTTCCCAGCAGTGTCCAGCAGACAGATTGGCCTGTAGGCGGATGGGTCCTCTGGTGGTTTACCTCCTTTTGGGATCAGAACGAGCTCCTGCCTCTTCCAGCGCTTGAGGAACACTCCTTCCCTTATGCATGCGTTGAACACGTCCGCAAAATAGCTTGGCTGCCGTTCCATGGCAATCCTTATTATCGCACTAGGAATCCCATATGGGCCCGGGGCTTTTCCTGTCGTGATCCTCCGAGCGGCGCTTGCGACTTCATCCGTGGTAACCTCGCTGAATTGGCAATCCACGTTGGTTTGGTGGGTCCTTCCTGTGACCAATCCATGCTCTGGGAACAGGTGCCTGACAATTGCTTGCATTAGCGTCGGGCACGCTGGGGTCGGCGCTCTGAATGCGTGCAGCCTCTTCATCGTCAGCTTGTACGCCATTCCCCAGGGGTCCGCGTCGGCTTTGTCGCACAGCTCCAGGAAGCTTCTTCTCTTGCTGTGCTTTATTAGGCGTTTGACTACTAATCTCTTTACTCTGAGTTGCTCCCTGAACGATTCTGATCTCGGGTCGCTGCGTCTAAGGGCCCTTTGGTAAGCCCGTCTTGTTCGAAAGCAGTCAGACCGTGCCCTTTCAATGTTGTCGTTCCACCAATGGACTGGGCGGCGCTTGGCACCCGTTCCGGTTTTGCGCATTGAGGCATCACACGCTCTCACTATATGCGCCATGAGCTGGTCGGTTCTGGCCGTGGCATTGCCTCTGCCATTGAAGTCGCCGAGTATGCTCTCAAAGACCCCTATGTCGAGTGTGTCCACTTTATAGCGTCTTTTTCTTGGCATGAGCATCTGGTGTGCTCGCGTTCGGACCTCTATAACAATCGCCAGGTGATCGCTGTGCGTATAGTCCTCGCGCAGGGTCCAGGTGGTGTTCGGTGCCAGGCTACTAGAAGCAAATGTCAAATCAATAATTGACCCAGCATTGCCCCTCGAGAAGGTGTGGCGGGCTCCATGGTTCAGTAGGACGACATCCAGTGTGGACATTGCGTCCGTTACAGCCTGACCTCTGCTGTTAGTACTTGGACACCCCCAATCGATTGCCCAGGCGTTAAAATCCCCGGCTATCAGGCATGGCGACTTGCTTCGTGCGTCTGCTACTAGCCTGTCCAGGGCGCGCATGTAGCAATCCATTGGCATTGAGGGTGCCAGGTACACGCTGTAGATGTACAGTCCGTACATCTTCGTGCGCACGAACCCTTCTTCTTGGAGAACTTCCAGTGGCTGTGCTGCAGGCTGACCGCAGCTCCATACCGCCGCCTTTTCGAGGTGGTCCTCAGCCCACGTATTGGGGGATCTTTTGCGGTACGGCTCGCTCAGTATGGCAACGTCAATATTACTTGCTCTTACCGATTGCTCTAGCAGGTCATACGCTGCTTCGCAGTGGTTGAGGTTAAGTTGGTAAATCCTCGTCATTGCTGGATACGTCGAGCCTGCGCTGCTGCCATGTATGGGCATCGGCTGCTGTTGGCTGGATGGTCAGTTTCCTTTTCTCCCTTCCTGGTGCATAGGATACATTTGTGTCTGTTTAAACAGCTCATTGCCTTGTGTCCCTTCTCGCCGCATTTGAAGCAAAGACCAGTGCAGTCTTCACCCATGCAGCGGCTGGCAATGTGGCCGAACTCCATGCACTTGAAGCATCTCAGCGGTTGCGTTTTGCGCCGAATACGGCAGATGACCCAACCGACTCGGACCTTGCCCTCCTTGGCGAGTTTCTCTGCTTTGTCGGCCTGGAGCTTCAAGATTGCCGTCTGGGTGCCTGCGTATGATTTGCGGATGGAGACAATCGAAGTTGGCGATGCACCGATTTCGCCGAACTGCGTGATCAGGGCTTCCAGGAGTTCCTCCGTCGTTGTGACCTCGTCCAGATCTTTGATCTCCAGGGTTGCCATCTCGGTGAGTGAACGCACCTCTGTCTCGGGGCCCAGAAATGCCTGCACCGCTTCTTGGAAGGTCCTCGTGTTGGGATCGGCTGACCTTTTGAGCTCAAAGAGTAGCTCGCCCTTGGCCGTTTTCCGGATGCCTTTAACCTGCTGCGCAAGGCACTTCAGCTTAGGCTCCGTCTTGACAGAACGCAGGATCTCGGCATACGAGGCTCCCTCCTTGCCCTTGACGACGATGGCGTCTGGTTTTAGCGTCTTCTTTCGGCTTTTGGTGTTCTCGACCTTCTTCCATGGTTCTTCATCTTGTCGCGGTGTTTTCTCCTTCGCGATTACTGCAGGCGTTGTCTGCGTTATTATGGCGGTCGGTCTCACTGCCGTCTTGCCCTTGGACTTCTTAGGGCCGGGGGAGGTGACAAAAGCTCGCCTCTGTCGTCTCGGGAGCGTTTTCCTTCCCTCGGGGAGCATCTTTGGGTAGGAGGCGTAATCGTCCTCCTTGTTGATACAAGACGGCTTTGTTCCTCGTCTGCTGCGACATACAGGCCGAGTATGCTGTCGACCAAGTCCCTCATTGGCTGGTGGATCGTTCGTCTGCCTAGTAGCATTTGACTCAGCGCTCTTATTTTCTCTCCAAGTTGCTCAAACGTCGAGCTCTCCTTACTAGCCACTTTGTCCAGTGGCGTTGTTGGGTCCGTTGTCGCCGGGAGCGGGGCGCATGGCGTCGGTCTCGGGGACCTCATCGTCCTGGAGCTGCTTCTAAACGGGTCTCCGTCATTGGGGGCGATGCCCCCAGCTGGACTATCCATTAAAGCTCTGATTTGCGACTAAACTTGCTCTAAATGAATTCGGAGCACCTAATTTAAAAGGGTCCCTCGCTGGCCACGGATTTCTCCTAGGCGTTTGACCGTTAGAGGATTTTTGCTCCGCCTCTTCTCGGACACCAGAGCCTCTTCTTTGGCACCGCTAGGGTGAGAGGTTGATATTTAGCCTGTCCGCGGCCTTTATGCCTTTTCCCTTAAAAATTAGGTCCACTCCAAATAAAAGAGCAAAGTTGTTGCCGTATCGCGCTTTGCAGGCGTAGTCCACTCCAAAATTCAAACTTCAAATTCAAATTTAAATTTAGATTTAGATTTAAATTCAAATTTAAATTTTTACGTTACGCGCCCAACGGACAAGGTCTGGCAGCACCGTATGTCTGGCAACGCCAATGGGTTTGTGCGATCGGCTGGCAGCACTATCAGCTGGGCCACCCACGCGTACTTCGCGATCAGATGGCAGCGCTGTCAGCTGTTTGGTCAGCCGGGCCTCCCGCGACAATTTTTGTTAATAAAAGTAAATAAATTATACCGACAAGTACTTATTTCCGCGTTGACCACTTTGTGATCCCGAAGCAAAACAAAGGGATGCGGCTTTGTGCACTTCTCCACTATTTCCAACAGCACCGTCGAAAGAAATAGATCAAAATCGCGCAGCGTTTAAAAACACGTCTAGTTTGAGCGGGAATTAACTCTCTCTGATGATGTCTATGTGTGTGTGTCTTTGTGTACTGGTGTGTGCGCAAGTGTGCGTGCGGTTTTCCGTTTAAAATTATAGAAAATGCCAAAGGTCGTATGCGTGGCGATCCTTGACGCATTTGATTAGCCTTTGTCGCAGCGGGTAGGTGAACAACAACAGCCGAGTCGATATAGCCATGTCCGTCTGTCCGTCTGCGCAATTTTGATGCCATATTGTTCATTTTCGGCTTACATTATAACTATAGCTAGCCAGAGGATCCAGATTTGGTAACAATCAGATAATAAACACAGAAGTTAGTCAGCTTAACGTTTTCCATGGCTGTAAGCTGCGTCGCCGGCAGCGCTGCTTGCAGCATTGTGCCGAATCGTGTGTGCGTGTACAATGGTGAAATGGGTTAAGTTGTGGACTGCAAAACGAACAGTACTATTATGCATTTACGAGTTCGAGTCCCGCCCGCATCAAAAATTAAATGTGTGCAAAAATGTATTTTTTTATTTTAGATTTTGACTTTGCATAAATATTGTAAGTCCGTGGCATTTTACATTTTTATGATTTTAGCCGTTTTTTTTGTTCCGCAAATAAATGATGTACGAGCAGCTGGCTAGCGGGTATATTACAGTCGAGCACTCTCGACTGTAGCTTTCTTACTTGTTTTTTATTGAATTTAAAGCATCATTCCGCAGCAGCTTCTACGTCAACGCAATTGTCCTTGGCCTGAGGTCATACGCTGCGTATACTCAGCGGAAGTTTCCATGCCGGCAGAGCCAGAGCCAAGTAGAGCCGTTAGTGGCGCGGAAAAAAGCTGAAGCTGCAATTATCCTGCTGCTAGTGCTGCTTCTGCAGGTCGGGGTTGTCTGGTTGCATATCGCGTATCGCGTATCTATGCCAGCAAGCAGCCGGCAATTGCTAGGACACTTCCCGCTCTGTCTTATCGATGCAAAATGTTAAGTACGTACCCAAATAGCTCGGCCATTAAATGCCCCACCACAGCTCGTAGCACACATGACACAGGACTGATAATTGCCAGCCACCCGACAAATAGTCTGTGCTGCTCTATACCTAGTCTGGCTTATCCGAACCATGGTTTCTCTTTTTCACTTTCTCTCTCTCCGTTTTGCTCTTCCTCTCGAAAGTTAAGCTAATTGAAATTAACACAAATTTGAATTAACTAACGCCTTTTGGGGCTACTTTTGAATTATCTGCGACATTATCTAGGCCGACTTATAAAGAAGAAAGCGCAGGTCCTTCTTCGGTCACTAGCCTAGCACTCAGCTCAGGAAAAGACACAGACATAGACCTAGAGAGACTGAGTGATAGTGTGAAGTGAAACAAATTGCGCATACGCAATGTGGCACTTTATGCGGTTGATTTGATCGTTATGCAACTATTGCCGGTCAAATTGCATGTGAAGAGATAAGAGATGCAAGCAGCAGAAAACAGGTAAAATAAGAAGAAAAGGCCACCTTCGGCACGCAAAAGGTTTCACACCCCTGCACTTACTCCAAATATTAAACACCTTTGAATTTAAAAAGAAAGCAAAAGTTTCATAGCGATATCTATAGATTCTACGGCAGCTATACGATATATTAGTCCGATCTTAAAACAAATTTTACAGCATCATTTTACATATACCGGTGCATTCCAACTTATTTACAGCGTGCAGCAATTAGAAGCATGTGTACCAAATTTTATTTAGATAGCTCTTAAACTGCGAGACTAGCTTGCGTTGCAACAGATGTCTCCTAAGGTGCGTTTTAAACTTCTGGCCAAAATTAATATATTAATATATATACATTTGCATCAAATGAAAGTAAAATGAAAGAGAAACAAAATGAATGAAATACAATGAAATGAGCTAACATGAATTGTGTCTGAAATGTGACAGCTAATGAGGGGGAGCAGAGGTAGTAATCGCTCGGGTCTGCCAAGACAATCATAAAGAGACTAAAGTAACGCAGGCCAAATGATTGTAAGATTTTTTCTAAGCATTCACATAGCTGTCAGCCTATGCTTATTCATTATCCAAGCTTATTTTTTCTATAGCTTTGAGCCGATATTAAGCTGCTGCTGCATTTACTTTTACATGTTTCCGTTGCATTTAATGCTCCACTCATATTTCCATCTTATCTTCAGCTTATGAGTATTTTTTTTTCATATTTCAGACACTTTTCTTTCTTTTTCCCTCTCTCTCTCTCTTGTGTTTTTTTTTTTTGCATTTGCAACACTTTTCGCCAGCTGCATTTTTCCCTTGTCTTTTCCTTGTGGTTTTTTTCCACTGTAAAATTTGTATTTATTACCTCAAGCATTTCTCCAGCGTGTCTTTCCTGTCTTATCTACTGCTTATTTATTTCTTTGCCTCTGTATCTCTTTTTATACCCGATATTTATAAACTGGAAGGATATTATGACTTTGTTCAATCCGATGAAGATATAAAGTATATATATTCTAGAAGAGGATCAATATCCGAGTCGGTATAGCCATGTCCGTCTGTCCGTGTGAAAATCTAAATCTCAGCTATCATAAGAGCTAGGACTACCAAATTTAGAAGTTTTTCAAGTCTACGTTTCTCAAAGCTGTAAGCTGCGCTGCCAGTAGCGTTGGGCCAAATAGTGCGTACGTGTACAGTGGTCAAAGGGGTTAAGTGGTGGGCTGCTATTATGCGCTCTCCGATTCGACTCCCGCCCGCGTCAAAATTAAAATTTTTAGTTTTGTTTCTTTTTGTCCCATTTGACCATCGAATGAGCCAGGTCCGTCTGTAAGTCAAGTGTCTATGCGAGCACACAGATCTCAGATATAAAAAAAAAGCTAGAGACACCAAATTTGGTGTAATGGTATATAAACATCACAAGCTCATAAAGTTTATTTCAAATTTGATATGCCTTGCCCACTGCCTCTGAAAATTGATAAATAAATTTTTGAGCTTGCTTTGTGACAAAAGTAATAAAGTTCCAACTTTCTGCTTTAACATATAGATATATACTATATGCATATACATATATTCGAAATTTTAAGCCTATCGAATCATAAACACAAAAATTGTCCAATTTAACGTTTTCCGTAGCTCCGCTGCTTGCGCCTTTGCAGCATATCGTGACGTCATCGTCGCGGTGCTTCAATTCAGCCGTAGCGTGTGTAAAGCTGACTGCTATGACGTATTCTTATGTTTTCATATGCGCTCTTCAAAGATAGATCTAATTTAAATCACAGGGGACAGAAAAACTTGTGCAAAGGAAATAAAATGTGATAATTTGACTTGAAACTGGGCAAATTGTATCCTTCTGTCGGGTGCGTTCGACTGTAGCTTTCCTTACTTCATTTTTTTTATTTAAATTTGTGTGTGCAAAAACTTCTTTTATTAATTGTAATTTTGATTGTGCATCATTTATTGTAAGTCCTTGGCCTTTTTAGGTCAAAATATTTTCATAGTCGTCCTTTGTTGTTTCGCAAATAATTTTGGTGAAGGAGCAGCTGGGTAGAGGGTATATAACAGTCGAGCACTCTTGACTGTAGCTTTCTTGTTTTCTCTCACTCTCTCTCTCTCTCTCTCTCTCTCTCTCTCTCTCGCTCTGTCTTTATTTTCATTTTCATTTCTGAGACGTCAGGCAAAGCTGCATAAGAAGAGAGAACAAGGCCCAGGCTCTGTTATGTCGTGTAGTTATTTGTCGTCATCGTCATCTTCTTCTTGGTCGTCGCAGTTGCTTGTTTACTCCTTTTGCGTCACTTGGTTCTTGGCTCTGGCTACTTTTAGTTCAAGTGATTTGTTTTGCCTACTATTCTCGCCCCGATTCAGTTCAACTCGGTTATTTTTCGCGGTTTGGCACTTGTAACATGCGAATTTCTACTGCCTCTTGGTTCGCTTTTGTATTGTTCCTGGTCTCAAATAATTAGAAGCCAGCAGCCAAACAAGAACATCTTAAGTTATATGCCATCCGAAACTGATACCCCGACAGTTTTTGTTGGTGCCTTTGCTGGCATGTGGCCCGATCCCGCAGCCGGAACCTCTCCCGTTCGCAGCCGGGACCCCTTGCGGTTTTGCCCGTCGACCCACGATTGTTGGCGTTAAAAGGATTAGAATGTCTGAAATGGACTTGGGGCAGATTCCGTAGTCCAGAGTTGCCGCATGTGCGTTAAATATCCGCCATACGGTGGTTCCTAGCTCCGTTCTCATTCTCATGTGCAAACTTACCTTGACAAAGTGGTAGAAGAGCACAGCTCCCACGGTGGACAGGGCGAACCAGACAAAGACGGCAAATGTAGAGATATTGGAAATGTTCAGCGCATGCAGCAGATGCGAACTGACAATCGCGGCCGCTTGGCAGAAAAGAAACGGCATGAAAAGACGCTCGAAGATGTCCCAGGGAATTTCCGCTGATTTTTGTGGTAGCACCGAAATCGAACCACGTCGCAATGAGGCGCGTCTTGAGGCGCGGCGCTAAAGATGAGAACACAAAATACAAATATCAATAGCGCATATTTCGGGCTCAAACTGCATAGTATAATTATTAGAGGCGCCATTTTTGTTTAAAATGAAGCGAGAAATAATATTAAGAGCTAGATGTATGATAAAATTGATATATGTATGAAGCTGCCATAGTTACCAAAGTGTATATAAAATTTGTCTGATTTCGTGCATCACACACACACACACATGTTATACAGTCTACATAAGTATAAATTTTATGAGCCTCCATCTGTGCCTCTAAACGCTTTCGACTCTATAAACCTCTAATAGCCCATTTGGCATTAGTCATCGAAAACAAGGCTGTGCAATGACAGCATTCAAATTCGCCCACCGACAAGTTTATTATTCAATTTTTGAGTTTGCCAAATATTTGGCCACAACCGATTTCCCGCTTCCGCCCTTCCCGCCCCCTTTTTCGACATATAGCACTGACAGCTCCCAGTCAACGTTCAACGCGTTTGAAAATTTTCTGCGCCGAGCTAGGTGTGTCGTTTAATCAATTTGCAAATAGCGGTATTTTTGTGTGAACATTATAAAGGTTTGCGATAAACAATGCGATTTTATTTAAATTGTTTTTTTCTGTCTCACTCTCTTCCCTCTCTCTTCAGCTTTTGCCTATTTAATCGTGGCGCCATTAATTTACATTCTTTATACCGGGGTTAGTGTGATACACACACAGAGAGAGAGAGAGAGAGAGAGAGAGAGAGAGAAAGAGAGATGATAATACTAACAAATCTATAGCTGCATTAATTTATTTATTTTTAATTATTCGCGTAAATTCCGTTGACCACATGGTTTATTCTTCTTGCCCCTATGACATTTGCAAACGCGACTCAGCTTTGCAAAGTATTCAGGTAGCGTCGTGGAAAGCCACGAGCTAAGATAAGCTCACGCTAATTGATTTGCAGTCGTATGACTTTTAGATAATTTCCCTATATTTAAATATATTTTTAAAGATGTCTACTCTATTATGAAATTCAGCTTCCAATATTGCTTGACGTATGCCATAACGGAGAACCGAAACGGGCTCGGCCACTGGCAGAACTGGCACTGTTCTAGCTACGTCCCCCTATGCCCCCCTTCGTTGATAAATCAACGCAGAGTGAAATAATCAAATGGCGGCATCTGCATAAATACGGACAAGTGATTTATTCACACCGAAATAAACCATTTCCAATGCACTGCTTTTTGGACGATTTTTAAAATGGTTGAGCTAATTTTAAAACTAGCTCGAAATAAATTGAAAGGAAATCGACAAGTTTTGTTTGTTATTGCATTTATCGTTATTATTGTTCTTGTTGGATTTAAATTTGCACCCAATGCGTGGTCGTCGGTTTTATGCACTTTTTGAGGATATGGAAACTGGAAAAAGTAGGTCAGCTCATCTAAACTTAGCTATTTCCATGTAAATGCAACTAACATTAGGCCATCGAAGAAATCCCATTTGCCTAGCAAGTTTTTTTTATAGATCATGATGGCTTAGATATTTATTATTTTTTGTTTTTGTTGATACCGGTACATAAAATATACATATATGTATAAGTAATATACATACATACTGTGTTTTGCTTTCTCTTTTATAAATCTTTATTATAGATATTTACAATTTATTTTACTACTGTTTTTTCATATGTTAGTTTAATCAACGCCATTTCTTGTTATTCAGTCATTGTTTACATTGATTTGAATGCTGATTGATTTAATACTGACTATCATAATTTCATTATGCGACTTGCATTACGTGACCTTGTCACTAATTCCGTCCTAGCCCTCATTAATCCAATCATACTTAACGAACTTTCGAAACATGTAAGTCGTGTGTACTGAAATTCTTTTGGAAAAAGATTTTTCCTAGCATATATCAAAACTCTTGCCAGCTACTCGAAAATTTTTTGACGATTTATATGCTTGATTTGCCTGCTTAGCTGCCAACAAAATTTTTATTTTGATCATGGGGGCCGAAGTGTATATACACACGTACATTCAATATGGTATGAGACCGATAAAAAAGTTTTGTGTGGATGTTCAGCACGTAAATCAGTTTGTTTTGTCCCCGGGCCGCAAATTCCTTATTATTTATAAAAAGCTTAGTAGACATGGAAATATTTTTAGTCGGGACCAGCGATGATAACTCTTTGTGTGGGTTGACTATTTTGTATATTGGAAGTATAGAGTGCTTGGAATGGAAATGGAATTGGAATTGGAATACAATTCGACTGTTCAATGAAAATTTCTTGTACAAATATTGGCAATCAAACCACACTAGGGTTCATTAGTGAACGTTTTATTGCTTTACTAATTGACGTACGAGAAATTTTCCAAATTGTACAAATATAGAAATGATGAGTCTACGCAAGCCATAGGTATATGCACAAAGTGTATACCTTGTGTACCATATACAATATGTACAATAGTCGATCTTCACTTGCGTTGACCCAGTTGGATCGTTACCATTTAATGAAGTTTTGTAATTACTTTCATAACTTCCTTACTACTTTTTCTGTTAACCTAAACCGTAAGAGGCTTTCCTTTTGCGAGCGTGAAATTACGAAACCAAGAAGGCGATGCGTTGAATTGTTTGTTTATTGTCATTTTTGGGTTAAGTTAACTGAGCTAAGTGCCCAAAATTAGGCTTTTATTTGGCCGGCTTTTTTTTATATGCCACACAAGTCTGGCGACTTACCATATTGTTATCGAAGACCTGCATGGCGGCTGGCTGCTGCTGCGGCTAGAATCTTTTAGAGAGATTATATAAAGACCAAGTTTTTAATACAGAAGTTGTGCGAATTGCAGTTTCTACTTCTGCTTTTCCTTCTTTGACTTGCACTCACTTGCACAACGTTGTTTCTTATATAAAAATATGCGAATTAAGTAATCCGAGAATCTTTCTTTTGTTTTCAAAATTCTTTTCGCTTCACGTTTTTTGGCGTGTGGCTGGGCGCACTGAAACACGACGTGGCACTAAGCGGAGGAGCCGTCGGTCTAGCGCTCCCTGCAGTTGGTACAACGTAAGCAGTCTGCGTAGCTGCCAGCGTCGCAGCTGGCGTTGCTGTCGACGTCGCTGTCAACGCCGGCATCTGTTGTATTTCAAAACGCTGCTGCAACGAACGCGGCAAGATTTGTCGTTTTAATTTTCAAAAATATATCTCTGAAATTTATTTATGTGTGTGTGGAGAAGATACATAGATACATATGTATGTAAATATCTATCTACTTAGTGCGCGCTGCGTGCGTGTGTGTGAGCGTTTATTTATTTAAATTTGTGCGCACAACTGTGGGCGCCGCATTTTAACATGATTTTTATTATTATTTTTGTTATTTTTGCATTGCTTATTTCTCCACAACATGTATGAATTCACATACAAGTATTTGAGTGAGTGTGCATGCAAATACATTTGTCTAGCTGAGTTTAACATAACCAGCTACTCGCGCAACTCGCCATTTTACACGTCGTCAGGCGCATTTGAATATTGGCTTTAAAAACCCAAAAACACAGCACACTTCATACACACACAGCCACACACACGGGCTCACATAAATATTTATGAGCCCAGCAAAAATGCGCTGCTATTGACCCAGAGGTTGGTCACGGGGGTGGGTTCGGGGGGGGGTGGTTGGATGGGCGGTTGAGGAAACAGGGGACCTTGTAGGTGCCACTAAGGTCCCCTTTCAGGCTGACGATCGTTGTATACACTTTTCTGTTGCTGTTAATGTTCATTTTGCAAATTGGACTTTCGCTTTTTATTTAAATCCTTTCTTAGCACACACAATTTACCATAATGGTTAGTTCAGAGAGTGGGGGAGCGCCAAATAAGGTGCATTTCGGAGGCGCATCAACATTACTAAACAACATTGAACATCAATAAGAACATCAATCGAACCACTTAGATGGGGTAAAGTGTAATGAGAATGTTTTAAATATCAAATCTGTAAATTTAAGTTTTGCGAAAGCCGCTTAAAGTTAAAAATCAACAATGACATAATTCTTAAAATTTGTAAAAGGAACAGAGTTAGGAAAGTGATCATACACAGGGTATCTGTACGCGCTAGCCTAGGAAACTTTATGCTATATCCAGGCACCATCTTATAACGTTTCCAGTACATACCACACATGCTTATATTTAAAATTTCTGATTTTATATACCGATTTGTTTGTGCAATATAGTTGTTGTTTGTGTCGCTTTGTCTGTCAACAAAACCAAATTAACAACAAGGCTGTGTGTGACTGTACGTCTGTGTGTGTGATTCATTTTAAAATAGCATGGTTAAATTGTCTTGTTTTGATTGCTTGGATAACGAATCTGTCAGTTTCCGCCGCAATCGCAAGTCGGCATATAATTCCTCAAAACGCAAATTGATCTACGTACGAAGCGCGATGCCAACGGCCCATAAAACGCAACAAACTAGCCGGAGAGCCATCAATCATCGGACATATTGATTGTTTATAATATTGTTAATTACAAGCGTCAAACTAAAATCGGTTTGGTTGAAAAAAAAAAATCATTTTCGACTTATGCTTTTCGTTTTCGTTTGGGGTTTGTTAATTTGGTTTTTTTTTGGCCAAATGGCACCGAAAAAGAAACAGAGAAAAAACGTCGATTGGAGCACCGACGAGAACTTCTCGAAGGACCGGAGCATTTTCTACATCGAGCACAGCCTGGAGTGCCCTATTTTCGGCATGAAGGCCGAGGAGTGCCTCACGTTCTTCAAGGAGCGCATACCAGAGCGTGAGTTCCAGCTGGTGCGCAACAGGAACGGGAAACAGGTGCCGCGCGATGGAGCGTTTGAGGTGACTGTCTCGCAGAATGCTCGCACCTCGGAGCATCAGCTGTGGTCGGGTCTCACTCGGGGACCACCTCGACGCGATAAGTTTCCACGCTACGAGGAACTTGTACCGGATGTGCGGCAGGTATTAAAGAAATTTTACGCCGAAGCGGTGGTAGATGATGATGAAGACAACGAGGATGATATGTGACTCCGTGGCGCGCAGACAGGATATAGTCGGGGCTCATTAGTTGCGCAAGAAAAAAGTGTCAATGTACACAATGCACAATGCAAGCGCATTAAAAGTCATGAACTTTTTGTCGGAACCTTGATTTTTACATAGTCATCATCTATACTGATTTTTCATAATAATGCGGCGCAAAAAGCTAATACATCTTATTGTTAAGCACACATTCCCCCGCATACTTACACACACACATACATGTACCGTCGCATCAGCTCACACCTATTTGAAAAGTTTTCAGTCCACACACAAGACAGGTGATTAGCAGGCGCGTTTCTTGACACGTTAACAATGTGCATACCCTGTAGTGAAGTGTAGTGGGTATATTTGGTCGTACTTGAAATTGTTAAAGTAAATTTTAAAATGAAATAATTAATATTTGATTGTTCTACTTAATCTAATTTCAGAAACAAAAGTTTTATATAATAAATAATGCAGCCTATTCAGTCGATCATATTTCTTGTTTAGGCCGTTGTTGCTACCTGACGTCGCCGCTTGCAAACTCTAAATGCTAAATTTAATAAAGATAATTAGCACAGACAAGCCCACGCTTAACTGTACACTCTTACACTCACACAATACGCATGAAATGAAATACAATTGGAATAAGTGTGACGTGGACGTCCCATTGTCTAGGACCACAGCAAATCTTCCTATCAATTTATGGTATCTCCCAGTATTGTTTCGCCCTTTCTCTTACTCTCTTCACCCCATAGCCTCCCTCTTGCTGCGGGCTTAACAAATAACGAAATGCAATTTAAGTATACACAACAAGCGGCATAGGAGAAGAGCAACGAAGGCAAAATGCAATGCAAACTATTTGATTTGGTAACAAATGACAAATACGAGGAAAAAATAACTAACCCAAATCTATAGCAAATAAATTAGAAAATTGCAGCAGACGCCAGGACAATGGTAAAGAAACAAATAAATTATGTTAATAAAATTGTATACTAATTTTAAATATTATATGATTTTCTTTAATACGATGTTTAATAAGTTTGTAAAGTTTTCTATGAAACTTTAAAGTTTTAGTCAATCAGTACATATAGTACATTTTTAATGATCCCTCTAATCCAACTACCTTTTATCATATATATACTAGGGACTCTTCTACTGCAGACGAATATGTTATCTAAAGTTCATATATTATATTAAAGTAATGTTCTAAGAAGACCCTAATCAAATAGTCCGGTCTGCTTAGCATTTGGCTCCCCAGAAATATATATTGTACATATACAAACTTTGCATATCAAACGTATGCCATTCATCTTTTATCGCATTTGCGGTTGCAATCGAAATGATCAAAATATTCTACAACAACAATTTCTTCATTTCGTTCCATTGTGGAGCGCCAAAAGGCGTTATGTAAAGGGCAGCAACCCATAAACATCCCAACGCCACATTCAAACCAAATGAAATTACTATGTAGCAACAAAAAACATAAGCGACCGTGCAAAAGAAAGAGAGAGACAGAGAGAGAGAGAGAGAGAGAGAGAGAGAGAGAGAGAGCGTTCAAATACGGACAGAACCAGAGTCTGGGTCAGAAACAAAACTGCACCCACTGTTAGCGTGCAGCATAGTAAAAGTGGCGTGGAATGGCTGTCGCAAGGGCTGTGGACCCAAATGGCTATTTGGCTGCAACATTAAAACAATAAAAGTTGCTGGAAAAGTTGCATGGAACGTGAATTGCATTGAGTGCTCGTGCCACAGCCCAGCAGCAGTAACATGGAAGGATATGAACTAACAGCCATATAACTAACGAAGTGTCGTTGCAGTCGTTCGGGGTATCAGTTTCGGGATCAACATGCAAATTAGCTAGCGGCTGGCAAGTGTAGATGGCTTTTTGATTGGCAGTTGCCAATTGCCAGTTGGATCAGTCGTCTGCGCCCCTGTCGCCATCTGGTTTCGCCCACTCCTCTCTTTTTAGACCATCGATTTTAAAAAAATACATGGTCTATTGTATTTGTCGAAATGTGCGTAATAGGCAGAAGGAGACATCTGCGACCAAATAAAGTGTATATATTCTTGCCTAGGATCACTAGCCGAGTCGATTAAGCCATGTCTGTCTGTCCGTCTGTCAGTCTGTCCGTCTGTATGACCGCCTGTATCTCAGAAACTAAAAAAGCTAGAGCCACCAAGTTTGGTGACAACACTTATGTGAATCATACGCTGTAAAATTTTTATTAAAATTTGGGCCACGCCTACTTCTGCCCCCGCAAATCGAAAAACCGTATTGCAAGCGCCTGTATCTCAGAAAATAAAAAAGTTAGAGCCACCAAATTTGGTGACAACACTTATGTGAATCATACGCTGTAAAATTTTTTTTTGGGACACGCCTACTTCCGCCCTCGCAAATCAATAAACCGTATAGCAAGCGCAATAATAAAGCTAGAGTATTCAGTTTTGGTGTAAATGATAACTATCACCACCTAAACGATCGCTGATAATTTGGTTCCGATCGGATAATGAACATAAAAGTTATTTAATGTTTCATATAGATTTGCACTGCGCCCACTGCAAGCAAGCAAGCAGTGGTTTTTTCCAACTGCTTGGACTGCTTGGCGTCTAACTAAAAATAATATGTGTAGCTTATTATTTTTCTTTGAAAAACACGTTTACCAATAACAGCTTTCTAAATCTGATTTTTTTTCATAACCTTGAAAAATCCATGGTCTTATGCTGTCAACACTTGACTGTAGCCGTTCTTACTTGTTTTCTCTATGTTTCTCTCTCCTTCTCTTTCTCTCCCTTTCTCTGTATTTTTCTTCCTTTCTTTTTCGATTTGGTCTGTTCAATAAGCTGATAATCTGCATGCGCTATGGTGGTTTATAAATCAAAGCAAATAAGCAAATGGAAGGGAGGAGAAGCGGTACCCGCGAATGCAAAAATATTTTGCAGGCCCGGATAAGAGCGTCGCATATCATTAATAATAATAAAGGCTCTACATAAAAAATGACAGCGATGCCAGCCAAAAATAACATAGAACCAGAGAAAGTAAATGAGAACGCGCGCCACTGTCACAGTCACTGCCCGTTGGCCGCTGCCACTACCAAAACATATTGAGATACTTCGCAGTAAGATACTACTTTGCAGCCAAAGAGGCCAACAAACGACTACAAAGATTTTTATACATTTCATGCTGCGGCTGCGGCTGCGTCTGCGTCGGACAAAGAGATGTCAACATGCTGCTGCCCATTGCCTGCATTTTGTTTGTTTCTCGCAGATACTTTTAATGACGCAACTTGTGACCAGAAAAATAGCAACGAGATAAACAACAAAAACAGCAGTGGCTGAAGTTGTAGCTGACAAATGGGCTAGTGTCTGCGCATACAACGGCCCTAAATGGACCTGGCCATCTGGATGCGATTGTGGGGGCAACTGTCGAGTGTTTCACAGGCAAATCGAAGGCACAATTTTTAGTTTGCCGTCCAAGGACGTGGTAGGATCTTTGCCAAAAGTATAATACCACCATCACTCAAGACAAACAACATTTCGTGCAAACAGACCGCAACATTTTGCATTAGGGACATTACCCGAGTTAGCAAATGTATAAGTTGCACTGTTATATCGATTAGGCGAGAGGACGCTTCGAGGACTTTTTTATCCCTGGCTTTCTCCCATTGACTGTTCCTGCCAAGAAATAAAAAGATAAGACAAAAAAGAATGGATACTTTCGGCTTGCCGAGGATTTCATAGCCTTGGTTCTAGGTTCTATGACATCTAACCAGGCAAGTTTTATAATGATATCTTAAACTTGTAAGGAAACCTAAAGTCGAGCACACCCGACAGTAAGGTACCATTCGCCCAGTTTCGAAAGAATTTACACACTTCTATTTCCTCTGCAAAAGTTCATATGCCACGTACTGTTTAAATAATGACGTCACGATATGCTGCAAAGGCGAAAGCGTTATGTTGCGGAAAACGTTTAATTGAATAACTTTTGTGCTGATAATGCGATATGCTTGAAATTTGAAATATATATGCATATATATATGTGTATGCTAAAGCAAAACGTAAAACCTAAATACTTTCGTCACAGAGTAAACTCAAAAATGTATTAATCAATTTTCGGAGGCGGTGTGCGTGGCACCTCAAATTCGAAATAAAATCCAGGAGCTTATTATAATTATATTATATATCTTCATACCAAATTTGATGTCTCTAGTTTTTATAATAGCTGAGATCTGTTTGTTTGGACGGACGGACAGACAGACGGACATGGCTCAATCGACTCGGCTAGTGATCCTGAGCAAGAATATATATACTTTGTGGGGTCTGCCTTGCCGCTATCTGCCTGTTATATACATTTGCACAAACTTAGTATACCATTTTTGACCATTTACAATGGTCGAATGGTATAAAAATGACAAAAATCGACCGATTGTCGTTTGGTAGGTTTTACTGTTTTGTCATGTGTCTTACAAATTATCATGTGACTATGATGTTAGTCTTCAACTTATGTATATTTTCTTGTTTTGACAGCCTCAGATATTTTAAATTGAACTATAAAAAATTATTATTTCTATTGTTGAAACCTTATTATTGAAAACAGAATTTTACACCCAAGTCTTTAAAAAAAAAAATTTTTCAACAGATTATTAAAAGAGATTGCATTTTTAAACCGTTTAATTATACAAAAGCATTTAACATTCTTATTTTTACTACACACACACACACAGATATAAAAGCTTTTGCCTCTTTCTTCTAAGTACTTGCATTATTAATAGGTCGAACCCACCGAGCTAACCACCCGATTAAGTGCTCATAACTGACCAGCTTAACTTTCGCAGGCCCAGCACAGCACACCCTCCTGACTTTTATACACACACACACACAAACATACACACACACACACACACATGCACATCTATCAAGCTGTAAAGCGTATGGACAAGGTCAGGTAGGGGTATCACACTTACGCGCCACCGTATGCCGTGTGTGGGTGCATGCGTGACTGTGTATGTGTGGGTATGTGTTTGTGTATTTGAGAGCGTGTGCAGCAATTTATTAAGGTGGCGTCGCCACGACTTCGTCCCGTGGTTCCTGCAAATGCCAGCAAATGCAATTTAAGGCTTGGGGCGGACTCATTTTCAATGTGAATTGGCGCAGATTCCGTTTTCGCTGTTAACTGCGGCAGCACATATCCTGCATTTGTCACATTTTAATTAACCGACATAGCTTCCGTTCGGTGTGCCAAAGGTCAGTTAACGTTTTTACAACGGAAACAGAAGCGGAATGGCGGCGGATATAAACTAAACTTGCGAACTATGGCCCCGTGGCCTGGTGGGTGGGGACAGTTTATTTACCTGTACACAGTAAATGGCATCGTAGCGTCAGCTCAGCCACGACTAGGCGGTGGTGATTTTTAGGAAAATGCGGCAATTAGATAAATAGAGAGTGAAGCCAATAGACAACAAAGAGTCCGGCAATTTAACGATAATAGGCGAGAGTGTACAGCGTGTGTCGGACGCAAAATAAAATGTATTTCGTATTTTGTGTATACTCCCGGGTGCAATAAACTGTCGAATGAGTTATGTCTCGCACCGCATTTAACTCAAGACACACCCCATACCCTTCTTCGACGCTTGCTTTCGCCTATGCATATATTTACAAGACAGTCTTATTTTTTGCATGAAATTAGTTTATGGCCAGAGCTAATTAAAATTGGTGATACCTGTTTATTTACAAAATATTTACGCGAATTTCCAAAGATCCCTTCGACTACGTAAACTCATTATCAGGATCAACACCAACACACACAGGATAGCAGGCAGTTAGTTTAATTTTCGTTTTCTTATCTTGTCCCCCATCATTACCATTCTTTAAGCAGTTTTTATTCCCAATCATATGAATTCACCGATTCTCAATTGACAATATTAATTAGTTGCAACGAACAGAATTCTTTTTTTTTACCCTTTGTCTCGTAAATCATAAAACCATCATTTATACATATTTATGAAATAATTACGAATTGTGCATGAAAGTTTCATTATTTTTTTTATCGCCAATTAAATGGCCGAAATACTTACGCTCGAGCTAAATTTAAATATGAAAAATGTGTTTTTTTTCCATTTGTGCGGTCGGCAATCATCGTTGTTTAAGAGCGCAAATTGTTCCTATAAATAAATTCCGACATACACGTCAGTAAATGCGGATGATATAGACCCTGCATCTCCCGTAAATTCATCTGAAGGTTGTGTGGACGATTGCCATAAAATCCATTTGCAGTTGCAGATCGAATGAGGGCAACGCGCTGCCGAGTGACAAAATCAAATGATGCGTTCATTTTTATACTGACTGAGGCTTCGTTTTATTTAATTTTAAATATTTTTTTCTTGTTGTCATATATATATATATATACATATACATATATAATCTCATAAATTAGGTTTGTCGTCTTCAATGTGTATATAAGTATATAGTATATATATTTGTTTTTGTTTCATTCTTTTGTTTGTTTGTAATTGATTTAAATTGAATTGGCTTTCAATTCTATTTCAATAATTGCATGTGTTTGCTAAACTAGAATGCAGTTACTCTTGTTGTTCAGTGAGTAACACATATATAGTATGCGTATATATAGATTTATATTTGAGTGTACATAGATTCATAGGCAGACATAATTTAGCGTAATTTATAACCGCACACATAGCCCACATACATCAGACTACTTGTATGCGGCCCGAGGTTTGAGGGGTGGGCGCTCAGACCTTTTTCTTTTTTTATGGTGACTTGGGCATGGAGAAAGGGGGAGTTCTGTTTGTTTACAACTATATATGATACATTTATAACCATAATAATTTACAAGTTAAGTGACTTAGAAATTAATAGTAGGATTTCCGCTTTGGGGATTACCATACATTACATAAAACATTATAATTAAAGGTAAAAACGTATCATCATTCATTTTTTTGCTTTGCTTTGAATTCGAGATCGCACTTGGTATTTGGTATTTATTTTACTTAATTTTGCCTTGCTCTTTATAGGTATAGATTTATATTTATTTATCTGTATATTTGGTTTTTGTTTTAAAACCCATATTTCTTGGCTTATTTACATATCTTTCCTTTCATGTATGCTTCTTGCTTTTCGTTTTTGTTTCGCTCTCGTTTATTTACAGAGCACTGACCCAAGGCCAATTAGCTGCTTCCATTGAATGTTTTCGCACTAATTTCTCCTTTGCTCTTCTTTTTGTTTTTGTTCTTCTTAGACGCGTCGAAAATAAAATTTTCGCAGAGTTTTCTTAAGTTTCGAAAAGTTAAAAGAAACAAACATAAAATCAAAAGTGTAAACAAACAACAACGATAATATCTTCGTTTAATTTAGCCATGTAATTACAATAGACACGTCGCAAATGTCGAATAAAGTTCTAACATTCTCGAATATAATTGCGCTTAAATTAATTTGTATATAACTTTTTTATATAATTTTATTTTTTACACAGCTAATTAAAATTCAATTGAGTAATCTCGTTTACGTTTGTGCATTTTTCTTAAAATTGTGCAAAAATACAAATGTCTAAAAATGTTTGGTTTCTTAATTTTTTGCTTTTGTTTTTTTTCTTGGTGCATACTTTGAGGCGGTGCATTTAAATCACAACATTCACATTTTAAGTGCATTTTGTGTGTTTTCGTGTTGTGTGTGTGTGTGTGTGTGTGTTTGTGTGTTTGTAAAGTGCGTAGGTTCTAAATTGACGTAAGACGTTAGTTTATACTAAGTTTGTAGTTCGCGTAGTCCTTTAAGTTTTCTGCTCAAAAGTTTCAGTTTAGGACGGATCGCTTTCAAGCTTTTTGTATGGCTTTTGTTTGTGTTTAAGTGAGACAGGATCTAGTATAAAGTGTATAGCTAAAGGATGCTCACTCTTCTTGTGTTGTAGCTGTAGTTGTGGAATGTGGTCTCTACCTTTGTCGACAGTTCTGCTTCCATCTTCTTGCTGGGATTTTCGGCTCGAATCAATATCGTTGCTATCCCAGAAGCGTACAAATACAACGATCTTCTTGCCTTAAGGTACTTGTGACTACTTATATGTTAGAGCTCGAAAATATTTTGATTTCTCTTGGAGAATTCTTTTGAAATTCGCCGACACCGTTGTCATTGCAATCGCTGTGCGTCCAAAGTTTGTTTACGTGGTGTCACTAAGGGCATTTTCAGGTGTGCTCAATCTATTTATCCCTCTCTTCCTCTTTCTATGTCTTTATCTTTTGCTTTATCGATTAAAAGTGGTGCGGGTGGAAGACTCTATTCGGTCGGGAGCAACACCTGGGATGCCAACGACTCTGTGACCCCCAACAGACGTGCTTGACTCGCTCGATTTTGTTTGGGTTTGTTGCTATCCATTTTGTGCTGCTTTGTGCAAAAAGTGCTATTTACCACACAAAAAATATATGAGTACGCATAATCGGGAGGAAACTGAGCAAGTTTGTTAATTAATTAGGCGCTAATACAAATGAGAATAATCTTTTTTTCTTCTTTTTTTTATACATACATATAATTTTTTTTGTAATTCTCCTTTTTTTTTTGCTTTGTGATTGGTAAGTGCAATTGTGGTGGATTATACATATAGATAATTATATTTATACAATCATATATTTAAATTGAAATTTTGTTTAATTATCACATGAATGTGCAGTGCAGTGTAAAGTGTTTACGCTAATTGTTTAAGTTGCAAAATCATTAATTAATAATAACGACGTGTGAAATTTGCAATTGCCGCATAATTGCATAATTGTTTAATATGGGTATCTTTCTGCTTTCTGCTTTCTGCTTCTGTTTGTGTGCACGTGTAGCAGTAGTATACTTTATTTCTAAGTTTTTAATCGTATTGTGCTTTTCAAAGCTCATTTTCAATCAACAAAAAAGTGTTGGGCAAACATTTTCAATATTTAAAAAGTATGTAATTTAACAAGTGGTAAGTCTAGTGCAACAACTTTCAGAGCACGCTTATCAACATAATTATTTAATAATGAACTCGCCATACAAATGAAATAAGCAATACGAAGCGAGATGATGTGTGTGTGTGTGTGTGTGTGTGTGTGTGTGTGTGTGTGTGTGTGTGTGTGTGTGTGTGTGTGTGTGTGTGTGTGTGTGTGTGTGTGTGTGTGTGTGTGTGTGTGTGTGTGTGTGTGTGTGTGTGTGTGTGTGTGTGTGTGTGTGTGTGTGTGTGTTTGTCTTTGTTTGTGTGCCAGTGCGCTCAGTTGCAGAATCTCAGACGACCCCATTTTCCACATGCTCAGTTTCACAGCTCACAACTGGGTCAGCGGGCCGTGTCAAGGAAAGAAACGATTGCAACTTGCTTAGAGCGTCGCGTTCTCGTATAACATTTAAACCTTTAATCGCTGGCCTAACTATTTCCCTTTTGTCCAATAAAAAACATTTTAAAAACAATTAAAATTGAAATAAAAATGCTTTGATTTGTTATGAAGCCTAAAAAATCATTCTCCCCAAAGCATTACTAATTGTTAGCTAAGAAGTTATTATTTATAAGAGAAAATGCTTTGTTCAACACGCCATAAACATTTTGAAAGTCCAAAAAGATCAACATATCTGTAACAATAAAAAAGGCTATATTAATCTATCTTTACTTTTAATGGGTACGTGCACCTGGAGTAAGCATCATTTCAATTTTTTAGGCGCCCAATGCATACAAAAACTAATAAAATAAAATAGAAATGCAGCAGAAGTGCAATTTCGCCCACATTAACTTTAACAATTGAACCTATAAATAATTTGGGGAATTCTCTCAAAATGTTATTGCGCGCACTATGGATGTAATTATTTTACATTGGGGAAGCTTCCCCCATTCAGCTTTATGACTCACGTAACTGCAGGGTGACAATTTGCTGTGGCAATTTGCATGCAAAACAAGGCATGATATCAATAATATCAACCGGTTATTTATATTGTGTGATTGGGAGTGGTGGAAACCCCTTCTGGAATTCTTTTTAACATTATTTGCGACTGACTGAGTTGATTGTCTCTCTCTCTGGGCTCGCATCGCGGACGGCACCATCGTCGTCGTCATCGTTATCATAAAAGTGGCATTGAATTGCGTCAGTGGCTCTGGTTGTGTGCATTGAGTGCAGCTTTTTCTAGTGCAGCGCGGATATTTGAGTCGTTGTTGTTGATAGCAAAAAGCAGTCGCAAATCAATGACACACAACACCTGATGCCAATCGAATGCCACTTTTGTTACTATGGCCGCCCCCGACGATACGATACGATTTAAGATTACACATACGACATAAATATTCTACTAGATTATTTGTATTTTGTCGCGACATGTTTTGCATGCAGCCTCCAAAGCCAGGGCAAATTGTGGCTACCAGATCGCGGGGAAAGCACAGGAAGGGACAGACCCAAAAGATGCCCCTCCGGTGTTGCTTATGTGGGTGGCAACTTTTTAACAATTCACTGATTCGATCGTCTCGACTTACGGACTAGAAAAGCGGTTTAAATGACATCCAACAAAGACACAATGATTAAAGTTTCTGTTACAAATAAGCGATATACATAATCCATAAACGTTAAGCTCGGCACTAGTCCATAGCAAAATTTTACTCGTATATTGTATACTACAACTATATTTCGAACATATATTTTTATATATATATTTTGTATATATATGCCAGTTTTTCTTTACACTCATGCGCTAAACAACATTTACATTTGAATATATTTAGTTATACACGAATATATATGTTAAATGTTTTATCTATATTTTTTTTGTAATTTTGATAATCATCATTTCTTTTTCGGCTGCTAGATAAACTCTTCATTCTTCATTATCACCTTCATAACTATTTCAAAGTGCCCTATCGCTTGCGCTCCAAATAACCAACTACTTTCAACTCTAACATTCCTTTTCGATTTGGAATAAACTTTTGGCTCTTCTGCCAATCCATTTGGCTGAAAAATATATTAAATATTTGTTATTTGTTTTGTTTAATCTACTATGTTTAGTTATATATTTATGCTCTGTAAAGTTATATGTAGGTAATGAATAAATATTAGTGGTTGGTTCGGTGATTGTTGAAAAGTTTGCCATCCCATACCAATTAAGCTGAAAAGCTAAAGACTCGTGGGTCAGTCAGTCTGAGTATAATAAAGCCTTCAAAGGGCTGCTGCTAGGGAGGACTCGGGAAATTGTGTTAATCAACTCAGAGAGTCCCGGGAACATTTTATCCAGGGACTAGCGACTTGCTTTTGGAATTATCTATGCTTGTGGTTATCAATTGCACTTCAACTGCTCGGAAAACTACTTTGGGGAAATCAAGTAGTGGGTAAACTTGATTGTGCTGAAATTTTAACAGTTTGCAAAGTTTCGTGGCCAAGAATGAAGCAAAAATTTAATATGTGAAGTATAGCATGCGAAAAGATGTCATATAATTGAACTTACTGCATATGTATGTTTTGTCTTACCGTGTGCTCGATGTGTAAGTGTGTGTGCGTGTGTTCCTGTTGTAGAGAGACTTTTCCAATTGAATTGTCTATCGAGAATGTTGAGAAAGTTTGGGATAGCTTAAGTGAGAGATTTCCAAAAATGAACCTGAGCTATAGAATAAAGTAGAAGAAATAGTAGCAGTAGAAGAAGAAGAAGTGGAGGAAGAAGAATGAGCAGCTGTTGTGAAAGGAATTGAAATCAGAAATGCAAATTTGATTTTGTTTTCAGTGTATAATAAGTTGTGTATTTGTTTTTATCATCTTCATGTATTGTTTTTTTCTTGTTTTTGTTCTCATTTTTTGTGTTGTTTTCTTTTGTTTTGTTGTTGATTCTTCCGGCATTATTTGTAATATTTATAATAATATATTAAAAGATTTAATGAGTGAACTGTAAATTATAATGGAAATATAGTTTTACTTTTAAAGATTGGCCGCAAAAATACGTACATTACTAGACATTATCATCATCATCATCATCATCATCATCATCATCATTATCCTCATCATCATCATCATCATCATCGTCATCATCATCATCATCATCATCATCATCATCATCATCATCATAATCATCATCATCATCATCATCATCATCATCATCATCATTATCATCATCATTATCATCATCACCATCATCATCATCATCATCATTATCATTATAATCATCACCATCATCATTATCATCATTATCATCATCATCATCATCATCATCATCATCATCATCATCATCATCATCATCATCATCATCATCATCATCATCATCATCATCATCATCATCATCATCATCATCATCATCATCATCATCATCATCATCATCATCATCATCATCATCATCATCATCATCATAATCATCATCATCATCATCCTCATCATCATCATCATCATGATCATCATTAACATCAACATCGTCGTCATAATCATACTTATACAAATAAAATATATAACAGAGTGCTTGTGAGTGTTTGCGTGTGTAAAAGAAAGATAAAGAGAAGGCAGGCAAAACTTATGTACAGCAAAGTGAAATGGGAAAACAAATTACAAACTGATGGAAATGAGAATCGGATACGGAATTAAACTGTCTTTAATTCAGTTTCGTTTTTCATTTAGGTTTTGTTGTTGAAGTTGTTAAAACATTGATTTTTGTGCGAATGGCGTTTTGCTTAGGGTATTTGCTATTTACGTTGATATAGCTTAGTTTAAAGGGGTTCTCTTCGTTATCTGTCTATTCTCATTGTTTTTTTCTTGTTTTAAAATATACAAATATAAATACAAGTAATGTTGGTAGCTTTTAAATTATGTTTTCCTTCTATCTTTCTTTGCATATTGACTCTGACTGTGTTGTATGTATGTTCCAAACACTTATATTGTGTATGTTCTGTTCTGTTGTATAAGGGTATCTGGCTGTGTATATGTGTTTGTGTGAGTGTGTGCTTATGTATTACTTTAAACAATTATCCATTACTATACTCTTCTTGTTATGTGGTAAAGAAAGTGTTTTTATTTGCAAGTTTACGTTTTGGATTTGGTTTTAGTTTCGGTTTCGATTTTTATTTTGTTTTCTTTTTTGTTTTGATTAACACGGAGTTTTTTTTTGTTAAAGTTTAAATAAATTAAACCAATAACTAAACTAAACTTAAGATATTGTTCACTTTATATTGATATTAAGTTAAGATTCATAATAATGATTTATATACAAATTTTTACACACAATGCCGGCATGCACCACGTTAGGGATGGGCAGCATGAAAACTAAAGTTAAAGAATTATAAAATATACATTAAGTCGATCTCCATTCAGTTCCTAACCAAGTAAAGCTAACCTCTCACCGTATAATGTGGTTTACAAATAATACTTGGGTAAATCAATAAAATCATCATGTATTTACATAAAACCGTACACCACCGTTTTTTCATTAGGTTTCCTAATTAAGTGTTATAAAAATGTCTCTGTTTTCTCTGATCTTGTTTCAGTTTAAAAAGTTGTTTATTTTGCTGTCTTTTATTTGGTATCATTTGGTTATAGAAAAATAGGCCAAAAATAGATGTATATGTTTTTTCGCTTCACTTTTGTTTTCGCTTTTGTTGCTTTTCTTTTCTTAATTGCTCATTCAAAAATATCATTAAAATTTCCATCTGTCGCTTTGGTTTGTTTTGATTCGTTTTCGGTCTTTGCAGAATTTCTTACTTTAAGTTCTCCGTGCCTTTCTCCGCTTTGTCTGCATTGGTTTTCTTTAATTATATTTTTCAGTATGGGTTTTTCCTCCGTTTTATGTGCTTAATATCTTTGCAAGGAAAACATGCATTTAAGGATGGTAGGTTTAGTTATTTTTTCATCTGCTAGCTTAGCAACATTAATTTCGAGCTATTTGACAAGTATAGAAATTGTTTTTTTTTTTTTTTTATTTTATCATTTATATTTAAAGGTGGGTTATTTTGCAGTTATTTATAGAAAATTAAAAATACTTAAATTATGAACTCAATCGAAAAAAAGAAATTATCTGTTTTCAATGGGAGTCATTTGTTTGTTTATGTCTACCAAATTGTTCTAAAGAAAATCGCAGGGTTGCCGAAAACGAAAGCTTATGAATTAAGGTTTGTATTTTTGTTTATACATAATTACTTTCGTTTTATAAGTACTGTATATAAGATATGAAATTTTATTGCTCGCAATTTCATATGTTATTTTCGTTTGTCGTTAACATTTTTCATACATTTTACATAAGAGTTGGGAATCAATGTTCTATATTGAGGAAACAAAGAGAGGATTACCACAGAAAAATCATATTTTATTTAATTTTGAATTACTTAATTTGTTTAATTATTTAACTGTTTGTATACCCAACCGTCTCAACATTGAATTCTTTTAATTCTCCTTGGGTTTTTTATTTCGTTAAAAATTTTGCTTGATTGTTTTCTTAATTGATTGTTTGTTAGAGTTCGGTATGCATAATAACAATAATGGTTTATTTTAGGCATTAAAAAGTTCACAAATATGAATATTTTTAGAATTGGCTTCGAAGTAAATCTTATATTCATTTGCCCTAAGCACAGTCGACGGTTGTATTTGCATTCATCTAAGAAGGATCTAAGGAGAAAATCAGAAATCGTAATAAAGGGCAAAGCTGAAACCAAAAAATCGAGAAGTAAACGAAATAGCGGAGTTTTCGTTTCATTAAATACGTTTTCTGTTCACTTTTTGTTGTTTTACAAGTTATAGCATTTTTTAAGATTTTTAACTAGAGTTCATGCTCGTTATTCTTGTATAGGTTAAGGGCTTCTTGTTGTTGTAAAGTATACTTATATATATATATATATATATATATATATATATATATATATATATATATTTTTTTTATTTTTATATTTATGTTTATAAGTCTGTTGTTAGTTAATAATATACTTGAGTTAAATAAATTTTCTTAACTACAAATAGCTGCCATTTCCATGAGAACTGTTTCGTATATGAGAAATAATAAGGGTGAGAAAAGTACCTGAAAAATACACACAAGTCTCGAATTAACTATATATAAAAAATTTAGTATACAAAAAAAAAAAAACGAGCCGAAACGACTTTTACACAAGACAAAAGATAAGAAGTTCAAAAGTTATACACGAATATATACACAATATATATATATATATATATATATATATATATATATATATATATATATATATATATATATATATATATATATATCGAGTTGTTAATCAAATTCACAACAATAATTATAGATATATAGTAGTTGGTGTGGGAAAAACCATAAGCATCAACTATCTATCGTAATATACCATAATAATAATAAGTTAAATCAAGTCAAGTCTTTTTGTTATGAATGTTGTTTATACCTTCATTGTATTAGTTGTTGTGAATATTTTCTTGCAGTTTACCGTTATCTTTTTTGGTTTTTGCTTGCACACATGTATATAGTAACATATCCATTCTGGATTCGTTATTATATAAAACATATGTATATGTCTGTATATATATTTAAATATCATTTTTACAATCTCAGACCTACGGCATAATTAGTTAACCCGATAAACGGCAACTAGACAATCGGCTATCGGCTGCTTTCATCAGTTGTCGGCCATCGGTTATCAGCTATTGGTTATCGTTTATTAATTATTAGTTATCATTTATAATTTATCAGTTATTTTGTATCAGTTATCAGTGGCATACGCATTCTTATCGTCAGCATTATAATTGCAATAAAACCTCTTTCAATTAAAGATGTATATTTACGTGTTATGTTATGTTTATGTCTACATTGACTATATATATGTGTATGTGAATATATATTTTTAATATCTGTATTATTTGTTTAGTTTTGTTCATTTAATTCCATTTCTGCAATTTATTCTTGTTTATATGTATATATAATTCTTTCGTTATTCTGCCTTTTGCATTTTCTTTTAACATTTTCATTTATGGTTTTTAATTTTTTTCGGTTTTTCAGTTTTGTTTCGTTTAATTAATTTGCTGCTGCTTTAACATTTTAACTTTAATACACGTATAGTTTAATAAAGTACACGAAAATCGTATATATATATACACACACACATATATATATATATATATATATATATATACCTATATATATAAATATATATATACTGTATATTGTAAATATATGGTTTTTTGAGTTTTCAAATAATATCTCATATAGATATAATAAAAGACCCGAATTTAATGCGCAAAACAATAAAGGAAAAATTGGAGCGTGGGAGTGTTAGTTAGGGAACACTTTTCACATTTGCTTTCATTTTAATCGCTTTTATTTTGGTTTCGTTTACGAATCTTAACGCCCTTCTTAAATGTTTAGTTCTGCGTTTTCTTTAGTTTAGTAGCTACATTTTTTTTGGTTTTCATATTTGTGTTGGGTTTTTCCTTTTTCGGGATTTTCGTTAACAATAGCATTGAAATAATCGAAATCATACCTTTTCATTCAGTTTTGCTGCCATTTTAGTTAGTTTTTTATTTACTTTTTGGCAATCCTTGCGATTTTTTACATGCCACAACTTTGCATACTTTCAATACTTTTTTGTTTTAGGCAGGCGGGGTGGTTGAGGTTCTATGTGTGACTTCTATGTATTTATGTGTCTGTGTTATGTTTCTGTGTGTTTGGCCATGTTTAAAGTAAAAGTTTAATTTGATAAATATTAAATTTATTGCGTAAAACTAATTGTAATTTATCTTTAAAGTGGGTTTTCTGTCTTCTGTGTGTTCATGTGTATGTGTGTGTGTGGCTGTGTGTGTGCCTGTATGGGTGTCATGTGGGCTTAACGCCCCCGTGCCCAGCGTAGTAACGCATCCGCTAACACATCCAAATGAGCCTTTGTCTAAAATCAAAGAAGCACGAAGAAAGGGAAGAGTGTGTGAAATTGTGGAAAAGTATCTTTAATGAGTGGGCGGCATTTGCAGTGTAAAGTGTTTTTGGCTCACTTACCGTCTTGTAGAACATGCAGGATCTTCGATCTTCATCCTCGCCCTCCGGACAATCGATGAAGCCGTCGCACAGCACATGGTCGTCTATGCAGCGATACCGTCCCTGCAGATCTGGTGTGGGGCATGCGAAGCGCTCCATGCCGTCCATTGCGGTGGGGCATTCTGCGAGGACAAGCGAAGGATAGATAGATAGTCAAAATAGTTTTACCATAATGCAAGCAAGTCCCCCTGGTTCCACCCCTTTTCCGCCTTTCGACTATCGCACAGGTAGCAACTTTCCACATAAATCGTTTAGCTTGCGCTCACCAACGACAACCGTATAAAAGAATGCTACACTATTTGCCCAATGTATTCCACCTCACCTCACCCACATCTCCTCCCCACACCCTTTACCAAACAGTTATAAATAGTTGCGTGCTCGCTACTTTACTACTTTTTGTGCACAGGATACTCACTGTCTGGCCAGGCTGCAATTGCAACTTTTTTTGGCATTTCTCGTTGCTTTTTTGCCTTCTACAAACAAATACATAAAAATAAATCACTTGTAGGACATGTTGGCGCCTCCGGTTTAGTTTCAGCTATTCTGCCGCAGACAACACAGACACACACGCTTCGACGCATGCACTCACTCATGTCAGCGATATTTGTATGTGTGTGTGTTGTTATTGTTGCCTCTGGCTACATGTTTGCTTTTTGAGATTTGTTGAAGTTGCCCGTATAGGTTTACCTCCTGTTATATACCTTGGACACCCTTTCTCTTCTCTGTATTATCGCTCGCTCTCCGTTTCTTTTTTTTTCTCTCTCTCTTTCTTTTACTATTTTTCCTCATTGGTTTTGCAACTTTCTTGCGTTTGCAAACATGATTGCAGCTCTTTTGCACTTTTTGAGCTCTCTTTCTATCTCTCTCTGTCTCTTTTCTACTCGCCAGTTGGCTTACATTCTTATTACTTATTTTCTATGCACGCTGATAAAATTCATTCATTGCCGCTCAGCACTGTTTGGTTTTTGCTGTTCACTTTGCTTTTGGCACTGAGATTCGGCGTTAAAAGGATATTCATTAGATAAGCATATAGTATGTGCTTTATCCAGCGCAAGCTCATTTACTGTGCGCTTAATGTGCCCGAGTAGCCGTTAGGTAGTTGAGGTTAAAAGTGATTAAGTTGGCGCATTAATCATGCGCAATGCGGGCCTAGTTGATTAATTGTGCAGGTACAACTCAAAGGTTTTTTTACAGCACTATGCTGCGTATACTTGATTAAGTTGAATTAAGTCAAGTCGGCTTTGTCGGTTACTTTGCTGCTATCATGTATACTCTGCACTTTGTCTGCATATTCCTTTTGCATTCCCTCCACCTACCTCCGCACTTGCAATTTCCCAACTGACACTTTATCTGCATCTGTTCAGAAACTGCTCTGTCAGAAGTGAGTACTCGCACGAGCAGCAATTCAGTGAGGTGAGTCCTGTGACTGGTGCTGCGTTTGCATTTTTCATTCACAGTTTAAAAATAGGCAACACTTTTCACGTCGCAGACAACGAGACTGCCGTAGTTTACCCACAAAACATGCCTGCCCATCCCTTAATATTGCGGGGCACAAGTGGTACGGGTAAGTATTCTAAGTGGCTGCCCTTCAGCACTTGCCACTTGCACAGATAAGTCCCGAGCTTCTTACTCAAGTTGTCAGCGACCCCAAAAGAAAGTTGAATTTTTGCACTCTGCTGTATCACCTTGCTGAATATAAATGCGCATTGCAAGGCAAATAACATAACAAGCGCGACAGCTGCAGTAAAATTTATCTTTCGATTTCCTCCCTCCATCCCTCTCCATCTTCCTTCCCTTTTTATTACTCTCGTACCCATCCCTTTTGACAAGTGTTGCCTTGCTCTGTTTGCCTCGCGCTGTTTATCTGCCAAATGAAGTCGGCATCATGTTCTGCGTGTCTGCTGTCAACATGAAATCAATTGATGCCAGGCAGGTGTAAAAAGGCCTCGTTAAGCACTGTGCATTGTGCCCTAAGCCACCGCCACCCGCAACTTAACAAGCTGGACGCCCCGTGGCGTGCCAAAGAGGCATTTGCATTTTGAAGAGCCCCAAGCGACGATAACGAACGAAGGATAGAAGAAGAAAGATCACGACCACCACGATGATGATGACAATGATGGAGATGATGTACTTTGGTGTTGGTAATGTCGCTGGCAACAGCTTCACCGGCTTTTATCAATTGGCTTCGCCGTCAGCGCATTTAATTACTTCAATGAATACATGGACACGTTGTGCCGCGGGGCATGGCACGCCGCCGTCCACTCTCACGCTCAATTCCAATAGCTGCTAACAGCTTTTATTTATGCTGATTTAACTGGCCGCAGTTGATTGCAGTCTGTACGCATTATGCATGAGCTGCAAGCGCATTGCGCATACGCAATGTTGACCCAAAACAGCTACCACATTAGTTTTCTGGGCTGTGTGTGTTTTTGTAAGTGGGGGTATAATATTGCACGCAGTGTGCTTTGTTATTGTTAGCTTGTTGTGCCATTTACTGCGTCGCCAGGCAGAGAGCGCAAGCAGAGGCAGTAGCAGAGGCAGCAGCAGAGGCAGAGGCAAAGCCAAGTCGCGCCAAGTTGCACACTTACTCACACACACACAGGCACACACTCTCCCTCGCACACAAGAGAACGAGCGAGAGAGAAAGAGCGCGGCAGAAGTGGCGTTTGGGTGGCGCACAAGTTGCAACTTATACTGTGACTGAGAAATTTGGTCGCGCTAGCTTGGCGCTCTAACTGACTCCCACTCGCTTCCCTTAGCCTGTCTTCCACCTCCCTCAGCCGCATCCCTTGCCACTATTTGCCATCTTTCTTATTTCTTTTGGGCCAAGCGAGGCTATTGAACTTTAAATTGATTTTTGTGCTTCTTTGCCTCCCACTATGGCACTCTCTCTCTCTCTCTTTCTCTTCTTCTCTTTCGCTCGCTCAGTAGCTAGCTTGCTCTATTTGGGGCATTTATCGTTAATGCAACAAATCGAAATAAGCGCGCAAAAGTTGGCTGCAGTTGCAGGTGCAGTGCGCCCTCTTCACCTTCCTCTCTTTTCTCTCCCTCCTACGCCTACAGGTAGTCCACACTGTTTACGTTCTACTTGAGCTGTAAGTGTACATCGAGTTGAGTGTATCGATAAATAACTTATCGACAACATTTTGCCAATCTCAAGTGAGTTATTTACTTTGTTCATAAACTTTTCTCTCTCTTTCTCTCTCTCGCTCTGCTCTGCAGCTTATGAAAGTGCGCCAAATAAGCTGACAGCATTTCGAACACACAACTTGCACGAATCATTTAGCTATGCAAATCACGCTCGTCACCCAACTAATACGCATTGGACACAACTGTACATTGGCACATAAGCCACGACAACGCATGACACTTAGACACTCACCAAGAACAGCAGCGGCTGCACCAACAGACATGACAAACAAACAACAACACGTCGAGTGTCAAAAACTCAAAAGCATAAAAAGGATTTTTGCCAAGTCGCAACTTGCAGCTGAGCTGAGCGAAGAGGAAACTGCTACCAGGGGGAAAGGGCAGCCAAAAAAAAAAAAATGTTTCTATTTTCTTCTATACACACAGGCAGAGAAAAAGAGAGTAAGGGATGGACAGAGAGACAGAAAGAAGCAAGCGAGCGCGTACGGCGTGGCGAATACGTAATGCCAGCAGATCATCATTGAATGAAAGTTCCCCGCGGAAATAAGTCGAGAAAATGTTATAAAAAAGTTCGAGCGAAAAAACCTTTTCCGCCCACTGCCTATTCCTGCCTCTGCCTCTGTCCCTGCCCCAACCCATTTAGCTGCCACTGCATAGCCTGTGCCAAAGCCAAATCGCAAGCTGAAACGCCTGTTGTCTCGTCGGCATGGCGCCTAAAAAGCTGCCAACAATAATAACAAAACCCACGAAACGAGAGCGCGCAATGCAATGCTCGCACACACATATACAAGCTCACACCAGTGCACTCTGCGTATGTGTGTGAGGGCGTCGTCTGCAGGAAGCATAACCAAGCGCCACTAAAAGGAAACAGCGCGCAACGATTTTGCAGCAATAAATTGATAGTTTTTTGTGGCTCACATAAACAAGAGAGAGTAGCAGAGCAGCGAGAAAGAGAAAGGGAAAGAGGGAGGGGAGAGAGGAAAATGGGGAAGGGTAAACCGAAGACAGAAGATGGCGAGTTGCTTCCTTTGCTAGTCGGGACATTAAACTTGCGTCTCAACGCTGCTTCTCCCACTTAATCACACACACCCACTCACACTCTCTCCAGCCCTTCACACCCAGTCAAATTCGCACCACCACCACCCACATCTTTACCGTAGCCTTGCTCATGCATATTTCAGCCGTATATAGCAAAATGGGGGAGAATGCATAAAACAATGGCGGACCGAGCAAATTTATAAATGAAAACTGCAAAATTGATTGCCTCACATTTTACTCGGCTATCCCGATAGTGCTCTTTCTCGGCTTATATATCCTTTCCCCGCTCCGCTGCCTGACAAATTTCACTTTTGTGCGGCCCAATACACAACTAATTTGCAGGGACATATTCACCGTGCCTCGGATCAGCATCTAGTCCTGAGTGTTCTGTGTCAAAAATTGAATTGAATTTTTTCCTTTCTCCTTTCTTTTCTCTATTAAAGGGAGAGTCTTTACACTTTTGCCATTTTTGCCGTGTTGCTTGTCGACAATTTGCGTTTTAGGTCTGTTTTGTCAATGCGCCCATTTTATTTCCCCACCACCTACCGCCCCTTCCTCACTCTTGCTAAGCTGTTATAATTTTGCCTGGCAGGTACCTGCTTCTTTCTTTTCTTACGCATGTCTCTGATGAGATTTTGATTAAATTTTATGCTGGAGAAAATTTGTCCTCGTATTATTTTAGGACTACCTGGCAATTAGCCGTTTTCTCGCCGTCGCCGCTATTGCTATCGGTGTTTCAATTATGTTAGCATATTTTCATTTTGTCATTGACTTTGTTTCCACAAAAACACACACACACACATATAGACACAACGCCCTGGGCTACTCTTTGTATATAATTTAATGAAAAATGTATACGCCTCCTGTGTGTATTATCATATCGCGTAAGAAATTATATTGGTTTTTTTATGATGACAATAATATACTCCCGAAAACGCAAGCAGCAAGAAGTAAGGAAAGCTACAGTCGAGCGTACCCGACAGTAAGATACCATTCGCGCAGTTTTGAAAATAATTATCACACTTTTTAGTTTCCATCAAACATTTTTGCATAAGTTCTTCTGCCATCTAGTGTTCAAATTAGATCTATCTTTATAAAGCGCCATCTACATATGAAAATGTCTTACCAATCAGCTTTACACACGCTACGACTGAAACAAGGCATCGTGACGATGACGTCACGATGTGCTGCAAGGGCGAGCGCAGTGGAACTACGGAAAACATTAACATAAATAACTTCTGTGTTTATCCTCCGATCGGATGTAATTTGGGTAATAGATTTATATTAAATTTATATTAAATTGAAAATAAACTCGATCTACCTGTGGTATACAGGAAACTTCATGTCAAATTTGGTGTTTCTAGCTTTTATAATAGCTGAAATCTGTGTGATCACACACAGACGCGTGACGGACAGGCAGACAGACATGGCTTACTCGACCCGGATTGTGATCCTGAGCCCTTTGTGGGCTGCCTCGCCTCCTTTTGCCTTTTACATACTTTTGCACAAGCTTAGTATTCCATTTTGACCATTTTCAATGGTCGAATGGTATAAAAATAGTATACAAAAAGTTGATTTGCCTATGATATGCATATTTTATAGGGTATTTTTTTGTGAGTCATTTTTCGCCTCTTCCTTTTTATACCCTTGCAGAGGGTATACTAATTTTGGCCAGAAGTTTGCAACGCATCTTAGAAGACATCTCCGACCCTATAAATTATATATATTCTTAATCAGCAACAATAAAGGAAAAAATGCGTTTGTATCCTATCAAGCGCCTACAGCTGTGTGGGTGTTTGTTTGCGTGTGTGTGCACACTTTGCATTTTGCATTTATTGTCATTGAATAAGCTGAGCTTTTTATACCGGCTACTCATAGAGTAGAAGGGTATTATAACTTTGTTCAAAGCGAAAATGTATGTAACAGGCTGCAGGAGACATCTCTGACCTCATAAAGTATATACATATATTTTGGCTGAGGATCAATAGCCGAGTCGATATAGCCATGTCCGTCTGTCTGTCCGTGTAAAAATCTAGATCTCAGCTATCATAAGAGCTACGACTTTCAAATTTGGTGGCAATATGTGTTATTGTTGCACGGTGATAGAGTTTATTTTGAATTTTGGCCACACCCCCTTCCGCCCCGTAAATCGAAAAAAATAAATTACAAGCGAAATTTTGATGTCATATTGTTCATTTTCGGTTTATATTATAATTATAGCTAGCCAAATGATTTCTAAAAAATTCGGTAACAATCGGATAATAAACACAGAAGTTATTCAACTCAATGTTTTCCATAGCTGTAAGCTGCGCTGCTGGCAGCGCTTCCTGCAGCATTGTGCCGAATTGTGTGTGCGTGTACGGTGGTGAAATGAGTTAATTTGTGCAGTGCAAAACGAACAGTACTATTATGCATTAACGGGTTCGAGTCCCGCCAGCGTCGAACACACTCGACTGTAGCTTTCTTATTTCTTTCGCTTTTTTTTTTGGTTACTCTGCCTGCTAGGTAATTGTGAACCACGTCTCAAGTCGCATTCTCCCACTCACAGCTCCACGTCCTGTCGCTGCTACTGTCGCCACTCTTTGCGGTCGCCCATTTACCATTATCTATACACCCATACACACGCTGACAGCAAGTGCGTCTATTGAAGAGTCCTCCTTCTACTCGGAAAACCGTTTAGGTCGTGTTTAAACAACAACTCCAAGAGCAGCAGGAGCTTAATTAATAATTAAATGCGGCCATTAGCTGGTAAAAATAATAAATTATTAGGATGCTTCTGTGTTTTCTTGCCGGGATACCCTAGATGAATTTAAATTTCTGTAGATACATTTAAAACTTTATATACCTGTAGACATAGTTTAGTAGCACGGTAGTTTAAGCTGTCGCTAACTAGAGTAACCGGATAAATTGTCTATCTTTCTTAGTGAAGCTCTCTCCCTCTTATCCCCTCCCACTTCCGACCGCTCCTCTTCGCTCGGCTGCAGTGCCTTTATAAGTTACATTTATAACCATAGCATTAATAGTCCATTTCATTGAGCAATTGATAAGAACGCCCACAGAGATACACACACACGCTCACACACACAGACCTTCACAGACATTTACACACACACTCAGCTAGTGTAGTTCGAGCTTGTTCCTGGCTTGTGAGTAGTTTGCCAGAGGGTAAATGACTGCGCCGCTTTTGTATCGCCCCTGACCCTGCCCCAGCCCCCTATCGTATTCCATTATCCCTATCCCTATCCTTATTTGTAAATTGGGGTGGACATACAGGGCACGTAGCGTTCTTTCATCTTTTGCCACATTTTCCAAAAAGCCTTTTACTGTTTTACTTTAACCTCTTCTACTCCCCCTTCATCTTCTTTTGGTATGTTTTGCGTATATTTCCGCCAACTTCGGGCGAAACTCTAAAAGCTGCGTTCAAGGGGTTCACTCAGTAGTCAACTCTCTTGTACGCTTCATTCCGAGCCGTTGTTGTTGTCATTACTTTATGTGCACTTTGCAGACAAAAAAGAAAGAGACACACGAATTCAATCTGCTGATGATATTGTGCAATGCGCCTCAAATTGTTTGGAATATATTACATCTTAAAATTAAAAGGAATACTTAAGATGACCTTGTCATTCGGGGGCTAAGCTTTACAAGGGCAAATCACAAAACAAGCGTATAAGACCATGGATTCTTTAAGATTATGAAAAAATTCAGATTGAGAAAACCGTTATTAAACGTGTTTTTCAAAGAAATATAATTAACAACACATATAATTCTCAGTTAGACGCCAAGCAGTTGAAAAAAATACTGCTTGGGAAAAACACTGCTTGCCTGCTTGCAGTGGGCGCAATGCAAAACTATATGAAACGTTGAATAACTTTTTTGTCCATTATCCGATCGGAACAAAATGTTCAGCGATCGTTTAGGTGGTGATAGTTATCATTTACACCAAATACTGTATACTGAATACTGTAGCTTTATTATTACTCTTGCTATACGGTCTATCGATTTGCGGGACAGAAGTAGGCGTGGCCCAAATTTTAATAGGAATTCTACAGCGTATGACGCACAATAGTGTTGTCACCAAATTTGGTGGCTCTAGCTTTTTTAGTTTCCGAGATATAGGCGTTCATACAGACGGACAGACGAACCGACAGTCATGGCTCGGGTAGTGAACCTGAGCAACCATATATTTACTTTATGGGGTCGCAGATGCCTCCTTCTGCCTGTTACGCACATTTCGACAAATACAAAAGACCATGTATTTTTTTAAAATCCATGGTCTAACCAGTAAGGAAAGCTACAGTCGAGCGTGCCCGACTGTAAGACACCATTCAACCAACTTCGTAGTTGCACTAACTAGTACTAACTCGCTCTCACACACATATTCAGACACACACACAAAGGCTAAAACGATGCATGATGATATGCTGCAATGACGCGGGCAACGGAACTATGAAAAACGTTTTCTTTAATAACTTCTGTATTTATTGTCCGATCGGATTGTAATTTTGGGATTGGGTGCATATTATTAGCATCTTTACAGAAATCTGTAACCTAAATACTTTCCTTAATATTCAAAAATTATCGATTTGCGTAGGCGGTGGACGTGTCATCAAAAATTAAAAATAAACCCGATCACCTATAGTATACAGGAACCTTCATGTGAAATATGGTATCTCTAGCTTTTGTAATAGCTGTGATCTAGACGTTCAAACGGACAGACGGACAGACAGACGGACATGGCTCAATTGACTCAGCTAGTGATCTTAAGTCAGAATATATATACTTTGTGGGGTATGCCCCGCCTCCTTCTGCCTGTTACATACATTCGCACAAACTTAGTATACCACTTTTGACCATTTTCAATGGTCGAATGGTATAATAACAACTTTCAGATGCAATCAAAATTGGTAGAAAGCCAGTTGACTACTCGGGCTGAGTGAAGAGCGTGCAAGCGACCTTCAACAGTTTCACAGTTTTTTGTGCCTAAATGGAAAGCACAAATGGCAATGCCAATGCTTAAACAGATATTTTAATTAGCCTGGAGCTGACTGCTATTTCCCCGAGCTTAAAGGCGCGGCCAAGGACTGACACACACCCACATACACATATTGTATGTGAGTTGCGTCTGACAAACAACACTAAGACGGAGTCGAAGAAGTGGACAAAGAAAACGACAACAAGGCATAACAATTGCCAAATATAGCTACAAACAAGACAGTTTGACGTGCCTAGTAGGAGACACACTCACACACGCATGCACACATAAGCACACACGTTCACACAGACAGACGCAGACTCGGACGAGAAAGGAAACTTTTGGGAATTGCTGCTTACACATTTGCAGTCGTATCCTGTCTTTCTACTTCCCTATTACTTATTCCCGCTCCAACTTACTCCCTCCTACTCACTCCCTCCTACTCACTCCTTCCTTCTTTTTCTCTCTCTCTCTTTCTCTTTCCATTTAAGTTCCTTTTTGGGTGTGTCCCTTGGCAGGCATATTCTATTTTTAGAAAGCATATAGAGCATGCGAAAATATTGTTTGCCTTCGCGCCGCTTGTAATAAAAACTCATATTTTTGTTTTATTTTTTCATTTTGCCTCTCGTTTGCCTTGTTTAGCTTCGTTTTACTACGCTTACCATTTTTTGTTGCTTCTGTTCTTTTCTTCGTTTTCAGCTGGAAAATTAAATGACTGTGTTAACGCGAGGCTGTTTTCTTCTGGGCCGATCGAATTAATACGTCGTATTTTGCTTGCATAAATAACGGGGCACAAACTTCTTAACTGGTAATTATAAAAAGTTAAGAACGCACTCGAACGCCAACTAACCAAAAAGTCACAAAAATCGGTCACCCTGCAGCTTCACTTTGAATTAGCGCATTTGGCCTATTTCACAGAGATTTTCAAGTGCGCGAGGTTGACTAAAGAGGGGGTGGCAGACAGGCAGGCATAGGAGAGGAGGAGAAACGGGAAAAGCAGCTATGGCAGCCCCAAAGGCCTGTGCGATATTTTTGTTTTTGTTGCTGTTTTCGCATATTTGTTTTTAGACCATGGATTTTAAAAAAATACATGGTCTATTGTGTTTGTCGAAATGTGCGTAACAGGCAGAAGGAGGCATCTGCGACCCCATAAAGTATATATATATTCTTGCTCAGGCTCACTAGCCGAGTCGATAAGGCCATGTCTGTCTATCCGTCAGTCCGTCTGTATGAACGGCTATATTTCAGAAACTAAAAAAGCTAGAGCCACCAAATTTGGTGACAACACTCTTGTGCGTCATACGCTGTGAAATTCCAATTAAAATTGGGACCACGCCTACTTTCGCCCCGCAAATCGATAAACCGTTTAGCAAGCGCCTATATCTCAGAAACTAAAAAAGCTAGAGCAACCAAATTTGGTGACAAGACTTACATATTTAAATCATGCGCTGTAAAATTTTTATTCAAATTTGGGCCACGCCTACTTCCACCCCCGCAAATCGATAAACCGTACAGCACGCACAATAATAAAGCTACAGTATTCAATATACAGTATTTGGTGCATATGATAACTATCACCACCTAAACGATCGCTGAAAATTTGGTTCCGATCGGATAATGAACAACAAAGTTATTCAACGTTTCATATAGATTTGCACTGCGCCCACTGCAAGCAGGCAAGCAGTGCTTTTTTCAAGCAGTGTTTTTTTCAACTGCTTGGCGTCTAACTGAGAATTATATGTGTTGTTTATTATATTTCTTTGAAAACACGTTAAATCACAGTTTTCTCAATCTGAATTTTTTCATAATCTTAAAAAATCCATGGTCTTATACAGTCAACACTTGACTGTAGCCGTTCTTACTTGTTTGTTTATAAATTAATGACGTGCTGAGGAAAAACGTTTTGAATCTTCTCGTGCGCTGTCTATTTGCGGTTGCTGTTGTTGCTTTGTTCGTTCTCACTTGATGTTGTTGTGATGTGTGTCAACTCTGCAAATTTTAATTTTAATTACTTTAATTGCACGGCCAAATGTCAAATGTGAAGGCGACGCCTCCCTAGACTGTTAAACTGTTGCCGCACATTATCATGCACAAATGCGTGAGTGTGCGCTTACGTTTGTGTGCATGTGTGTGTGTGTGTGTGTGTTTGTGTGTGTATGTGTGTGTGTGTGTGTGTGTGTGTGTGTGTGTGTGTGTGTGTGTGTGTGTGTGTGTGTGTGTGTGTGTGTGTGTGTGTGTGTGTGTGTGTGTGTGTGTGTGTGTGTGTGTGTGTGTGTGTGTGTGTGTGTGTGTGTGTGTGTGTGTGTGTGTGTGTGTGTGTGTGTGTGTGTGTGTGTGTGTGTGTGTGTGTGTGTGTGTGTGTGGGGCTCGATAAAAGAGAATATACTTCTTTTGTAAGACGCAAAAAAAAAGTCGATGTTGCTGCCCTGTGGGCGGCGGATAGCAAACAAATGTGCAAAGTGATTATTATTTGGGTTTGACGTCAAAGCCTTAAACACCAATTACAGGGCACACACACACAAACCGAGATACTTGTGCTATATACAGCACCACTACCTGCTACGTGATACGCCCACACACACAGGCGCGTGCTTTTTCGTGTACACACACAATTGACACACTAAAATTTTAATGTAGCATACTTTCAGGCCGCACACTGCAAACGGCAACTCGGACAAAAAAGCTTTGCGCCTCTCTTTCGCTTTTGCTTCTCTATCTCCATTCTTTCTTTCTCTACCTCGCTCGCAGACGCTTTTTGCTGTATTTGTTATGACTTTCAGTGTCTGTTTGTTGTGACCTCGTCCACCTGACCCCTTGAGCTGGTTTGCACAGTGGTCGCAGTATTTGTTAGCGACTTGGCCACTAACAGTGAAGCTAATTGTGCTAGATACTGAACTAATTTGATGCACTGCTCTCTGCAACTTTTAGCTGCCACGCGTTTGTTCTGAATTATATCATCTCATACTCGCTTCACGTTGCCGCCAGTCCGGCTAATTAACTTCTTTCCCCTGAACGAGCCAACCGAACCACTGTGCAAGCTTTTATGTGCTTATTTTTATGTGCTTAGCACGCCGTCGCCGCCGTCGCCACCGTCGCCACCGTCGCCACCGTCGCCACCGTCGCCACCGTCGCCACCGTCGCCACCGTCGCCACCGTCGCCACCGTCGCCACCGTCGCCACCGTCGCCACCGTCGTCGTCGTAGTCGTCGACTCATTTGCGCTTTGCTTTATAGTTCCAAACAAGCTCCCATATTGTCTCAGAGTCGCAGAGGGAGTTGCAAAAGGGACTTGGGAGCGGGTGCACACTTAGTATTCTAATCAAGCGCTTGACCCATGTACCTGATCTCAGCTAGGGCTGGGCCTTTGGTTGCCTATGAATTGGCTGTCTTCAACATTTGTTTGACTTTAACCTGAATGTGAACCCCAACCCCAACAACAACGTCAACTGCAAGCCGACTCCAGTCGAGCCTAGACGAGCCCATCGGAGTCCAGCCCAGCCTCCAATTGAGACAAACCTTGAGGAAATGCTTCCTAGGAGTGCCTTTATGACTATGGAGTATCTGCTTCTGCTGCAGTTTTTTGGGCTTTGTCTAGTTTTGGATGAAACTTCATGCTTTCAATTCAGTAACACTTTTGCTAGCATTTTATGCGCTTAAGTATAATTGCTTTGGTATTTCGCTCTGCTTCTTCTCCCTCTCTCTAACTATATTTGAAATTTGAGCCTTACGCTGTTTTTCCACACGTGTCCACTTATCTTGGGCGAATCAACCAACCCAACTTAATAGCTTCTTAGTGCCGCAATCGTTGTTCAAGTGGTTCGAGCCAAATTTCTGGCCAGATGGGTGGCCATTGTTATGCGTAAAATTATCTGAGAGAATCTTTACGGTATACACACATTTATAATAGTGTGAATGCTCTTATGCGAAAAGAAATCTCTTTGTCATTGCATAGCAAAGAAATCGTTTTTAATGATTAAAGTAAGCGATGACTGAGCTTATCTTGTCTACTGTCTGTTGATATTAAATTAAATTAAATTTATTTTAAAATTATTGAACTAAGCTACGCGCCATTTATAGTACGCTCTTTCTCTCTCTCTCTCTCTATATATTTTTCTTTCTCTCTCTTTACTGTTCTCCACTTGATTTAACACATTTTTTACGCAATAAAAGCAATCTTACTTTTATTACCTTTTTATCTCTCGCTCTGTGTGCATTTGCCATTTATCTCTGACACGCCATTTATCTCAATTAACATTGATACGTTGAATGCAACTTAAGTATCACTGTCAACCAAATTTTGTTATTGTATGGCACATCGACTAAAAATATAGCCAAAAACCAAAAACACTAACGAATTAACGTCAACTCCTCTAGTTTGCATTTTTTATAAAAACAAGAAAGAAAGGCTACATTCGGCTTGCCGAAGGTTTTATACCCTTATTCCAAATATTAAATAGGCCATAAAAGTTCTATGGCAGCTTACCGATATATATCTCAAATTTTAATAAGATGTTCACAGCATTTAATTTACTTGAACATATACCATGGAGGTTTCAAGGCCATATCTTTAAAAAAGTTGAAAGTCGGCAGATAGGCAGCAATACGATAGATCAGTCTAATTTTCATAACATTTTTATAGCCTTTGAAGGACATACTAAGACATACCTAGGAAAAGTTTAGTAGCGTTATCTTAAAAAATATCAAAATTCGATCGGTAGGTTCTATGGCAGCTTTTCGATATATCGATCCGAATTTGATAAAATTTGCATAGCCTTTACGGGATATACTTGGACATAAATCAGAAAAGTTTCATAGCGAATCTTAAGAAATGACAAAAATCGGCCGATAGGTTTTATGACAGCTATACGATATATCGGTCCGATTCGGCTCTTTCCGACTTATTTAGAGCGTGCAGCAATAAACCAAGTTTCATCAAGATAGCTCTAAAACTGAGAGACTAGTTTGCGTTGCAACACACGGACCGCCATGGCTTGTTGAACTTCTCTTTTGTTACTGATTAAGAATATATATACTTTATAGGAGAAGTCTCTTTAGATGCGTTGCAAACCTCTGGCCGAAATTAACATACCCTCTGCAAGGGTATAAAAAGTTAATTAAAACAAACAGCAAACACAGTAGAAACAACTAAAAAGACCACTCCATTAAAAATGGTTAGAAAAAGCGACAACGGCGCAGCACAATCAAATTAACTTTCCATTGTTGCATTTATTTTAATTTGCACCAAGGTTAAAAATAGTGCCATGCTGCATGCACAGCGGCAGAAGCCACCCCAACACCCCGACATACTCGAACACACACAGCTACACGGACATTGTTTTTAATTGGCGGTGTGTAAAAATAAAGCAGTGAAGCTTATTTTAGTTTGTGCGGCTGAAACCGAAAACAAGAAGCAAGAAACGGCTTCGCATTTGCATGTAAATTGCGAATAAGCAGCGACAATGCAGATCACACTGACACACACACACAAATACTCTCACATTTGGAAAAGGCTGTTGCTTGACTATGCCGAAATTCTCTCATACATAAGGCAAAACCAACGAAGACTGCTTTCTACTTACTAGGGGACAGGTCGTGGTCGGAGACGACAAGAGCGAAAAAGGAGGTCGAGCGGAGGTAATCGCGTGCTCTGCCCAGATTAAAATGCGACAAAGCAACAAAACAAATTTTAAATGAAGCCACTGCGATTAACATAGCAAATCAGATATCCAGCAAAATTAATAAAATGCCTGAAAAAAGCCTTGATTTTTAAAGTTAATATTGTTACAGCTAACTGAAGTTAGTTAATAAACACCAAGGACAAAAAAAAAATGATATTTATTCACTTAATATATCAAAGAAACTATCCGAAAAAATCTGCCAATATTTAAATTAATTTATACTTTATTTGATTGTATATATATTTTTTTAAAAATCCAATTGCCTTTTTATTAGTAAAACTGTTTTTATTAACACTGACTTGTTTGGACTCTTCAACGGAGCCATAAGTTGTTAAATATGGAGCGTCCAACAAGGCCCCCTGGTGAATTGTAGCATACCCATTTGGGAAACTTGTCTGCAGGGTGTCGAAAAGGCTCAGCACACACAGCAAAATCCAAGAGCGTCAAAAGCGGGGATTTGTTTTGCGCACATATACGCGCAAACACCAATTAAGTCACGGCAAAATGAGCGAATGTGAGAAAACAAAGTGCAAGCACATAGTCGTATGCTTCCGCGTTGTACTTTTTTTTTTTGTTCGCCTTTTTTTGTTGGTTGCTCTGTGTGTGTGTTGTTTTCCAAGCTTAGCCAAGCTTAAATTTTTCTGTCTGCATCATGTGGCATTCATTTGCGTTTAGCTTTGCTTAAAGGCCACAACAGCAAGACGTGAAGCAAAGTCTTCCCGTAAACAATGAAACTGAAGGCAACGCCAGGCCCGGCCAGGCCAGCAATGTCGACATCCTTTCCGCTTGACGTGTGTGGTAAGGCGGGTCGATCCTTTGGTCCTTGCCTCAGTGTATGCGTGTGTGTGTATTTTTGGTCTGTAGGTGTAAAATACTGAGTGTGTGCCGTGCTGGTGGCAACACTTGCTTGCCATATAGCAGAGTTCCGCCTAGAGGCACAAGTGACAGCACGTAAAGGCTTTTTCAATTATTTTTGGCCCGTTTCAAATTAAACCGAGTCCGACTGATTGATGTTTGCTGCTGTAGCTATCTTCGACGAGTCTTATACAGCAAAAACACATAAAGCGTTACCTACTTTTTAAGGCTTGTCCGGCATAATAAGTCGCAGCAAGCCGAAGAGTGTGGCAAATGTGGGATTTAAAGTAATGCAATTGTGTTGAAGAAAACTCAGAAAAATATCTGTAGTGCTATTTATACCATTCGACCATTGAAAATGGTCAAAAATGTTATGCTAAGCTTGTGTAAATAAATAAAAGGCAAAAGGAGGCGTGGCAGACTCCACAAGGTACATATATATTCTTGCTCAGGACCACTAGCCGAGTCGATTGAGCCATGTCCGTCTATCTGTCGTCTCACCGTCTGTCCTTCTGTCCGTCTGTCCGTCACGCGTCTGTTTGAACACACAGATCTCAGCTATTATAAAAGTTAGAGACACCAAATTTGGTATAAAGGTATACAAATATAACAAGCTCCTGGACTTTATTTCAAACTTGAAGTCCTATGCCCAACACCTCTAAAAATTGATTATGATTAATTTTTGAATTTGCTCTGTGACGACAGTATTAAGGCTTTAACTTTTTGCTTTAGCACACACATAGGCATATATATTGCAATTTTCATAAACGCAAAAGTTATTCAATGAAACGTTTCCCGCAACGGAAAGATTGCGCCTTTGCAGTATACCATGACGTCATTGTCCCGAAGCTTTGATTTAGCCGTACCGTGTGTAGATTCAGCCGAATCGTGTGTAAATCTGTTTGCTATGACGTCTTCATATGTTAAGGCGCTATTCAAAGATAGATCTAATTTAAACAATAGGTGGCAGATGACCTTGTGCATGTGATAATTTGTTTGGAAACTGGACGAATGATATCTTACTGTCGGGTGAGCTCGACTATAGATTTTCGTTACTTGTTTTAATCTGCGCATTAATTTGTCAGGGGTAAGATGTGGGAGTTAGACGCGAGAGCCTCACAGAACTTTTGACTCTCTGTCTGTTTCGAACAATTCACATTTATATGTCTAGCCTTTTAAGTCTTCTTATATGCAATGCCAGCTTTGAATAACCATGGCTTAATTTATTTAAAACAAATAAGAAAGCTACATTCGAGTGTGCTCGGCTGTAATATACCCGCTACCCAGCTGCTCGTACATCAAAATTATTTGCGGAACAATAAAGAACGGCCACAATCATATTTTGACCGTAAAAGGCTATGGACTTACTATATTTATGCAAAGTCCAAATCTAAAATAAAAAAAAACATTTTTGCACACATTTAATTTTTAATGCGGGCGGGACTCGAACTCGTAAATGCATAATAGTACTGTTCGTTTTGCAATCGACAACTTAACCCATTTCACCACCGTACACTCACACACTATTCGGCACAATGAAAAACGTTAAGCTGAATAACTTCTGTGTTTATTATCCGATTGTTACCAATTTTCAGAGGTCATCTGGCTAGCTATAGTTATCATGTAAACTGAAAATGAACATCAAAATTGCGCTTGTAATCAATTTTTTTCGATTTACGGGGGCGGAAGGGGGCGTGGTAGTCCTAGCTTTTATAATAGCTGAGATCTAGATTTTCACACGGACAGACAGACGGACATGGCTATATCGACTCGGCTGTTGATCCTGAGCCAGAATATATATACTTTATGGGGTCGGAGGTGTCTCCTTTTGCCTGTTACATACATTTTCGGTTTGAACAAAGTTATAATACCCTTCTACTCTATGAGTAGCGGATATAAAAATGTATTACTTTCTGCTCTTTGTGATTGCTCCACATAATGTCATGCAAATTACAGCTAAGAAGCAAAGAGAGCAGACAAGTCAACCCATGTAAACAAATTCACATGCACATGTATTAACAAGCAATTCCCCGACATAATACCATCGAATCGCTTACACAATCCAATGCAATCGGCTTAGCATTGAATCGCACAACACATTCCCGCCCTTTCCTTCTCCATTTTGCCCTCTATCTTTTCTTTTAATTTTCTCTCGTTTTGCTTCATGGGATGTTGCCTGCGGGGCGGCAATCACAGAAAAAGCCAATCTAGTCACTGCTGATAAATTAATCGTTTTAGTTCCAGACTGGCGAGGGGTAAGGAAGCTGAATTACGATTGGAGAAACGAGTAGCTATACGATATCCTTTGAAGGACATACCTAAAAAAAAAAAATAACAAAATTCGACCAATAGGTTCTATGGCAGTTTTTTGATATATCGGTCCGATCTGGCTCGTTCCGACTGATTTACAGCGTGCAGAATTAAGATGCATGTATACCAAGTTTCATCAAGATAGCACAAAAACTGAGAGACTAGTTTGCGTTGCAACAGACAGACAGACAGACGGAAGGACAGACAAACGGACGGACAGACGGATTGACAGACATGGCTTAATCGACTCAGCTGGTGATACTGAGAAAAAATATATATAATTTATGGGGTCGCAGATGTCTCTTTTTGCCTGTTACGCACATTTCGACAAACCATGTATTTTTTATTAAATCCATAGTCTAAATAAAGAAAGCAAAAAAAATTAAAACAAAGGTAAAACTTGTAAAATATAATGGCTCTTTACAAATAGTTTTGAATCATGACAGCCCAAACAATTATTTTGACATACTTTCAAGTCGTATTGGCCGCAAATACCGCTAAGCTCATCTAATTTGCTAATTGCCGAGCTCGTTCGAGTGCAGTCGAATGTTGAAATGAGGCTGAGTAGGAAAGGAGAATAAGAAAGTAAAAGTAAGATATAAATTGATAATAATTTCACAGTCAACCAATCGCTAAATAACTCAGCTTATTGCACACCTAGCTTCGTGGTCACTGTGACTTCAGCAGCAAGTGCTCAGGGGTGGGAACAGGAGGACTTATGTTTGCTCCATCAAGCGCTGAAACGCAATCACGCGCAAAACTATGCGTCGCTTAGGCAAATATTAACCTGGCCAGGACACACGACGTCCCCAGCGCAGGCTCATGAAAATAAATAAAATTATCAAGTGTTGGCCAAGTCGCAAATTGGCAGGCCAAGAAAGTTAACGACAGCAAAACGGTGCCAGCCATAGGTAGTTGAACTATTAAATTAATACAATTAGCTGCGTATTTAAAATTCGAGAGATTGTGCGAAAGGTTAAGAAGGACAAAAATAAATTTTTGGAATTATTTTCAAAAAATTTTCTGAGCTATTCAAAATATAATTTAAGATTTGGGATTAAAAGCAACATTTTAAATATTTATTTTTCGCGACGTGTTTTTATCGAGCTCCGTATAGAAATCGGTGTAGTTGAGTGAAGTGAATAGTTATTATTATTATATAAATCAAATAAATAAATCGAAGCGAAAGAGACGCTCTGTGCGATACACCAGAACGACACTCGCGCTCAGCGTCAACGCGAGCAAGACGGTCGCCGGTTCTCATTGCAACGAAACAACTTCTCATACGTCTTCGCGACTGCAGACAGCGAGCGGACAACCCGACGAATTTACCTTTGCCAACAACTCAAGAAAGAGCGCGTTCTTGCTCTCCCTCACTTCTAGCTTCGTCACAAAACCCGCAAGCTCCAAACACTTGCTAGTACTGTGACAACAACAACCACTGCAACTGCAATCACAACAACAACTAGAACAGTATTGTCAGCTCGCTCAATTTCGTCGACGCAAGCACTTGCTCTCACTGAGCCACCGATCAAAACAAATAGACAACTTAACGGCTCTGCTGCGCTATCGGCAAACCAAAACGTAAACAAGAACGCCGGAGCCAGACAGCCAGATACTGAAAAAAAATGAAGTTCACCCAATATACAAGTTACAGCTCCTACTGCATCGGCGTATCTCAGTAGAAGGGCCACACAAGCGCAATCGCCCAGTGCAGTGCACTATCTGCCAAGAGTATGGCCACACTAAGGCTTACTGTACTCTGAAATCTATTTGCGTAATCTGTAGTGAAGCTTATAGCACAGCGGACTGCCATAAGACCAAAGAAGACACCTCTGTAAAAATGTGCAGCAACTACGGTGAAAGTCACACAGTGTATAAGGAACTGAAGAGCCGCCTTAACAAACGTGGAAAATCAACACGCGCTCAGGCCACCCGTATCACTCGCACTCCGCCACAACTGGGCCCGTCTTACACGGCACCCCCTCCTACACTTCTTACCAATCCTAGCGGTTCCTTCGCAAGTCCCTTAAAATCGGGAATTAAATCCGTGAACCCGAAAACACAAAAGTCGACTACTACGCGGGAAGAACAGAAAATAACAACTTTGAACGAACAAACGCAGCATATATCAACTGACATTGAAACGATGATGATCTCACTCCAGCAAACTCTAAAAGAATTTATGACATTCATGCAAACCACAATGCAAGAGCTTATGCGAAACCAAAACACGCTGATACAGCTTCTCGTGTCATCAAAATCAGTATAATGTCTCCACTTCAAATATCACGAATGGCGTTTCACGGCATAAACTCGAACTTGCCCAGTTCTTATCCGAAAAAAATATTGACGTCATGCTTCTCTCCGAGACACATCTAACAGACAAGTACATCTTCCATATTCCAGGATACCTATTCTATGCCACAAACCATCCGGACGGCAAAGCCCATGGCGGCACTGGCATACTTATTAGAGGTCGCATCAAACACCAATCCGCTTCCATAAGCAAGGAATCCAGCAACGGCCCCGTCACTCTGGCCGCAGTCTACTGCCCGCCTCGTTTTGCAGTTTCTGAGGATCAATTCTTGGAGTTTTTCAAGCGGTGAGCGATTTATAGCGGCCGGTAACTACAATGCCATGCACACGGACTGGGGATCTCGTCTTTTGAATCCAAAGGGCAAACAACTTTACAACGCGCTCATTAAGCCGCGATATAAGCTCGATTATGTGACCCGGGTAGGCCTACATACTGGCCAGCTGATCCAAATAAGCTCCCGGATCTCATCGACTTTGCAATAACAAGAAAGATCCCAAGAAATAATATTACGGCCGAGTCACTTGCAGAACTATCATCTGATCACTCTCCAGTTCTACTTACTCTCATGCATCGACTACATACAACTGAGCAGCCCTACAGGCTGGCAGGCAACAGGACCAACTGGGCAAGGTACACGAAATATGTTTGTACACACATGGAACCAACTCAAACAGTGAATACCGATGAGGATGTTTATCGCCTGGCCGAATCGATGGAGGAAACACTTGTTGCTGCAGCCATGGCCTCTACACCTCCAGCCACACACAAAATGACAAATCATACCATGACAAATCGCGAAATTGAACTGCTAGTAGTTGAAAAACGAAGACTAAGAAGTGAATGGCAGAAGAGATCCCCAAAGGCTAAAGAACAACTAAAAATAGCAACACGTAGACTAACCAAGGCACTTAAGCTCAAAGAACAAAACGCCCAACCAACCAAAATAAACTTGATCAGCGTGCAATAATAACACATATTGTCACCAAATTTGGTAGTCCTAGCTCTTATAATAGCTGAGATCTAGATTTTCACACGGACAGACAGACGGACAGACGGACATGGCTATATCGACTCGGCTGTTGATCCTGAGCCAGAATATATGTACTTTATGGAGTCGGAGGTGTCTCCTTCTGCATGTTACATACATTTTCGGTTTGAACAAAGTTATAATACCCTTCTACTCTATGAGTAGCGGGTATAAAAATATAAGAAAAAGCTGCGCTCTAACAATCGCCACAGCTGATTTAAGAGACTGTCACTTCTCCACTTGTTAATTAAGTTCATTGTGAGCAATTAAAAAAGTTTTAAATAAAATACACCACCACCAATTAATGCATATTCAAAATTTTAAGTAAAAGTTCTTAAAAAAAAAGAAAAAGCTAAGAAAAGCTAAAACTTACTCTATGAGTAGCGGGTATAAAAACATTTTTGCACACATTTAATTTTTGATGCGGGCGGGACTCGAACCCGTAAATGCATAATAGTACTGTTCGTTTTGCAGTCCACAACTTAACCCATTTCACCACCGTACACGCACACACGATTCGGCACAATGCTGCCGGCAGCGCTGCTTACAGCTATGGAAAACGTTAAGCTGAATATCTTCTGTGTATATTATCTGATTGTTACCAAATTTTCAGAGAGCTCAAACAACTATTGCCCACCAGCAAAAAGAACCCTTTGTGGAAGGCACACAAAAATATTCAGCCACCAGCAGAAACAATCGTTTCACTGCGAGGCCCCTCTGGAAGCTGGATACGCAGCGAAGAAGATAGAGCTAATGCGCTCGCCGATCACCTTCAGAAACCATTTCAACCAAATTCTGCTAGCAACTCATTTGTCCTACCTGCAGTAACTAAAATCATGCCACCAATAAATCCAATAACATTTAGCCAAAGTGAGATAGCATCTATCATAAAAGATCTTAAGCCAAAAAAATCACTTGGACGTTACTTGGTGACACCAAAAATGATCATAGAACTCCCACCGTGTGCGGTTCTGACCTTATGTCATATCTTCAACGGTATTACGAAACTTGGATACTATCCTCAAAGGTGGAAAAAAGCGATCACAGTGAGGATTCCCAAGCCAGGCAAAGATAAAAGTCAACTCTCATCCTATAGACCAATCAGTCTTCTAACGTGTCTCTCGAAACCGTTTGAAGAGGCACTTTTAAAATACCTAGCTCCCTACCTAAGAAAGCGAAATACATACCATCGCATAAATTTGGCTTTCGTAAAAATCATGGAACGATCGAGCAGGTCAATCGAATCATAAATGAAATTCGCACGGCTTTTGAGCACTGTGAGTACTGCTCAGCTATATTCCTAGATGTCGCCTAAGCATTTGACCGATTCTGGCTGGAAGGACTTATGTATAAGATAACAAAACTGCTTCCACAGAATACACATAAACTGTTTGAATCTTATGTCTTCAAAAGAGTGTTCTCAATCAGGTGTAACAGTTCGACTTCACACAACCGCGCTAATAATGCTGGACTCCCCCAAGGTAGTGTGCTGGGCCCCGTGCTTTACACCCTATACACAGCAGATATGCCTACAAACTATCAGCTCACAACCTCTACGTTTACTGACGATACCGCAATACTCAGTCGATCCAGATGCCCAGCAAAGGCAACAGAAAAACTTGTCTGTCATCTTAAAACAGTGGAAAGATGGTTTGCGGATTGGCGTATTAAGATAAACGAGACCAAAAGCAGACATGTAACATTCACACTAAATAGACAAACCTGCCCACCCTGTACCCTAAACAAAGACATTCATCCCACAATCAGACGTAGTAACATATCTTGGCATTCACCTAGATAGACGCCTCACCTGGCGGCGACAAAGAAAAAACTCACATGAAGCTTAAATTAGCCAATCTTAACTGGCTTATTAATTGCAATACATATAATAATAATTATAATAATATTTACAAACGCTTCAAAAACCAATATTGAAATCATACAGTGAGCTCAGTCAACGATTTTGCGAACTATCGCTGGGGCCCCATGGTACCTACGCAGCGAAAGCATCCATAGAGACCTCCACATAAATCTCTTCAACGAGGAAACCCAGATGAGAAAGAGTAAACATCAAACAAAGCTTGCCGCACACGAAAATCCTCTCGCGAAGTCGCTTACACAAGTCTGCAGTCAGAGCCGACCGAAGCGCAAAGATTCTTCAGCCCAGCAAAGAAATCCAAGGACCGTCTATAACTAATACAATTACTTCAAATTGTAATTAATCTTAGTTATATAATAAGATTTGAATAATTATTGTTAGTCTCAAAATAAGAGAAGATCCAATAAATAACGCAATAAGTTTGGAAAAAAAAATTTACTGCACATGCTTAAGCAGGGCTAAGAGAGTTGAAAAAAATGTTACACCTTTTTTCATTATAATTTGAAAGTTTTCAAAAATTATTTTTTGTTAAGTAGTTTCTTAAGTAATAGAAATAAATTTATGTTTTGTTTTTTGTCTTGCTTTCTTTTCCTCCTTAATTTAATTGCAGAGTGTCTGCAAGTCTACCGTATTTCGTTTACTAGTGTGCATTACAATATAAGTTTCAGCTGAAGCAGCTGCTAATTTAATTTGCTCATGCGATTTTTCCGGAACAATTGCGCCGTAGGCTATTTTCAAAATCAAAATAATTATAGTAGGAGCTGCGAGAATAGGCGAAAGAGTGAGTGACAAAGAGAGGGAGATAGAGAGACGAGCGACAGAAGTACTGGACACTCCCACAAATCAAGAACTGGAGGCCCGACCGTTGGCTTTCCTTGCTGCTTACCGCATACCGCTTAGCACTTGCCGCTTGGAGATTTATTTTTAGATTTTATGGGTATAATTTTAGGTCCTGTCGTTGATATAATGATGATTATCGTGGCCCTCCATCGTCTTGAGCCGCCAACGAACGTCGCCAGCGTCGCCGTCGCTTTGTGGTCATTTGCGTCAGTTGCGCTGCGGCTACAAGTCAAGCGTGGCGTGTTGCCCGCACAAGTTACGCAATGCCCACATCGCAATCAATGCCGCTCAATAATTTAAATAAGTCAATTGGTAGGGGCAAAAGAGAGGACAGCGAGCAGAGGCAGAAGCAGAGAAATGGCAGAAGAGGGGCAGACGTGGCTAACTATTTATAGAAAATGCATTGGATTTCACTTTATTTTTGACTTGGCTTTTGCATTTTTAATGCAACATTTACTGGTCTTTCGCTATATATATATATATATATATATATACAAGTATGTATATATATATATATATATATATATATATATATATATATCTGTCTCCTTCTCTCTCACTCTCTGTACTCGTGTGTAGCTGAATTTCCCGTGATAAACATTCGCCAGAGACGTGTTTTGGAAACTACTTTCCGCAATTGTTTTCCTGGCAACGTTGCCACACAAATTCATTCTACGTCTCCCTCTCTCTCTCTCTCTCTCTGCCCTTTGCTTTGTGCTTATCTTGCCAAAAACATACAGCAAAACAAGTCTCTGCCCACCTGGGAAGCTCTCCTACAGGTGCCGCTAACTGGACATAAGCATGTGCAATGCAACATAAATTCCGTGTTCGGCTGCCAGTAGCAGCAGGAGGAGAAGCAGAAGAAGGAAGGAGAAGGAAGAAGAGGAAAGTAACGTGGGCGTGGGCGTGGGCATATCGCGTCCGACTGATGTGTTTGTTTGTTTACTTTGAAGTTTTTGAGCATTACGTGGAAGTGGGACACGGATGCAGCCGCAGGATCACAACTCAACTCGCCTAGGACCACTGCGAGCTGCTGCGCTGTCAACATGTTTTGAACATATCACTTTTACATATAAAAATTATTTATAAATTTTGACATTCCGAGTGGTTTTTCAACAGCAAAGAACAACAATAACAAGCAATGATAGCAGGAGAAAGTGAGGAGTGGATACGATAGCTGGATACAAATTTGTGGCTAGAGAATAATGGAAAACAATTGCAGCACGTAGGTGAACTGAAGTTTCTATGCAACTCATAAATTTTAATCAGCTTCCAAAAAAATCTCAGCAAAGTTCTTTGATATAAATAAGATATTTTGCATACACATTTCTAAGCATGAGAACATGCACATAAAATGTGAGAATATTTGCAAAATAAAAAATATCTTTACGGAACATTATTTTAATTGTCAAGAAATTTTTGGCAAAAATTCATATTGGAGCAAAAATATTTACAGTTCCTTGAACATGTTTAACGGCAAGAGAAATAGTTTGAAAATTAAAAAAGTATTTTTCAACACCATTAAAAATACAAACCATTTAAAATAATTTGTAAGTCAATAAAAAGTAATTTATAATTTAGAATTCACCGAACATATTACTTTTATGGACAATAAGATTATAAAGCGATTGTGTAAGGAACTCTATTTTAATGTAACGAAAAGCGATTATACCGCTTTTGTTTGTCCTATATTACAACCACCGCATTGAATCAGTGCAAAATAATTTTTAAATTTTTGTTAAATGAGCCCTTAATTGGGTTTCAAATTTAAGACTACCTTTTTATGCTAGTGGACTCCAATTACTAAATTTTTCTTTTCTAGCCAATTGGCTAACCATGATTGTGGTAATATTTATTGACAAGCCTTTTTAAGACGGTATTGATACTGATGACTTTGCTACTCGCAACTATTAACCTCAAATTTATTTGCACTTTAGGTATGCCTTGCACACGCAAAGATACGGTAGCCTAAAATCTTCAAGTTGTAAATGTTTTCTCGATTCCTCTTTATTATCTACAACCTTCTACTTATTTAAGTAGAGGTACTAACAATTGATAACTTACTAATTATACCACTCGACCATTGAAAATGCTCAAAAATGGTATACTTAGTTCGTGCAAATGTATATAACAGGCAGAAGGAGGCGTGGCAGGCCCCACAAAGTATATATTTTCTTGCTCAGGATCAGCCGAATCGATTGAACCATGTTCGTCTGTCTGTCCGTCTGTCTATCCGTTTAAAGGTTGCTGTATACCATAGGTACTATAGATTGGGTTTATTTTCAATTATCGATGTCACGCCCACCGCTTACGCAAATCGATAATTTACGATTATTAGGAAAAGTATTGAAGTTACAGCTTTCTGCTTTGGTATGAACATACATAATTGCAATATTTGTAAATCTATACTCCAAGCTACAATCCGATCGGACAATAAACACAAAAGTTATTTATGTTCACGCTTTTCGTCGTTTTATTGCTTTGAAGCACTCGTGACGTCATCGTCACGATGCTTCGCTTCAGCCGTAGCGTGTGAAAAGCTTATTGCTATGACGTTTTCATATGTAGTTGGCGCTATCTAAATATAGATCTAATTTGAACAAAAGTTGGTAGATGAACTTGAGCAGAGATTTTTGCTGAATATAAAACAGTGTGATTTTTTTTTAAAAACTGGGGGAATGGTATTTTACTGTCGGGTGCGCTCGACTGTAGTCGAGCTAGTCGCTAAATATTTTATCATAAAACTTTTATTTTACCTTATTATAAAATTAAATTAAAAGCTCCAGTCGGCTCGTTCCGACTTACAGTGTGCAACATGTATATCAATTTTCATCAAGATAGCGCTCTAAAACTAAAAAGAGTCGAAGATGTCTCCTTAGATGCGTTAAAAACTTCTGTGTAAGGGTATAAAAATATATACATCTTTCAGTGTCGACTGCCATGAGTTGACGTTAAATAAATATACAAATATAAATTAATATAACTTATTAATATTTTTCACACCAAAATATTGTAATTTTTTCAAGAAATGACATATTCTCAAAAATAAAATTACTAAACATTTTAAAAACATCATTTAGAACGAAATTAAAGTCAATTGTTTCTACTGTGACATAGAAAGAGCAAAACGAAGCAATAGATTAATTCGGAAAGGCAGTAAAATAAAAGGGACAAGACGGAAGTGCTAAAGCATGCCCAAGGAAATGAGACCGGAAATGGTGAAGTGGCAAAAGATAAAGACGCTAAACCATGAAAGCATGGGTGCCAAACGAAGGTAAAACAGAAGAACTGAGGAAAAAGATAAAAGTGCGAAGTGGCAGAGGAAACTGCAGAAAAAGAAGGAGAGCGAGAAAAAGAGCGAGACAACTAAGCTTAAGGCAATGGCAACCACTTTATGGTTCCCTCTGCACTTCTTGTCCCACTGTCTTTACCTGGTCAGTTCGCGTCTCTTTGGCACATTATGAAAATTATTTTTGACCGTTTGCTTGGTAGGCACATAATTCTTGCCGAGCTGGCCGACTTTTTATTAACACAAAGTCTGTCAAAGTCTCTCGCTCTCGCTCCCTTTTTCTTTTTCTCTTTCTTTGTCACTCTCTCTCTCTCTCTTTCTCTCTTATTTTATCTATCTGTCTCTCTCTCTTTCTTTTATTTTATCTCTCTCTCTTTCTCCCTCTACAGAGACATACTTATTTAGGACAAAATGCAAAAGCTGCATTAAAAATGTTGCTCTGTAATTTACCTGGGCTCAAAGAGCGTAAACTTTTTGCCGGAGTCGTAGTCGGAGCTGCTTACCATCTAAAAATAGCACAGCAATGTGGTTGGCAAGAAGGGAGGGTAGTGTGCGTGTGTTATTGGCCTCAACTTTTAAGGCAACTTTATGCGTTTGACAATAAAACTTTTGCTTTTTTATACGTGGTCGCGGTCGACTCAACCGCACTCTGAACCCCCGAATCCATCGCTCTCTACTGTAATTATGGTTATATGGTATTTATGTTATGGCACATTTTTATTGTGAAATATTCCACTCGGCTTTTACGCCCTGCATTATGAAAAGTTTTGATTAGACTATGGCTGGCTTTGCCTTTGTCTTTGTTCTTGCGTTTGGCTACTTAGTTACTTAATTTCAGAGTGAAATTCAAAGCCAAGTGGCCAAGGCGCCCTTGTGCTTTCCCAGCTACAGCAGACTGCCAAGGGCAGGAAAACAGAAAGGGATTGACTGACTGCAAGAAAACGCAGCTGCAGATGCAAACAGAGACTGTCAAATGACACAATGCACTTGCACTAAGACAGAGGGAGTGAGACAGTGAGGGAGCAATACAGCAAGAGAGTGAGAGTGTGTATAAGAGGGGTTTGCCGAGCAGGGGCTGCGACTCCCGTTGACAGTTCACAGACGGCAAACACTTAAGTGGCGAAGAGTGCGCACCTTTGGCAATATTAATAACCAGCCAAACAGCAGGCGGGCAACACAAGCAGCAACCCTAGCGGACTCCTCTCAAAAGGAGGGTACCGAGTGCATTCACTGCATATGCTTGCAGGCTCTGTTGACTAAACGTTGCACGTTGCCACCGCGGTAGTCTTAAATGCCTTAATGAATTGTGCACCATTTTGAGTCGCTTTGTGTTCCATACGAGATTCCTAGAACAAGAACAAAACGTCATAGCAATCAGCTTTACACACGCTACGGTTAAAACAATACATCACGACGATAAGGTACAAGCAGTGGAATACGTTTATTTAACGTTTGTGTTTATGATCCGATCGGTTCGAATTTTGGAATATATATGCATATAGTATAGATCTATTGATGTGTTAGAGGAAAAAACCTTTAAAAACTTTAGTACTTTCGTCACAAATGGCCGGTGGTCGTGGCACCTTAAATTTGAAATAAACTCTTGTTACAGCTTGATCTCAGAAAATTTGGTAAAAAACGGATAATAAACACAGAAGCTATTCAGCTTAACGTTTTCCATAGCTGTAAGTGTAGTGTGTGCGTGCACGGTGGTGAAATGGGTTAAGTTGTGGACTGCAAAACGAACAGTACTATTATCCATTAACGGGTTCGAGTCCCACCCGCATCAAAAATTAAGTGTGTGCAAAAATGTTTTTTTTTTATTTTAGATTTTGACTTTGCATAAATATTGTAAATCCATGGCCTTTAATGGTCAAAATATGATTGTAGACGTTCTTTTTTGTTCCGCAAAGAATTTCGATGTACGAGCAGCTGGGTAGTGGGTATATTTCAGTCGAGCAGACTGTAGCTTTCTTACTTGTTCATTTGTAAAGAATGCCAAATTCAGTTTACTGACATTACGCATACGCCACATTGGCATTTAAAGAAAGCGCGATTAGGAAGGCTGGCATATTTATATACACACAAGGGGAATATACCTTAATATATGTGCCATATAAGGTGAGGGGGCTCCCCTAAGTCGGAGCATTAGCAGGCGTGTCGTGCTCAGCTAGACAGCTGCAGGAGCAACATAAATCTTATTTAATTAGAAAACCAATTGTCAATTTTAACTAAAGGCAAGGCCAGAAGGCACATGGACAATGAGAGCGTCAACGCAGGTGAAAACAACAACAACAATACGCGCACCTTGATATTTATTTGTGCAAGCTTAAAGCGTGGGTAGACCACAGCAGACGACGACGCCGACATATTCGACAGTTTGGCTTTTGATTTGGTTTCGTTTGCTTCTGGCTGCTATCACATCGAATTGAATTTATTTCAATTGAGGCATTCCTGCTATGGCATGGCCAGTTCGTGTTGTCATACATGCCGCTCGTTAGCGAGTCCAGCAACAATAACAACGCCAACAACAATACACGGAACAAAATACAGGTACAAATGCTCTAAGCAAATAGTTGACTTTAAGTGACGCACTGATATCCTATAGTTAGTTAGCCCAATTTGTATAAACATTTTATATATAAATAAATGTTGTATTATTTTCTTTTAGTTAAATTTGTTACGCTTTGTTGGCAGCTTTGCCTGATTGGAACCACTGTGGCGTATGCGTATTTTTGTCAGCGAGCCCATATATATATATATATATATATATATATATATATATATATATATAAATTTATCAATCATGATTAAGCCATGTCTGTCTGTCCGTCTGTATGATCGCCTATATCTCTAAAAAAGCTAAAGCCACCAAATTTTTATAAGATTTGGGCCTCGCCTACCTCCGTGCTTAGATTTGCACTGCGCCCAGTGCAAGCAAGCAAGCAGTGTTTTTTCCACAGTGTTTTTTCCACAGTGTTTTTTCCAACTGCTAGGACTGCTTGTTTTTTTTTTTTTTTTTTTTTATGATCTTCAAAAATCCACGGTCTTATACAGTTAACACTTGACTGTCGTCGTTCTTACTTGTTTTCTGTAGATTTATTTTATTTTGCTGCTTATTTTCGCTGTGTTACTGCATTAGCTCGATATATAGCTGCTCTGTGTGTGTACCTATGTGTGAATGCTTGTGTGTGAGTATTTATATAGTTTAGCTACAATCTACGCGTCAAGAGGCCACAACACAGTTGTTTGTGGTCGTGCGTGTGTGTGTGTGTAGTGTTTACCTAGGCCCCTCGATGCTTATCTCCTTGTCTCGCTTGACTGGTTAGGTGTGGCCCTTCTCTGTTTGCTCTAGGCTATCTCGTTTTCTTTGTCTGTGTTTCTCCCCCTCGGTCCTTTCTGTGTAGGCAACAAGTGTTGGTCAGGAAAACCTTTTTAGTTTTTTTTTTTTTCTTACTTTGGTATTTTTGCGTTGTATCTGGTTCACTTGGGTCTTGTAGAACTAGAGAAATGCGTCACTTTGCTTAAGTTCACCGCTTGGAATTTGAGTGTGAAAATGTGCAGGAGATTTCCAGGGAAGGGTAACTTAATAAGCATATTATGAAAATATGCGAATTGGGTTGCCTTTCAAATACAAAAGCGAACCCACAATTTGTTGCATAATTTCGAGCGCAGAAAATATTGCCTAGTGTTAAGCGCAAAAGTAATTTTGACTGCCTGCTGTAGAGCGTAAAAAAAGCACAACGATGCGTACAGTACGGACAAGAGGTCCGTTGTCCGTTTTCCTTACTCAGTTAACGGTTTCAAGTTTTTCGCTGCATCTCACCTGCCTGTATAAATTAAGTATGCAGCTAGGCAAGCGTGTAGGCTCATTATGCGCGACTGTAGCTAGCTAAAGCCGTTAAGTAGGCAGCGCGTGAAACACCACAAAACAACCCCTCTACCTGCCCTCTCTTTATATAAAGGTTATGCAACTTTGTGCTAGACAAGCTCTTCAATGCACCTTGCATTTTAGTTTCCCTGCGACAAGGAGGCTTTAGTTTCCCTTCTTACCATTTCTCTCTTAAGCTTAAATTTACATTAGGATGGTTCCGCACTCAGCCACAGTACCAGCAGAAAATACTCGCATAATCTGTGCAACCTCAGCGCTGCTCCAATTTGAACTTCCGTTGGCAGCGCAGCCCAAACCCATTTAACTATTTCTCTGATTTTTATTGCGTTTGATTTGCAAAGCTCATGACGCACATCGCGCAGCCCCTGTCATTGCCATAGGCTGAAGAGAGAAGGAACGTGGATTTATTTAATATTTAAATTGTATTCACAAGTCAATTTTTTAATAAATCACTCGCTTTTGAGATTGTAGTGGAATTCCTGAATTGTTAAATGTTCTATATGCTTTAGCCTGGGCGTTTAGATCTATGTGGCATGTTATTGAGCTTTGCTCGGCACATACGCTCGCCTCGTACGAGTCTGACTCCCTCAGACACCGACTCGATTATTAAAAGTGTTAGCAATAAAATAATAATAATTATAATAATAATAATGTCGACTACATCTACTATCATTGAAGCTGCAAGGCAGGCTACACCAACCCCTCACCTATGGTCTCACGGCCATAAGGAGGTCTCCCATTTTGAGCTTGTAGGTTAGGGATCTGCTCAGCCACAAAAGACGCCTAAGAAGACAATACATCGAGACAGGAGATCCTAGCATTTACCAGCAGTATTCAAGTACTATTAATCGACTGCGCCGTCTGCTAGCCAATAACCGTAGAGAAAACCTGGCTATCTTATTGGAGAGTGCTGGTCCAGATAGTAATAGTGAATTCTCAATATGGAAGCTCACGAGGGGCATCAAGAGACAGCCTTTGTTTCAATCACCAGTACAGGATCGAGGTAGCCTCTGGCTTAAGACGGATGATAAGAAACCAAGTGCTTTTGCTTCGCACCTGTTTTCCACCTTCATGCCCTTCAATTTAACGGACGACACCAATCGTGAAGCCATCGCAAATTTTTTGGATACTCCAACTGCTCCGACACGCCTCATGAGACATACCTCACCGCAGGAAGTAATAATGCAACTAAAGGCTTTGCAACCAAAAAAAAAAAAACATTGGTTACGATGGCATAGACAACCGAACTGCGAAATTTCTATCACGCAAAGAAGTGCTTGCTCTTGTGAAAATTTTTAATGTTATGCTAAGATTGGGTCATTTTCCCAGGCAATGGAAGCGTGCGTGCATTGTAATGATCCCCAAAGTTGGAAAGTCACCAACACAGATTAACTCATACCGCCCGATAAGCCTGCTACCAAACTTTCTCCAAAGTTTTTGAGAGAACTTTGCTTACCCGCAGGTAACAGAACACATCCCACAACACCAGTTCGGCTTCAGGAAGTCTCATGGTTGCCCCGAACAAATCCATCGCCTCGTAAAGCACATCACGCATGGCTTTGAGCACAAGCTTTACACAGTCGGCGTATTTTTGGACGTGAAACAAGCGTTTCATAAGGTGTGGCACGAAGAACTGCTATATAAAATGAAAGACCTCCTCCCAGCAGCCAATTATGCCATCCTCAGCTCCTTTATCGCTGATCGGACCTTCGATGTTGCAGTACGAGACTCTCGGTCTAGCCTAGAACACATTCATGCAGGGATTCCACAGGGAAGTGTGCTTGGACCCTTCCTGTATACTCTGTACACTGCTGACATGCCAACTCCCGTCAACAACACCGATGAAGCCTCCCCTGCTCAGCTGCTCCTGGCCACTTACGCTAATGACACCGCCATGCTCGCGTCGCACTCATCCTAGCAAATCGCTTCCAATCTAGTTCAGGAATTACTGCATGCAATCGAGCGATGGACTGCCAAATGGAACGTAGCCATTAGCTGCACTCAGTCGGCCTGCGTGACATTTACCCTGCGACCTCAAACCTCCCTATGTCTTTCCTTCGACTGAAATATCATTGACTACGTCTCATCTCACTGCTACCTCGGAGTTCACCTTGATCGGACGATGAGTTGGAAAGCCCCTATCACGGCAGTTAGAGCCAAATCCTCATGGAAACTGAAAAAGCTGGACTGGATTTTCCACTCAAGCAAACTCTATATGGCAACTAAGGCTTTCTTAATAAAAGCCATATTAGGTCCAACACTGACCTTCGCCATCCAAGTGTGGGGAACTGCCTCTAAGACTCAGCTCAATAGGCTTAGAGTGATAGAATCGTGAGCGGCACGACATGCATCTGGTATGTAAGCAACCGAGTTATCGAAAATGAGTTAAAAGTTGTCCCACTGGGAGACCAAATAAACTTCCACAGCAGCCAATATCCCGACAGACTTACCGCCCACCCGAACACGTTGGCGAATGATCTTGTCGACCTCATTTCCCTCCAACGTCTGAGGAGAATACATCCCCATGAACTATCCGTTTTTAAAACGAATCATAACTGGAGATGAAAAATGGATTGTTTACAACAACGTTAGTCAAAAACGATCATGGTCCAAGCATGGTGAACTAGCTCAAACCACTTCAAAGGCTGATATCCACGAAAAGAAGGTCTCCATATTAAATATGACGCCTAACAAACAAATGTAAACAAAATTTCGCGCACTTTTTTTCTAAAGCAAGCTAAAAGTAACAGCTGATGACTGACAGAAGAAAGAATGTAATTACAGAGTCACAAGCCGTTGAAAAAATTTGTAAACGCCGACTATATGAAAATTCCGCAATTACTTTTTGGGCAACCCAATATTTACACGTAAGATAGCATAATCCCTCCAGTGTACACTTGTATATATTATAATTAAGGAACATTATACATAATATTATTTTTTATGCTACACATTAGGTTAAGCTCAGAAGGAGCTTAACGATTCCTAGTGACTTTAAGATTAATAAATAATAAATGTCGCTGGTTCTTGCAGCAAAAGCAGCTCGACAAAAAAAAAAAAAAAAAAAAAAATAATAGTGAGTATTAATTTGTTTTTTATACCACTCGACGCCGCGTATTGACAAACAACGACGACGTCCCCTTCCATTCCCATTAAAATCCAATTGGCGCGTGGGCGCCTACGCACAAGTTTTCTTCTTTCCACTTTATTCCTGTCATTTGTTTGTCTATTTGCTGTTGTCATTTGATTTGCTTGTGTTTGTGCCATGACACATATGCGCCATGACAAAGAGCAGCATATTAACTACGTGTACAATGCGGCTCAATTAAATCACGACGAGGCGAAACAAATATGCAAATAAATGCATTAAATTAAATTGAATATAAGCCCCTCATGCCACATCTCACAACAATCCAATTACAATTAATGAAGGACAAAGATCATCGAACTAATTTGAAAATTGCTTTCGCCCGACTTTTTACAGCCGACTTTTATTTCGATTAAGCGCTGTTGCTTTTGCGTGTCCCCGAAAGAAGTTCTCGAAAAAAACGCAATATGTTTTCAGCGGGCATCTCAATTTGCAGTTTGTAACGGATAATCAAGGTAACGCTTCGTGGATTTTTAGTGAGTTTTGCAAATCTATAAATAATTAGTAATCTTGTTAAAGTTTGAAATTCCAAGAACTAATTTTTTAAGTTAAATATTCTTTATTGAAATCCGATTGCTTTCCGTTTTTTATACCATTCGACCATTGAAAATGGTCACAAATGGCTTACTAAATTTGTGAAAATGTATGTAACAAGCAGAAAGAGGCGTGGCAGACTCCAGCCAAGTCGATTGAGTCATGTCCGTCTGTCCGTTTGAACGTCTAAACCTAAGTTATTACAAAAGCAAGAGACCCAAAATTTCACATGAAGGTTCCTGTATACCATAGGTAGATCGAGTTTATTTTCAATTTTCAATGTCACGACCAACGCTCACGCAAATCGATAATTTACGATTATTAGGAAAAGTATTGAAGTTGCAGTTTCTGCTTTGGTATGAACATAGATAATTACAATATAAATATATATATAGAATTTATTCATCTAAACGTTTTCCATAGTTACACTGCATGCGCCTGTGCTGCGCGTCGTGACGTCATCGTCACGATGCTTCGTTTCAGCCGTAGGGTGTACAGCTGATTGCTATGATGTTTTCACATGTAGATGGTGCTATTCAAAGATAGATCTAATTTAAACAATAGGTGGCGGATAAACTTGTGCAGAGTTTTTTGATGGGATTAAATGTTTGATAACTTGTTTCGAAACCGGGTGAATGGTATGTTACTGTCGGGCGCGCTCGACTGTAGCTTTCTTTACTTGTTTTAATATAAAATGCTTTAATCGTCAACAGGGTGGAACATTACTGCCTTATGGCATTTGGAATGCCAATAAAAACACATAAAGTCAATCATCAAGCCTGTATGTAGACTTATTTCCATTAAAACTCGTTGCACATTATAAGAAAAACACAGCCAGAAGATAGAGGGAAATTGAGAAGTTTTCTTGGAAAACACTTTACGAATTAAGCATTGGGTCACATTTTAAGTCCTCCCCGGTGACATGGCAAGAAATGTCGTTGCCGGTTAGCCTTTAAAATTTCATTCTGCCTACCTCAACTGCCACAATTGCCACAAGAGTCTCGGGTCAATCTCTTAAGTAGCGAACGCAAGCCGAAATTAATGTGCACAAGAGTAGTGAGAGAAAAAGAGGGGAAAAAGAGAGACATCCAAAAACGGGTGATGAAATAGGTCATTTATAAGGCCATATCAGAGGAGCTAACTATGCATGCCAATTACCATGGGAGCAGCTCTACTCATCCTGCGTCTGTGTGCTGGGCCATGCAATATTTGCCTCAGCGAGAATGTATGCAAAATTCAAGCTACTTAGTTATTTTACGCGCACTTTGAGCTAAAACAATGCCAGCCTCATTAAGGATGCGGTGGTGGGTGGTGGGTGGGGTGTGTGTGTGTGTGTGTGTGTGTGTGTGTGTGTGTGTGTGTGTGTGTGTGTGTGTGTGTTCCATGATAAAGTGGCTTGAACTCAGTCAAGTAGTACCCACCCCTTTGCCCAGATTTGCTTCTCGAGCTTCTCTGCTCGCGCTGTCCCTTTTTTCATGCAGTTCATTCATAAATTCCGCGTCAGCTCACAACTCATTAGGCACGACTACACACACACGTAGACGCAGACTCGTCTGTGGCGTAAAAATAATCTATGCCTGTGTGTTTTTCGGCTGTAAGTGTGTGTGTTTCCACCTCGCGTTGCATCATCTTTGAGGTGGTCGCCCCGTTACATGTGTGCGCATCTCTCTGCCAAATATATTATAAGCAAAAGTCCTTGACGCTCCATTGAGTGAAAAACTCAAGCCCACACACACATACGAGTGCATAACAAGTGGGAGAGAAAGAGAAAGACTGTGTGAGAGTGAAAGAGAGAGACGAAAAACCAAACGCGCAATTGACCTCACAGTTACTCAGCCTGAGTTTTTTGGATGACTAAGAGCTTCGCTCGGCATCCACACACACACACACACACACACACACACACACACACACACACACACACCCACCCACACACACACACACACCACCACACACACACACACACACACACACACACACACACACACACACACACACACACACACACACACACACACTCACAGACACACACAAAGACACACACTCTCACACACACACACACAAAAACACACACACATATACACGCACACACACACACACACACACACAGCCAGAGGCCATTATACTAAAAAAAATTGGCGAAACTTCGTACGCTGACATGATGCGTACGCTAAAAGCCGATCCCAACCTAAGTGACTTTGAAAAACAGGTTAAAAAGATCCGAAGGACCCAAAAGGGCGAGCTACTGCTCGAGGTAGAGGGCAAAGCCTCTGCCAGCGTCCCGGCTTTCAGAGAAATGATTGAGGAGACCCTCAAAGAAATGGCTGCGGTACGCACGGGGGCGCAGAGAATGGCGCTAATATGCAGTGGAATGGATGAGGCAACAACAGCGGAGGAACTCCAAAGTAGTCTCGCCTTCCAATACCAAATGCATACTTGTAAAGCCAGAGGATGTTAGCGGGTGGCGCAAAATGAGGGATGGAACTCAGTCAGCAACAGTGACGTTATGCACGAACGATGCAATAACGGTTCTCAAACGGGGTTCGGTAACCGTAGGATGGTCACGGTGTCGCATCGTTCAGGACGATCGCCCAATAAGATGCTTCAGATGCCTAGAATTTGGCCACCGGTCTTACAGCTGCAACTCAGTCGATCGCTCGGAGTGCTGTCTTCGGTGTGGCGAGCATGGTCATAAGGCAAAGGGCTGCGCAGCGCCACCAAGATGCCTTATCTGTAGCAACGACGTAGATAAGAACCATGCGACAGGCAGTTTCGCATGCCCTACCTACAAAGCCAGCACCAAAAAAGAAGCCAATAGCCGCCAAAATGATGTTAGATCTTATTAACATCATTCAGCTCAATGTCAACCATTGCGCAGCTGTGCAGAACCTTTTGGCTCAGACAGCGAGGGAGCGCAATGCTGACGTACTGCTCCTGAGTGAACCATACCTTCCGGGTGTAGGTAACTCAGTGGTGCTCGATGAACTAGGTAAGGCGGCTATCAAGTGTCACACTAGCCTATCTGTGGAAGAGAGCGAAAACATACCAATGCGCGGCATCGCGCACTTCTACAGCTGCTATGCTCCACCTAGCGACAGCCCGGAGCAATTTGAGGACTTGCTTAGAAAGCTTGTTGACCATGCAAGAGGGCGCAGACCAGCAGTCATAGGAGGTGATCTCAATGCCTGGGCCAATGAATGGGGCAGCCGGACTTCCAACACAAGAGGGCGCGCAGTGATTGAGGCCATGAACTTGATAGACCTCGTATTACTAAACGACGGCCTCAAGCCGACCTTTAATAACGACAGAGGCTCGTCTTGCATCGATGTCACCTTTGTCAGCAGTGTCCTAGTGGCCAACGCAAACTGAATGGTGCAAGAGGACATAACCCTGAGTGACCACAACCTGATCACGTTCCGGGTACAAACAAGGAGACCGATGCCCAGACAGCGGAGATGGGCTCTAGGGCCAGTATGGAACACCAAAAAACTGGATAAGGATATGTTGGCCTACCAGATTGAATCCATGGAGACCACAAATGGATACGCGGAGACCAAGGTGGCATCGCTTATGAGCATGCTCAAAGCAACATGCGACGCAGTGATGCCGAGAAAAACAAACGCGAAACGCAAGCTGGTGGAGTGCCTCTCTAAGGGCGAGAAGACAAGCGCAGCGATCCAGAGGACGACCGCACCACGTCCAATGCACGGAAGCATACAAAGCGAAGCGAGCCGAGCTCAAAAACAGCATATCTGCAGCAAAGGCAAATGCATTTAAGGACCTGCTTGCAAGCGTTGACGAAGACCCCTGGAGTATTGCCTACAAAAAAGTCCGGAAAAAACTTAATGTCGCTGGTGGAAGTACCCCTCAGGACCCAGCCGCACTGGCCAGCATCGTGTCGGAGCTATTCCCAAGCCAAGACACGTTATGGCAACCCGCTCTACAAGCCCCCCGCCTCCGATTTTCCGTGTATCACAGCATGCGAAGTCGTCGAAGCAGCGAAGAGGATCAAGCCGAACAAAACTCCCGGCATTGATGGTATTCCTGGGCTAATTGTTAAGGCCGCTGCCACCGCAAGACCCGAGGTCTTCAGAGAGGTTTTTCAACAATGTCTTCTGGACGGAGTCTTCCCCAAGCGGTGGAAGACAATGAAACTTGTCCTTCTGCCAAAAGGCAAGGAGCCTGCAAACGCAGCAGGCAGCTACCGCCCCTTATGTCTCCTGGACATTGTGGGCAAACTGTTTGAGCGCATTCTATACACACGCATAGAAGCCATCTCCGAGAGCCCCACAGGCCTTCAATGCCAACAGTATGGCTTCCGTAAAGGGAAGAGCACGCTCGATGCCCTCACAGCCGTAACTGAAATAGCGAAGAACGCACTTGACGGCGACCGATGGCTAGGCGGCAGTAAAAAGTACTGTGCCATCATCACGCTCGACGTGAAGAACGCGTTTAATTCAGCGAGATGGCCCAATATCCTCGGCGCAATGCGTAACATGGGCATACCCGATTATCTCCGAAGCGTAGTTGGCAACTACTTCAGGGAACGCACGCTGTTGTATGTTACTGAAGCTGGTCCAAGATGCCACCAAGTCTCTGCAGGTGTTCCACAAGGGTCGGTACTTGGACCGATCTTGTGGAACATCATTTATGATGGGATCCTGAGGATTAGCAAGCCCCGAGGCGTGGAGCTACACTGCTTCGACGACGTTGCGGTAACAGCGGTGGCCAAGACAATACCGGAGCTCCAGGACATCAGTAACGTGGCGATCAGGGCGATCACCGATTGGCTTGAGAAAGTCGGCCTAGGAATTGCGGCACAAAAGACGGAGTTAGTTCTGTTGAGCAGCAGAAAAAGAATCGAAAGCATGCAGGTCGAAGTGAAGGGAGAAATAATCACTTCAGCAGGAGCGTTGAAGTACTTGGGAGTCCTAATAGACCGTAGGCTCTCCTTTAAGGACCATGGCACTGAGACTAATCAGAGGCTTTTCAACCGTTTCGGATGACGCAGCGCATGCTCTTTCAGGCATTATACCCATTGACCTGGAGATAAAGGGACGAATCGAGTGGATTCGTGGAGTCTGGCAGTCTAGGTGGCAAGAGTCGCAACGTGGGCGATGGACGTACCAGCTTATCCCTGACCTATCGGAATGGGCAGAGTGTGAGCACAAAGAGGTGGACTACCACATGACCCAGTTCCTAACGGACCATGGTTGTTTCCGAGGGTACCTGTCTAGGTTCCACCATGTGGATACAGCGCAATGCTTATTTTGCATAAACGCGGTGGAAACAGCAGAGCACATCCTCCTGCACTGCTCCAGGTTCGCTGTGGAGAAGGTCCAACTGGAGTCGCTCGCTGGTGTACCTCTCAGCCCAAGAGGCCTGATTGCCGCTATGTTGGCGAACAAAGACGTTTGGAATGGGGCTCACGATATTATAGTCCGCATGATGAAGCGTGTCCGCAAGGACGAGATGGCCAACAGGAATGGCGGATGAGGAGTACTCCCGTGTGGTGACGTCGTAAAGGGCCACCAAAAAGTCAAGGAAGGAGCGCCATGCAACAACACAGCGCACAAGTAGAGGGAGTGCGATTTAGCATCACATCCTGCTCACCGATGAAATACTTTGACTGGCAGTCCCGGTGAGCATGTCAAGGACAGGAGAAGGAGAGAGGTTTTTGTTTAGTACGTAGGCGTAACTCTACTTGGAGATGGTATCTTTAGAAGATTACACACATACATACGCTCACACACACACACACGCACACATACATACACGCACACACACACACACGCACACATACATACACGCACACATACATACACGCACATATACATACACACACACACACACACACACACATAGGAGAGAAATCTACCACGAAAATAGCAAGACGTGTTTTTTGATAGTGAAGAGTTTTTTCCTGTGTTTCTGCGGTTTTTTTGCCCAGAACCCTGACCTGAAAGAGCAAAGTGCTTGGTCAAAGTCTGCTGCATTGGTGGCAATACTCACTGCGAGGTTCTCCGGGTTCTGGAATCCTAATCGGGAGTCTTTTCCCAGGTCATATCACTGCGCTTATTGGTGGCGGGGGCGAGGAGAGCGCCGCGAGGGCTGAGTGAAGGTGAAAATTTAATTTTCACTCAACTTTTCCTCGCTTTCTCCTTTTCCTAAGTCACGCCATTGTGGCCGGCGGAGAACATCAGCTGACAGCGCTGCCAACCTACGTCAGTAAGCGATCGGACCTGAGTGGCGTTGCCAGATCAACGGCATCGCCAGGGCTGCTCGATCAGTTGAGCGCGTAATTCAGATATTTAATTTGAATTTTATATTTTTATAAATATCTATATTTATAAATATTTATTTATAAATATATATTTATATTTATATAAAAATCACGCAAATTTAAATTTAAAATTTGGCGCTCTACGTACGCATAGGGTAAGTTGTTGACACCTGCCAATTAATGGACGGTACAACGGGGGGCATTGCCCCCGACGACGTGGCGGACCCATTCAAACGAAGCGCCAGAATGTCCAGGTCCCCCACAAGAGGAGCGGGAATAACGGAGCGAGGAGTTGAAATCCCAGTTCCAGCGGCCGTGAGCGTAGCGCAAGCCGTCTCCCAGACGCTGACTTCAATACCCAGCATCAGTGATGTTATAGTAGGAGAGAACTTGGCCCCCTCAGTACCGCCAGCGACCAAGAAGAAGATCTCCGATCTCATCAGCGTGCCGACCCAAAAAGCCTCAGCGAAAACCCCGCCTGTTTCGCCGATTAGGCCACTAGACCTGTCGGCCTACAAAAACGAGGACCTGCGCAGCATTTTGGGCATTTTGGAACGGAAAATAACGGTACTGTTATCAGCCTTTGAAACGCAGCGCCACGTCACCCGGGAAACTAAGGGGGTAATTTTGGAGATGGCAGCTCTAAGTGCCAGAGCAATCCAGCTGCAGGATGCCATCGCTAAGGTGGCCCCAACGAAGAGCACGGCAACCCAGACGGAAGCGCGACTGCAACCAGCGTGCACCCCGGCAGCCAGCAAAAAGAGCGCCCCAGTGAAGCCTGCCCCGAAGAAGCTTCCCGCTAACAAGGATGTGACATTGCAGACGTCCAAAATTAAGGAGCCACTTCCGCCCAGCTTCGCGTCCGTAGCCAAAGAGGGTAACAAAAAGGCGGAGTGGACTAAGGTGGCACCTAAACGACTACGCAAAAAGCCGGAGGCGATAATAATTAAAAAGACGGGAGAAATTTCATACTCGGACATGCTCCGTAAGCTCAAAGCCGACCCGAGCCTGACAGAACTTGGCAGTCATGTCAAGAAAATCAGGAGGACCCAATAAGGCGAGTTGTTGCTCGAAGTGGAGGGAAAAGTTTCTGCAAGCGTGCCCAAATATAAAGGAGCGATCGAGGAATCCCTCAGGGAAATGGCTGCGGTCCGCACGGGCGCGCAGAGAATGGCGCTAACCTGCAGCGGCATGGATGAGGCGACGACAGCAATGGAGCTCTACAACTGCATGGCCTCCCAATTTGAAGGTATTCAGCTGAAGCCAGAAGATGTGCGGGGGATGCGCAAAATGCGAGATGGGACCCAAGTGGCGACGGTTACGATTAGCGTTAACGACGCAATAGGCGTCCTAAAAAAGGGCTCGGTAACCGTTGGCTGGTCTCGCTGTCGCATCATTCAAGACACACGCCCCACAAGATGCTATAAATGCCTGGGTTACGGTCACAGGGCCATCAACTGTAAGGAGCCTGACCCCTCGGACTGCTGTCTTCGGTGCGGCGAACGTGGGCACAAAGCGAAGGGCTGTGATAATCAGCCGAAATGCCTGATCTGCAACAGCGATGTAGACAGAAATCACCCGACAGGTACTTATGCATGCCCTACCTTCAAAGCGAGCACAAAAAAAGGAGTCCTGAGTCGCCGTGATGATGATTAACATCTTCCAGCTAAATGTTAACCACTGCGCAGCTGCACAGAGCCTCCTGTCCCAGACAGCGAGAGAGCGCAATGCTGACATCATGCTTCTGAGCGAACCGTACGCCCCTGGTGCGGGAAACTCAGGAGTGCTCTTCGACTCCACACGTAAGGCGGCAGTCATATGCTGCAGAAACCTCTACATAGAGGAACAGGAAAGCGTGCCTATGCGTGGCATTGCGTACGCTAAAGTTAAGGGTGTTCACCTATATAGCTGCTACGCCCCGCCTAGTGACAGTCCGGACCTCTTTTAGGAATTGTTAAATACTTTAATTCACTACGCTAGAGGGCGCAAGCCTGTAGTCATTGCAGGTGACTTCAACGCCTGGGCAATAGAATGGGGAAGCCGGATATCCAATCTCAGAGGACGGGCCGTTATCGATGCCATGAACCAGCTGGATCTGGTGCTGTTGAATGACGGCGGCAAGCCGACGTTTAATAACGACAGAGGTACATCATTCATCGATGTCACCTTTGTCAACAGAAGCCTAGCCCCCACTGCTAAATGGACAGTTCAGGAGGACGTAACGCTGAGCGATCATGCCCTAATTACATTCAGCGCGCGCACGTCGTGCATCACACAACGACAGGCAGGGAGTACTCTTGGGCATGCATGGGACATCAAAAAACTTGACAAGGACATTCTGGCTTTCAACATCGAACAAATGGTGCTTACAAATGGACATGCGGAAACCATGGTGGGGGCGCTCATGAAGATGCTGGAAGCTGCATGCGATGCAGCGATGCCGCGTAAGAAGCAAAGAAGTAAACGCAAACCTCCGGTCTACTGGTGGAACGGCTCTCTCAACCAGCTACGCTCGGAATGCTTCAGGGCAAGGAGACAGGTGCAACGAGCCAGAGGTCACTCTCAGCACTCAGATCTACATGAGAGGTACAGATCGAAACGTGCGGAGCTCAGAAATGGCATTGCTGCTGCCAAAGCAAATGCTTTTAAAGAGCTGCTGGTGAGCGTAGACGATGATCCGTGGGGTCCCGCCTACAAATTGGTTTGCAATAAGCTGAAAGCCGCTGAAGGAGGCACTCCACAGGACCCGGCTCTATTATCAAGCATCGTGGAGGAGCTATTCCCAGATCAGGATACGCTATGGCAACCCGCACAAGAAATCCCTGTCCCCGACTTCCCGTGTGTCACTACATGCGAGGTCATCGAGGCGGCAAAGAGAATTAAGCCCAACAAAGCCCCAGGTCTCGATGGCATCCCAGGCGTCGTAGTTATGGCTGCCGCAAATGCCAAGCCTGAAATCTTCAGGGACACCTTTCAACAGTGTCTGATAGATGGTGTCTTCCCTTCTCGCTGGAAGAACATGAGGCTGGTATTGTTGCCGAAAGGTAAGGCTACATCTAATGCTGCAGGCAGTTTCCGCCCACTATGTCTGCTGGATATTGTGGGAAAGCTCTTCGAACGCATCCTATACACCCGAATTGAGCTGATCACTGAGAGCCCCGATGGCCTACAAAGACACCAGTATGGCTTCCGGAGAGGAAAAAGCACTCTAGACGCTCTCACTGCCATAAGAGATCTGGCCAAGTCCGCCCTTGATGGTGACCGATGGCTAGGTGGCAGCAAGGAGTACTGCGCCATCATCACGCTAGACGTGAAAAATGCCTTCAATACGGCGAGATGGCCAAACATCCTTGGGGCCATGCGCAACATGGGTATTCCTCGTTACCTCAGGATCATTATTGGCAGCTACTTCAGGGACCGTATACTATGGTACGATACTGATGGCGGGCCAAGAAAACACCACGTCACCGCAGGTGTCCCACAAGGGTCGGTACTTGGTCCAATACTGTGGAACATAATGTACGACGGGATATTGTCCATCAGCAAGCCCAGTGGAGTGGAGCTACTCTGCTTTGCTGACGACGTGGCAGTAGCAGCGGTTGCCAAAACTATTCCGGAGTTACAGGACAAGAGCAATGCAGCGATTAGCTCAGCTATTAGCTGGCTGGAGAATGCCGGTCTAAGCATCGCTGCGCACAAGTCCGAAGTAGTGTTGTTGAGCAGCAGAAAGGCCGTCGAGAGTATACGTGTCGCGGTCAAAGACGCTCAAATAGAGTCTGCTGGATCCCTGAAGTATCTGGGTGTTCTTATTGACCATAGACTGTCATTCAAGGAGCATGCGAGATACGCCAGTAGGAAGGCAGCGATGACAGCAGCAGCACTGGCAAGACTCATGCCAAATATAGGTGGACCCAGGATGCCGGCCAGGAGGCTGCTAGTGGCAGTCGCGAAATCATCGCTTCTATACGCTGCCCCCATCTGGAGGAGTGTCACGAATAGAGTGACTTACCTGGACAGCGCGCGTGCAGTATCACGGACCCTGGCTCTTAGACTGATAAGAGGATTCAGAACAATTTCGGAAGATGCAGCTCATGTCCTCGCGGGCATCCCCCCGATTGATCTTGAGATAGAAGCCCAATACCTGTCTCGAGAAGGTGTTAACGGTGAAGAGATCATTGTCTGGCTTTATGGGGTGTGGCAGACTAGGTGGCAACACTCACAACAAGGGAGATGGACCTACCAGCTGATTCCAGATCTATCCGAGTGGGCAGGGTATGAACACAAAGTGCTGGACTATCACTTAACCCAGTTCATCACCGACCATGGTTGCTTCCGGGGTTACCTCTTCAGGTTTCGCCATGTGGACTCAGCCCTGTGCCTGTTCTGCAACGACGTAGCCGAAACAGCGGAACATATCCTAATGCACTGCACTAGGTTTCGTACAGAAAGGGAGATACTGAAGACTCTTGCTGGAACTCCGCTCAGCCCGAGAAGTCTAATGCGCAATATGCTGGCGGACAAAACCGTGTGGGAGAGGGCTCATGGCATTATAATAGGCATGATGAAACGTGTTCGCATCGATGAGACGGTCAGCAGACCCGTTGGATAAAGGAGCACTCCCGTGTGGTGGCGGACCAAGAATACCACCTCAGCGGGCTCGGCTTGTCGTAAAAGGCGACTAAAGAGTTAACGAAGAAGCGTTACACAGCAACGCACCAAGAGAGGGACTGCGACCGGGCACCACATCCTGCTCACCGAAGTAATACCTTGATTGGAAGTACCAGTGAGCGAAGCAAGGACTGGAGAGCATACGGAGGTTTTTGTTTAGTACGTAGGCGTAACTCTACTTGGAGAGTTATGAATCGTGCATACCATCTACGGACGGTGGATGGTATCTTTCGAAGATCTTATTTTCCTGCCGTATTTGCAATAAAAAAAAAAAAAAACACACACACATACATACGCACACACACACACACGAGTTAATTCCCGCTCAAACTAGACGTGTTTCTAAACGCTGCGCGATTTTGATCTATTTCTTACGACGGTGCTGTTAGAAATGGTGGAGAAGCGCACAAAGCTGCATCCCTTTCTTTTGCTTCGGGATCACAAAGTGGTCAACGCGGAAATAAGTACTTATCGGTATAATTTACTTTTATTAACAAACAATTGTCGCGGGAGGCCCGGCTGACCAAACAGCTGACAGCGCTGCCAACTGATCGCGAAGTACGCGTGGGTGGCCCAGCTGATAGTGCTGCCAGCCGATCGCACAAACCGATTGGCGTTGCCAGACATACGGTGCTGCCAGACTCTGTCCGTTGGGCGCGTAACGTAAAAATTTAAATTTGAATTTAAATTTAAATCTAAATTTAAATTTGAATTTGAAGTTTAAATTTTGGAGTGGACTACGCCTGCAAAGCGCGATACGGCAACAACTTTGCTCTTTTATTTGGAGTGGACCTAATTTTTAAGGGAAAAGGCATAAAGGCCGCGGACAGGCTAAATATCAACCTCTCACCTTAGCGGTGCCAAAGAAGAGGCTCTGGTGTCCGAGAAGAGGCGGAGCAAAAAATCCCCCAACGGTCAAACGCCTAGAAGAAATCCGTGGCCAGCGAGGGACCCCTTTAAATTAGGTGCTCCAAATTCATTTAGAGCAAGTTTAGCCGTAAATCAGAGCTTTAATGGATAGTCCAGCTGGGGGCATCGCCCCCAATGACGGAGACCCGTTTAGAAGCAGCTCCAGGACGATGAGGTCCCCGAGACCGACGCCGACGCCCCGTTCCCGGCGACAACGGACCCAACAACGCCACTGGACAATGTGGCTAGTAAGGAGAGCTCGACGTTTGAGCAACTTGGAGAGAAAATAAGAGCGCTGAGTCAAATGCTACTAGGCAGACGTTCGATCCACCAGCCAATGAGGGACTTGGTCGACAGCATACTCGGCCTGTATGTCGCAGTAGACGAGGAACAAAGCCGTTTTGCATTAACAAGGAGGACGATTACGCCTCCTACCCAGAGATGCTCCCCGAGGGAAGGAAAGCGCTCCCGAGACGACAGAGGCGAGCTTTTGTCACCTCCCCCCGGCCCTAAGAAGTCCAATGGCAAGACGGCAGTGAGACCAACCGCCATAATAACGCAGACAACGCCTGCAGTAATCGCGAAGGAGAAAACACCGCGACAAGATAAAGAACCATGGAAGAAGGTCGAGAACACCAAAAGCCGAAAGAAGACGCTAAAACCAGATGCCATCGTCGTCAAGGGCAAGGAGGGAGCCTCGTATGCCGAGATCCTGCGTTCTGTTAAGACGGAGCCTAAGCTTAAGAGCCTTGCGCTGCAGGTTAAAGGCATCCGGAAAACGGCCAAGGGCGAGCTACTCTTTGAGCTCAAAAGGTCAGCCGATCCCAACACGAGAACCTTTCAAGAAGCGGTGCGGGCATTTCTGGGCCCCGAGACAGAGGTGCGTTCACTCACCGAAATGGCAACCCTGGAGATCAAAGATCGGGACGAGGTCACAACGACGGAGGAACTCTTGGAAGCCCTGATCACGCAGTTCGGCGAAATCGGTGCATTGCCAACTTCGATTGTCTCCATCCGCAAATCATACGGAGGCACCCAGACGGCAATCTTGAAGCTCCATGCCGACAAAGGAGAGAAACTTGCCAAGGAGGGCAAGGTCCGAGTCGGTTGGGTCATCTGCCGTATTCGGCGCAAAACGCAGCCGCTGAGATACTTCAAGTGCATGGAGTTCGGCCACATTGCCAGCCGCTGCATGGGTGAAGACTGCACTGGTCTTTGCTACAAGTGCGGCGAGAAGGGACACAAGGCAATGAGCTGTTCAAACAGACACAAATGTATCCTATGCACCAGGAAGGGAGAAAAGGAAACTGACGATCCAGCCAACAGCAGCCGATGCCCATACATGGCAGCAGCGCAGGCTCGACGTATCCAGCAATGACGAGGATTTACGAACTTAACCTCAACCACTGCGAAGCAGCGCATGACCTGCTAGAGCAATCGGTAAGAGCGAGTAATATTTACGTTGCCATACTGAGCGAGCCGTACCGCAAAAAATCCCCCAATACGTGGGCTGAGGACCACCTCGAAAAGGCGGCGGTATGGAGCTGCGGTCAGCCTGCAGCACAGCCACTGAAAGTTCTCCAAGAAGAAGGGTTCGTGCGCACGAAGATGTACGGACTGTACATCTACAGCGTGTACCTGGCACCCTCAATGCCCATGGATTGCTACATGCGCGCCCTGGACAGGCTAGTAGCAGACGCACGAAGCAAGTCGCCATGCCTGATAGCCGGGGATTTTAACGCCTGGGCAATCGATTGGGATTGTCCAAGTACTAACAGCAGAGGTCAGGCTGTAACGGACGCAATGTCCACACTGGATGTCGTCCTACTGAACCATGGAGCCCGCCACACCTTCTCGACGGGCAATGCTGGGTCAATTATTGATTTGACATTCTAGTAGCCTGGCATCGAACACCACCTGGACCCTGCGCGAGAACTATACGCACAGCGATCACCTGGCGATTGTTATAGAGGTCCGAACTCGAGCACACCAGATGCTCATGCCAAGAAAAAGACGCTATAAGAGAGAGCATACTCGGCGACTTCAATAGCAGAGGCAATGCCACGGCCAGAACCGACCAGCTCATGGCACATATAGTGAGAGCGTGTGATGCCTCAAGCGCCGCCCAGTCCATTGGTGGAACGACAACATTAAAAGGGCACGGTCTGACTGCTTTCGAACAAGACGGGCTTACCAAAGGGCTCTTAGACGCAGCGACCCGAGATCAGAATCGTTCAGGGAGCAACTCAGAGTCAAGAGGTTAGTAGTCAAACGCCTAATAAAGCACAGCAAGAGGAGAAGCTTCCTGGAGCTGTGCGACAAAGCCGACGCGGACCCCTGGGGAATGGCGTATAAGCTGACGATGAAGAGGCTGCACGCATTCAGAGCGCCGACCCCAGCGTGCCCGACGCTAATGCAAGCAATTGTCAGGCACCTGTTTCCAGAGCATGGATTGGTCCCAGGAAGGACCCACCAAACCAACGTGGATTGCCAATTCAGCGAGGTTACCACGGATGAAGTCGCAAGTGCCGCTCGGAGAATCACGACAGGAAGAGCCCCGGGCTCAGATGGGATTCCTAGTGCGATAATAAGGATTGCCATGGAACGGCAGCCAAGCTACTTTGCGGACGTGTTTAACGCATGCATAAGGGAAGGAGTGTTCCCCAAGCCCTGGAAGAGACAGGAGCTCGTTCTGATCCCAAAAGGAGGTAAACCACCAGAGGATCCATCCGCCTACAGGCCAATCTGTCTGCTGGACACTGCTGGGAAAGCATTGGAGACAATCCTATGCGACCGTCTCAACATTGAGATTGACGAATGCGGAGGCCTGTCACCACTCCAATTCGGCTTCCGAAAGGCACGGTCCACTACGCAGGCCATCCAAGTGGTAACGAACTTGGCAGAGAAAGCGATAGAGGGCAGAAGATGGCTCTGGGGGACTAAGCAATATTGCCTGGTGGTCACCCTCGATATCCGGAATGCCTTCAATTCCGCCAGATGGGACAGAATTATGGATTCACTTACCGCCAAGGGAATCAACCGCTACCTGATTGGGATGATGAGAAGCTACCTCGAGGGAAGAGTGCTCCACTATAGGACCAGTGCAGGAGAGTCGACGTACCGTGTCTCCAGTGGAATCCCACAGGGATCAGTACTGGGTCCAACATTATGGAACCTGATGTACGATGCGATCCTGAGGCTAGCCCTGCCAGAAGGAGTGAAGATCGTGGGCTTCGCGGACGACGTGGCTATCGTAGCCGTTGCAAAGCAACTGCATGAAGTCCAGGAGATGGCCAACTCAGCCATCAGGATGGCGCGAGCATGGCTCTCCCAAGCGGGTCTTTCCTTAGTGGAGCAAAAAACAGAGGCGGTACTAATCAGTTCGCGGAAAAGGGTGGAGATAGCTAGCATCATAGTTGGCGACACAACTGTATGCTCGCGACCCTCACTTAAGTACCTTGGAGTGGTTCTGGACCATCGGCTCAGTTTTAAGGACCACATGTCCCACACAGCACGGAAAGCGGCAGTAGCATGCACGGCACTGGCAAAAATCATGCCCAACACAAGGGGACCGAAACAGCTGAGGAGACGACTTCTGACGTCCGTTGTCTAGTCCATAACGCTGTATGCTGCAACCATATGGGCAAAGGTAACAGCGAAGAAAACGCATACAAGAGCGATTCGGGCGATCTACCGAGTGTGCGCCCTCAGGATAGCATGCGGCTTCCGAACTATCTCGGGTGAGGCTGCGCATGTGATCGCCAGCATGCCACCCTTTGACCTTCTAGTCGAGTCAAGGGTAGCGGCGATGAGGAACCAAGATACTGGTAATGACTATGGTAGTCATACCACGATGGCAAGATACATGGTCGGTCTCCCAGAAGGGCAGCTGGACGCGACGGCTTATCCCGCAAATCGAACCCTGGATTGGAAGGAAGCATGGGCAAATAAACTTCTACTTGACCCAGTTTCTAAGTGGACATGGCTGCTTTAGAGCCTACCTGCACCGCTTCGGTCATAGCGAGGATTCCATATGCGCGACCTGTGGTGCAGATGCCGAGCACGACATATTCGTGTGCCCTCGATTCAACAGGGTAATTTATGCGGTGGAGGAGGCGTTCGGGGAGACACCAAACCCGGAAACCTTGTGCCGAACATGGTGGCCTGCAGGAAAAATGGGATACTGTGAACGCGATGGCATGTAGCGTTATGGTGCAGCTGAGGCGAGAGGAAAGGATCCGAGCAGATGCGAGCCTCTAAGGCTATACTCCCCCCTGTTGTAATGCCTAACGGCGGGGCCAGGAGGGAGTAAGAACGGTGTTTCAACAACAGGCTACGGCCTGGTGTCACAAAGACCACTTGAAGTACTGCGGTGCCTCAACGTCTTTTTTAAAAAAGAAAAACAACATACACGCACACACACACACACGCACACATACATACACACACACACACGCGGATGCAAATCTACCACGAAAATAGCAAGACGTGTTTTTTGATAGTGAAGAGTTTTTTCCTAAAGGGAAAAGCTTCTGCAAGCCCAAATATAAAAGAGCGATCGAAGAATCCTTCAGGGAAATGGCTGCGGTCCGCACGGGCGCGCAGAGAATGGCGCTAACCTGCAGCGGCATGGATGAGGCGACGACAGCAATGGAGCTCTACAACTGCATGGCCTCCCAATTCGAAGGGATTCAGCTGAAGCCAGAAGATGTGCGGGGGATGCGCAAAATGCGAGATGGGACCCAGTCAGCAACAGTGACGTTATGCACGAACGATGCAACAACGGTTCTCAAACGGGGTTCGGTAACCGTAGGATGGTCACGGTGTCGCATCGTCCAGGACGATCGCCCAATAAGATGCTTCAGATGCCTAGAATTTGGCCACCGGTCTTACAGCTGCAACTCAGTCGATCGCTCGGACTGCTGTCTTCGGTGTGGCGAGCATGGTCATAAGGCAAAGGGCTGCGCAGCGCCACCAAGATGCCTTATCTGTAGCAACGACGTAGATAAGAACCATGCGACAGGCAGTTTCGCATGCCCTACCTACAAAGCCAGCACCAAAAAAGAAGCCAATAGCCGCCAAAATGATGTTAGATCTTATTAACATCATTCAGCTCAACGTCAACCATTGCGCAGCTGTGCAGAACCTTTTGGCTCAGACAGCGAGGGAGCGCAATGCTGACGTACTGCTCCTGAGTGAACCATACCTTCCGGGTGTAGGTAACTCAGTGGTGCTCGATGAACTAGGTAAGGCGGCAAGTGTCACACTAGCCTATCTGTGGAAGAGAGCGAAAACATACCAATGCGCGGCATCGCATAAGCTAAGATCAAAGGAGTGCACTTCTACAGCTGCTATGCTCCACCTAGCGACAGCCCGGAGCAATTTGAGGACTTGCTTAGAAAGCTTGTTGACCATGCAAGAGGGCGCAGACCAGCAGTCATAGGAGGTGATCTCAATGCCTGGGCCAATGAATGGGGCAGCCGGACTTCCAACACAAGAGGGCGCGCAGTGATTGAGGCCATGAACTTGATAGACCTCGTATTACTAAACGACGGCCTCAAGCCGACCTTAGAGGCTCGTCTTGCATCGATGTCACCTTTGTCAGCAGTGTCCTAGTGGCCAACGCAAACTGAATGGTGCAAGAGGACATAACCCTGAGCGACCACAACCTGATCACGTTCCGGGTACAAACAAGGAGACCGATGCCCAGACAGCGGAGATGGGCTCTAGGGCCAGTATGGAACACCAAAAAACTGGATAAGGATATGTTGGCCTACCAGATTGAATCCATGGAGACCACAAATGGATACGCGGAGACCAAGGTGGCATCGCTTATGAGCATGCTCAAAGCAACATGCGACGCAGTGATGCCGAGAAAAACAAACGCGAAACGCAAGCCCCCTGTTTACTGGTGGAGTGCCTCTCTACACCAGCTCCGTACGGATTGCCTAAGAGCGAGAAGACAAGCGCAGCGATCCAGAGGACGACCGCACCACATCCAATGCACGGAAGCATACAAAGCGAAGCGAGCCGAGCTCAAAAACAGCATATCTGCAGCAAAGGCAAATGCATTTAAGGACCTGCTTGCAAGCGTTGACGAAGACCCCTGGAGTATTGCCTACAAAAAAGTCCGGAAAAAACTTAATGTCGCTGGTGGAAGTACCCCTCAGGACCCAGCCGCACTGGCCAGCATCGTGTCGGAGCTATTCCCAAGCCAAGACACGTTATGGCAACCCGCTCTACAAGCCCCCGCCTCCGATTTTCCGTGTATCACAGCATGCGAAGTCGTCGAAGCAGCGAAGAGGATCAAGCCGAACAAAACTCCCGGCATTGATGGTATTCCTGGGCTAATTGTTAAGGCCGCTGCCACCGCAAGACCCGAGGTCTTCAGAGAGGTTTTTCAACAATGTCTTCTGGACGGAGTCTTCCCCAAGCGGTGGAAGACAATGAAACTTGTCCTTCTGCCAAAAGACAAGGGGCCTGCAAACGCAGCAGGCAGCTACCGCCCCTTATGTCTCCTGGACATTGTGGGCAAACTGTTTGAGCGCATTCTATACACACGCATAGAAGCCATCTCCGAGAGCCCCACAGGCCTTCAATGCCAACAGTATGGCTTCCGTAAAGGGAAGAGCACGCTCGATGCCCTCACAGCCGTAACTGAAATAGCGAAGAACGCACTTGACGGCGACCGATGGCTAGGCGGCAGTAAAAAGTACTGTGCCATCATCACGCTCGACGTGAAGAACGCGTTTAATTCAGCGAGATGGCCCAATATCCTCGGCGCAATGCGTAACATGGGCATACCCGATTATCTCCGAAGCGTAGTTGGCAACTACTTCAGGGAACGCACGTTGTTGTATGTTACTGAAGCTGGTCCAAGATGCCACCAAGTCTCTGCAGGTGTTCCACAAGGGTCGGTACTTGGACCGATCTTGTGGAACATCATTTATGATGGGATCCTGAGGATTAGCAAGCCCCGAGGCGTGGAGCTACACTGCTTCGACGACGTTGCGGTAACAGCGGTGGCCAAGACAATACCGGAGCTCCAGGACATCAGTAACGTGGCGATCAGGGCGATCACCGATTGACTTGAGAAAGTCGGCCTAGGAATTGCGGCACAAAAGACGGAGTTAGTTCTGTTGAGCAGCAGAAAAAGAATCGAAAGCATGCAGGTCGAAGTGAAGGGAGAAATAATCACTTCAGCAGGAGCGTTGAAGTACTTGGGAGTCCTAATAGACCGTAGGCTCTCCTTTAAGGACCACGCAACGTATGCAGCAGAAAAGCGGCAATGACAGCTGCAGCGCTGGCAAGAATTATGCCCAACGTGGGAGGACCCAGATTGCCGGCAAGGACTCTGCTTGCGGCGGTTACTAAGGCAACGCTGCTGTACGCTGCCCCTATCTGGAGCTGTGTTACAAGCAAAGTAACCTACTTGGCTAGTGCGCGGGCAGTATCACGGACCATGGCACTGAGACTAATCAGAGGCTTTTCAACCGTTTCGGATGACGCAGCGCATGCTCTTTCAGGCATTATACCCATTGACCTGGAGATAAAGGGCCAATGTCTAGCGCGAGAAGGAGTTAACCAAACAGAGATTCTCGAGTGGATTCGTGGAGTCTGGCAGTCTAGGTGGCAAGAGTCGCAACGTGGGCGATGGACGTACCAGCTTATCCCTGACCTATCGGAATGGGCAGAGTGTGAGCACAAAGAGGTGGACTACCACATGACCCAGTTCCTAACGGACCATGGTTGTTTCCGAGGGTACCTGTCTAGGTTCCACCATGTGGATACAGCGCAATGCTTATTTTGCATAAACGCGGTGGAAACAGCAGAGCACATCCTCCTGCACTGCTCCAGGTTCGCTGTGGAGAAGGTCCAACTGGAGTCGCTCGCTGGTGTACCTCTCAGCCCAAGAGGCCTGATTGCCGCTATGTTGGCGAACAAAGACGTTTGGAATGGGGCTCACGATATTATAGTCCGCATGATGAAGCGTGTCCGCAAGGACGAGATGGCCAACAGGAATGGCGGATGAGGAGTACTCCCGTGTGGTGACGTCGTAAAGGGCCACCAAAAAGTCAAGGAAGGAGCGCCATGCAACAACACAGCGCACAAGTAGAGGGAGTGCGATTTAGCATCACATCCTGCTCACCGATGAAATACTTTGACTGGCAGTCCCGGTGAGCATGTCAAGGAGAGGAGAAGGAGCGGAGGTTTTTGTTTAGTACGTAGGCGTAATTCTACTTGGAGAGTTATGAATCGTGCATACCATCTACGGTCGGTAGATGGTATCTTTAGAAGATTTCATTTTCCTGCCGTATATAAAATACAAAAAAAAGAAAAAAGAAAAACACACACACACACACACACACACACACACACACACACACACACACACACACACACACACACACACACACACACACACACACACACACACACACACACACACACACACACACACACACACACACACACACACACACACAGTACTATCTATGTAGGTATTTAGCCTTCTGCTCACTCGGTGTTGCCATTAGTATTTGCTAGTTATTTATATCCAAGCGTCCTAATTGAGTTTATTATTGGAGAAGCGGAATCTCATCTTTATGCCATACTTATTTGTTTATCGACTCTCGCAATCCTTTTGCAGCAGCAAACCCCAGACTCGCACATTAAAACCAGAGCTAAGCAGCAATTCAACGCTCACACTCATAGATACACACACACACACACAGACTCGACACTAATCTGCTACTTTCCTAGACGCTTTTACTACTGTGACGCAAGCACCTGCCAAAACAAACACACACACACACTCACAGACAAGCACAAAGAAAACTTGCTGCTGTCGTCAAACTGGCTGAATGGCACACCGACATGCACGCACACACACACACACAAATACAGACACAGTTACTGTTACAATTGGCCTGCTAAATGACTCCCTCTGCCGACGCTCTGCCCACTAGTTTTCCCTCGACTTACGCTAATGTAAATATTTTCTCTCTACGCTGCCGGCGTCGCTGGCAACGTTGCCGTCGACATCAGCATCGGCGTTGGCGTTGGCGTTGGCTTCGTCGCCATAATTATGTATGCAAGCGGCCGGGTGTATGCTTTAAAATCTGTCAGGCGGATGCTGCTGCTGCTGATGATGTCATAGTTTATTGATTTGCGCCTGCATGTGTGTGCACTAGTCGGTATGCACTAGTCGGTGTGCATGTGAGTGTGAGAGTGCCTAATTCCTGCACGTTGTCTGTTTATTTTTGGCGCTGCGCTACCTTAAAAGGCTAGTTTTCTGCCACACCAGCAAAGAAAAAGAAAACGAAAAAAATCAAATAAAGGAAGAAGTGAAAAAGGCAAAGGGAAAAAGTTTAGCCCCGCTCCTTTCAATTTTTATTTTTATACTCGCTACTCATAGAGTATAAGGGTATAAGTTATAATACCCTTCAAACCGAAAATGTATGTAACAGGCAGAAGGAGACACCTCCGACCCCATAAAGTATATATATTCTGGCTCAGGATCAACAGCCGAGTCGATATAGCCATGTCCGTCTGTCCGTCTGTCTGTCCGTGTGAAAACCTAGATCTCAGGTATTATAAGAGCTAGGTCTACCAACAATATGTGTTATTATTGCACGCTGATCAAGTTTATTTTGGATTTTGGCCACGCCCCCTTCCGCCCCATAAATCGAAAAAAACTGATTACAAGCGCAATTGCCATATTGTTCATTTTTGGTTTATATGATAACTATAGCTAGTCAAATGATCTCTGAAACAGCTTAACATTTTCCATAGCTGTAAGCAGCGCTGCTTGCAGCATTGTGCCGAATAGTGTGTGCGTGTACGGTGGTAAAATAGGTTACGGGTTCGAGTCCCACCCGCATCAAAAATTAAATATGTGCAAACAATTTTTTTTTATTTTAGATTTCGACTATGCCTAAATATTGTAAGTCCATGGCCTTTTACGTTCAAAATATGACTGTAGCCGTTATTTATTGTTCCGCAAATAATTTTGATGTACGAGCAGCTGGGTGGCGGATATATTACAGTCGAGCACACTCGAATGTAGCTTTCTTACTTGTTTTTTTTTTTTTGCAGCGCTTTCAAAAGTCGAGTCAATCCGGTTGTGGTCACATTTTCACTTGTTCATTAACAAATGTGCTCATATTCGCAGACACACATTGTGGGCGTGTGTGACATGGGCGAGGACGTAGCGGGGGCATGGGCGCTTATAGTTCATTTGCTTTTACCTAAATGCGCCGCATTTGCTTATGCAAATTGAGTTGCGGCTAATTAACTAAAACTGTCGCACACTCCAAAAACACGTCCATAAGCAACCCGAACACCAGCAGCAATGGCCAAATTTACATTTTGTCTGTGTCCCGCTATCTGTGTGACAATGTGACCTTGTGGTGAGAGGAAAACAACATATAGCAAACAGAAACCAATGTGGAATCCCAAAATGAAATCAATTTATCATAGACCTCCATTTAAGGAACTCCCTTGTATGTTCCAAACTACTGCAAAATGTCAAATGTGTCCCAAGCACCCTCTGGGTCCTTTTTGGGTTAACCCAATCCCAATAACAAAAGCGACAGCGACACAAACTAAGTGCAAACCCAGCAACAATAAACAGACAATAATACAAATCGCCCAGTTTTGAAAAAATGATTCATCTGCCACCTTACCGGAAATGCCGTTTAAACTGCCCGCGCTGAATATTTTGAACCAGTTTATTTCTTTAAAATGAGCGCGATCTGCCAATCAGTTTGTTTGCAGCAGCTGTTGAAATCAGTCGACCTCAGAAGTGTTCTGCGATTTTTACAATGCAAAAAAAAATTATACAAAGAGCTTGCATCAATACGATAACATCAAAAAAGTGAAGAAAATTGTGCTCGAAAATCGTCATAAAAGTGTTAGAAAGATAGCACATAGCTTAAACACCAGCTGCAAGACAGCTCGTTTGGTTTTGACGGATAATTTGGGCATGAGACGCGTCAATGGTCGGCTCCAAAAGAGATGAAATTCTTGCAAAAACACTAGCGATTTTAACGATTTTAAGACCAAAAACTCGCTAAATACCATCGATCAACCACCGTATTCACCGGATTTGGACCCATGTAACTTTTTTTGTTTCCAAAACTCAAGTAACCACTCCGTGGGACTCGTTTCGACTCGACAGAGGCCGTAAACGAAAATTCGCAGAGGGAACTAGGAGCGATCCCGGTCAGCGCCTACCAGGCATGTTTTGATGATTGAGAAAAAAGGGGGCTTATGTGATTCGCTTCAGAAGGAGCATTTTTTGAAGGCGATAAAATAAAAAAAAAAATAACATGAATAACTTCTCTGTTCATACCAGAGCTGAAAGCTAACAATACTTTTCAATACTTGTCCTAATAGTCGTAAATAATCGATTTGCGTGGGCGGTTGGCATGACATCAAAAATTGAAAATAAACTCAATCTTCCTATGGTATACAGAAACCTTCATTTGGTGTCTCTAGCTTTTGTAATAGTTGAGATCTAGACGATCAAACGGACAGACGGTCAGACGGACAGTGATGGCTAGTGATCCTGAGCAAAAATATATATAGTTTATGGCGTCTGCCACGTACAAGGTAACTGCTTCCACAGAAAACACACAAAGTGTTCGAGTCTTATCTCAATGCTGGAGTCCCCAAGGTAGTGTGCTGGACATGCAAGCACACGTAGTAACATATCTCGGCGTACACCTAGATGGACGCCTCACGTGACTCATATGAAGTTTAAAGCAGTCAATATTAACTGGCTTATTATTTACAACTCTCCCCGTAGGCTGGTATACAAAGTACTCCTCTACAATACCGTGCTGATACCCATCTGGATATACGGCTGTGAACTATGGGGAAATGCTTCAAAAACCAATATTGAAATTATACAGCGAGCTCAGTCAACGATTCTGTGAACTATCAAGCAAAGCTCGCCGCACACGAAAGTCCTCTCGCAAAGTCGTTTACGTGAATGCAGTCAGAGCCGACTGTATCGCATAGATTCTCCAGCTTAGCAAAGAAATCCTAGGGCCGTCTCTAACTAATACAATTATTTCAAATTTTAATTAATTTAAGTTATATAATAAGATTTGAATAATTATTGTAAGTCTCACAATAAGAGAAGATTCAATAAATAAATAAATAAAAATATTATATATAAATATTACTTTTGTTATTATTTGTTTTAGCCGATCAGCCCACACATAGTCTATACTGTATCGAATCCCTAGCCTGTCTGAGCCCTGCACCGGGCAGACAGCTCGTCGTTTTATCGTTTTGCTAGACTTTATGATCGGTTTCTTAAGGAATTTTTCACAGACAGCACGGCCGCAGCAGTGTCAGCGTCAGCAGGAGCAATGGCAGCAGAAGCAGGAACAGCAGCTGCCCACGCACATAACAGGATACCGACAGGACGCTGACGCATCCGACACGTATCCGCACACACCCACAGCAAGGGCCTATAACCGAGTTGCACCTAATTTGTGTAATATTTAACAGACATCGGCGGGCAGTGGCCCTGAAATAGACAAAGGCACGTCACGGGACATGGCATGCAGCAGGCTGGGCAGAGGAGTAAGACGATCGGGGGTCAGGGGTTGGGAGTCGGCGGTTGGCGGTCGCGACACAGATGTAAAGTAAGCGCATAGATGGCCATTCGAAGTTGTTACTCGAATTACAAATTAAATCAACAAAAGTGAAAACCAAAGGCGTGCGCGGACTGCCTCACACACGCGCAGCAAGGACATGTCGGTGAGCTGTTGTTTAAAGGTGTCTGTGTGTCTGTGTCCGTGCTCTGTCCGGCGGCAGCTACTGATGGTTGTCAGCAGGCACCCCTGGGGTGTTGTTACTAAATTAGTGGGAAAAACACACGTCGCACATGCACAGCACCATAAATTCTGAATGTGTGCGTGTGTTTAAGTGGTGTAATGATATAAAAATGCGACCATCAAGTAAATGCCGCAGTTTTCCATGGAAAAGGATAATGCGACAACAAGGAAGCTGTCTCACATTCTTCACGGCAGGCATTCCCACACACAAGCACGTACACACATGCATATACGTTAAGCACGCACGCAGTCACTCACAGCTACCGTTGGACAGGACACTTGCAGGACTCCTGCAGCTGAGTTCACACCGCAACGCCAGGCAAATGACGCGCAGCAGTAGCTACTGTCACTGTGTGTGCCTGTGTCCGTCTGTGTGTGCTTGCGTGTGTATATATGATCAATTTCAATGTAAACACTTGAAATAACAATTGTAATTTTCCCCACTATTGCAAAGTGTGAAATATCGCTCGAGGACAGATGATGATGTTATTGCGTCGTCAATAGGAGAGCGCACATACGAACACCCATACGCACTTACACACAATTGTTGCTTTTGCGCCCACTTTGTCGCTCTGTCTCCCTCTACCTTTCACTCTCATTTAATTAACCACAAAAAGTAGGCAGTATATGTAGGTCGAGGTGGGGAGCAGGTTAAGTTTTGCCACGTTCAATACGCATGCACGCACACAAACACACAAAAAAGAAAGTTTTAATAAAGAACAACAAGTGAAACAAGAATGGGAATAATACCAAGGGGAAATTGCGCAAACATGCACCTAAAATAAAAATTCATTGATTATCTTATTGAATTTGCCGAAACTTCCCATTCTAATCGACATCATGAAAAGTCATTTAAATACGCATGTAATTATACATATGCTGAAGGGCAAAGTTGATAGGTAAGAAGGGTAAGAGGCGGGGGAGGGGTGGGGTAATAACAGTTTGCAATCAAATTTGATTGGCTAATGGACTCAAAGTGGCCTGCGAATTTCCAATTGCCTTCGAGGAAAGAAGATAAACAACCCAGCGAAATCATTAAAGAGGGGAAAGAGAGAAAGAGATAGAGTATAATTATTACTGCCAGTGTTGGACGTTATATGAAATGAGCTATTGAGAATAACGTACTTGCAATAGAAAGGCATAGCCAAGAAAAAACAAAAACAAGAAAGAAAGGCTACCTTCGGCTCACCGCAGGTTTAATACCATTGCAGACATATATCAAAAATGTTTCACAGCGATATCTTGAAAATATAAATAATCGGCCGATAGGTTCAATGGCAGCTATACGATATATCGGTCCGATTTTGATAAAATTTGCACTGCATTTAATAGACATACTAAGAGTTATATCAGGAAAGTTTTACGGTGATATCTTGAAAAATGATTAAAGTCGGCCGATAGGTTCTATGACAGCTATACGATATATCTGTCCGATCCGGCTTGTTCCGAATTATTTACAGCGTGCAGCAATAAAAAGCATTTATACCAAGTTTAATCGAGATAGCTCTAAAACTGAGAGACTTGTTCGCGATTCAACAGACGGGCGGACGGACAGACAGACGGACAGACAGACGGACAGACAGACAGACGGACAGACAGACGGACAGACAGACGGACATGGCTAGTTCGACTCCCCTATTGATGCTGATATATATAGTTTATAGGGTCGGAGATGTCTTCGAAGGCTCCTCCCGTAATAGCAATTTAACATTTAAACAACTTAATCAATTCATATAATTCTGCACACTGAGTTACTAAGAGAGTGCGGGAGTGTGGATGTGGTGGTATGTGTGTGTGTGTGTGTATGTGGGTGAGTACGTGTGTGACAGTGACTGTCACAATGGCGTGACATAAAAATTTTTGTCATTAAACTTAAAAGTGATAATTAAAAATTAAAATTGATTACAAGGTAGCTACGACTTGAAGCGGGAAAAAGGAGGTACCTTCCCCTTTTGAAACCAAGTTTATTCCGTATTCATGGCTACCATCAAAACTTGTTATAAAGTTATTTAGCAAAGGTGGCGTTGATTACGTCGGCAACAGCCAAGAGATTAACGGTCTGTACAAGCCAAGTTCATTTTGAAGTGAGTGAGAAGGGGCAATCGAACAAAGGCAATTCCGGCCCGACTAATTTTGTAAATGCTATTGGAAATTGCCAAAAAGTTGGACGTCGTTCGTAGCCGGAATTTAGCCAGAATAGTTGTTGCACATTATAGAAGGACATTTCGCGCGATTCTTTGCGATATGACGTCAAAAACTTTGTCCAGCTTGTTGACGGATGATTTAGTGACAATCTATTAAACGATGCCTGATTCCTGATTGATGAGCACGACGGCCCACACGATGTGGCTAAAAGGGATTAAATTTCCAGCGAAGCTAAGCCCAACTGTGACTTACAAGTCTTTGAACTATGAATTATGCAAGCGCCAGACAGGTTCAACATGAGCATAACAACAAAAACTAGGCACACATCTATATATTTATATATATACGGCGACGAAAATAGAGCACCAATGGAGCGATTAGTGGAGGGAAGTTAGGGGGAGAACTAGCCACATTAAAATAAGTCATTAAACTCAAATAACTGAATCATGTTATATCCTAAACAAGAAAGAAAGGCTACCTTCGGCACGCCGAAAGTTTCATAACTTTGCAGTTACTCCAAATATTAAATCGCCCGATAGGTTCTATGGCAGCTATATGATATATCGGTACGACTTTAATAAAATTTGCACATCTTTAAATGGACATACTAAGGCATAGATTGCGAAAGTTTCTTGGCAATATCTTAAAAAATTACAAAAATCGGCCTATAGATTCTATGGCAGCTATACGAATGCACCAGAAACGAAGTTTTTGTGGAAGAGGAAAAATGATGGTTAAGCAGAAAAAAAATTTAGATGTAACTTGAAATTATTATTATTATTATTATTATTTCACGTGAAATGAAATAATAAATAAATTGTGATTGGGAAAGAGTGTAATAAAAGGTGTATATATAGAGAGATGTAGAGAATAAGTGAGCGAGAGAGACCGAAATTCCTTTACATTTATAATACCCGCTACTTCATACCGAAAATGTATGTCACAGGCAGGCATTTTCGACCCCATAAAGTATATATGTACATATATTCTGGCTCAGAATCAACTGCCGATTTTGACTGTGCAATAATATTGTAAGTCCATGGCCTTTTACAGTCAAAATATATAAGTCTAGCCGTTCTTTATTGTTTTGAAAATAATCTTTATGAACGAGCAGCTGTGTAGCGGGTAAATAACAGTCGAGTACACTCGACTGTATTTTTCTTACTTGTTTTTTTTTTTAGAGTATTTATATACATAAATCTTAAGATAATCAATTGATAAGTCGGATCAAAAATTCATCAAAAAGATTTTTAGATTTTAGAAACATTTTAAAGAGATTATCAAAAAACTCTATAACACTTTACGAGAGGTATACCGCGAAAGATGTGAATAGTTTGAGAACTATACTTATATACAAAAGTAACATGAATATATAAATCATTTTTACATATTCTATTGTATTTTATTTTTTGTCCTGGGGTGTATTTGACAAGTATGCATCTCACTTACCAATTTGTGGAACATCATATTGCCTCTGGCCGCGCGCAGTGCGCAGCATCAACTGGCTGGCAACGCTATGCGAGACCGGCGGCGACGTGTAGCCACCGCCAGCGGAACTGCCGCTGCCCGAACGCTTGTGATTTGATTGATGCATTGATTTCTGATCCGATTCCATCTTGTTCTCCTGTTGCTTGCCTAATTCCGCCTGCTGCTGTTTTTGTGCATCGCCAGCAACTGTTGCTGTCTGTTTCGATGCAGCTGCGTCGCCATGCTCATTTTTTTCGTTGTTGATCTTGCCGGAAGATGTGGAGAAGGAGACTGTGGAATCAGAGCCAGCGCCTGAGCGAGTGGTCGCCTTGAGGTGCATGCTGGCAGTGGCCTCCGAATTGGCCAGTGCCAACATGCCTCGCTGCTGCTTGAAGTGTTGTCCAAAAAAGTTGCGCGGCAGTTGAGGCTGCTGTTGCTGATTTGGTTTTTGCACCTGTTGCGCCCGCTTCCTTGCCCACTTCTGTTGCATCCATATGTTGTACAGGCCTGGATTATGTGTCTTCGCCCCAATCTGCTTGGGCGGAGCGTCGAGCTGCTCCTGCTCCTGCTCGAGCAGCTGCTGCAGCGTCTCAGGTGCGCCCAGATCCAGCTGTTCCGGCGTGCGATAGGGATTTTCAGGCAGTGTCTCCTCTTCCAGGCCATGATACTGATAGGCATCCAGCTCGCGCAGCAACTCATCCTCGCCAAGATGCGCTACATCCTCAGCTGTCGCCGGCTCCAACTCTGAGAAGTCATCGAAGTCACCAAAGCCGTGCAATGGTTCGTACAAAGTTTCCGCCTCCAGTTCGTGATCCGTTGAAGGTGGCTGCATTACACGTCCGTAGTCATATTTTACGGGTCGCCGCCCAAACTCGCGCAACTGTTCGTAGTCCTCATCGGCGGCCATTGGTGGCGGCGGCTGCTTCTGCACACTGCCAAACATGAAACCCCGCGCGGCCTGTTGCAGCAACGCCGGATAGTCGCCCACATCGAGATCCTCGCTGGGCTGCATCTGAATGCGACCCGCTATGATAGGTCGACCATGATGGCCCGCTGGCGCCGAGCCGCCAACGGGACTTTCGGCTGTCTGCTTGGCCAGGCCAAGCAGCATGAGCCGTTCGCGCTCCAATTGCGCCATATCGGCGATTTCCCTATTCAGCCGCCCTGTGGTGGCCTCGAAGGCAGCCGCCGCGGCGGAACGATGATGCCCCTCGGCCAGGCGATGACCGCCGCCAGGTGGCGCTCCGCCGCCCGCGTGCTGATGCTGCTGCTGTTGCTGGTGCAGCTGTTGTTGTTGCTGCTGTTGCTCCAAAAGTTGCTGCTGCTGTTGCAAGTGCTGTGGCTGCCAGCCAGAAACGGAGCTAGAGCTCAACTGCTGTTGTTGCTGATGCGACTTCTGCTGCTGCTGCTTCTCGCCGTTGCCACTCAGGTGCAGCGCGTAGAGGCCGCCCTGGATAAGCAACACGCAGACCAGAGTCTGTGCCAGCGAGAAGAACATTTTCTTTTTGTTGCTCTGGCGCAGTTTATCAATTAGGCGGCTTATGTTGCTTGTGTGTGTGCGACTGGAACAGATGGTGTAGAATCGGAAGGGAGAGTGAGAGAGAGTGCGCGCGAGATGAGAACGACTGTGATCAGTGGAGTGGGAATGCGAGAGAGAGGGAGAGAAAGAGAGAGAGACAGAAAGTGAAATTGAGCTGCTCCTGCTGCTTCACCTCCTTCACTTGCTTTTCTTGTTATTGTTGTTGTTTTTGCTGCTGCTGCTGCTGCTTAGCGCTTGTAAGTCTTCAATGTCTTCATACTTCTCGATGCTCGCTGCTCAACACTGCGCACCGTTGGCGCTTGTCATTGCACAACACTGCGGTCGATGGGGTAGGGGGTGTGCTGGTATTCGTGTGTGTATGTGTCTGCCTGAAGTGAAGTTGCCTTTAGACAAAATCAATAATCAATTGTCTACTTTCAGGCTTGAACCTTGGTGGCCTCTGCCGATAGGGAGTTGCGGCGTCACTAGTTGCTGCCTACACACTACACACACAGCTCGCGTGTGCGTATGCGTGTGTGTGTTCGCTTAATCTCTGCCGTCAGGACTTTTCGCTTTCTGTCGCGGCGCGGAAGTCCCTTGCGGCTCTGCCTGCCTACGGTTCTCGCTGTGTTTATAGCTTCCCGTTGGCTTCTTCTGCCAAAAAAGATTGCCCAGAGACAAGCGAGGAGACTGCGAAACTGAGAGACTGCGAGACCGCGAGACAGCGAGACTGAACACGGCACTTGGCTGTCGTTTCGATTCAATTCGATTCGATGCGATTTCGTTTTAACCTTTTTTGCTTTATGTTTTTCCGTTTCCGTTTCCTCTTTTTCCGCTCTGTTTGCAATATTAGTAAAAATGCAAAGAAAAAACAATTTTCGTGTATAATTTGTATATATTTTTACAGTTATAACAATATTTTGTTTTGTTTTGTTATTATTAATTTCAATATTGGTATAATATATGTTTGTGTATATATCGTTTATTTGTTTAATCTTTTTGGTTTTTGTTTAAGGAACTTATTAACACTTTTCTGCTTAGCGCTCTCAGCTGCGACACTTTTGTTTTAATTTTGAATAGTCTTTATTTTATATTATTCACTTCCTTTTTTTGGTTTTTATTTGTTTCACAAATTTTGCAACATTCTTTCTTGTAGTTTCTTTCTTTTGTTTTTTTTTTGTGTTAAAAATTTTTCGAAAATGTTTAAGAAATACTTTTTTTGGGAATTATTTTTACTTTCTGAGGGGGAAATAAGTAAATTTGCACTTTAAAAACTTGTTGTAGCTTCTTCACGGTTTTTCACTTGATTGCTTTTTGTTGTTGTTATTATTTTCTCTTTTGTTATGTTATTATACGTTTTTGCTTTTTTTTATTTGTGTTTTATTTGTTTTAGATTTTTTATCTTATTTTGTTATTGTAGTTGTCGTTTTGTATTAGTATGGAGTCTCAATTAGTGTGAAAACTTTTTCTAGTGTGTCTTTTCAGCGTTCCGCACGTATGAACCGACGAGCAAGGACTCGTCGTATCGTCTCAGCAGGTTTTGCCTGTTTGTCTGCCTTTTGCTTGGCTTGGCCAAACCCTGTCGGTGTCGCTGCTGTCACTGCTGCTGCTGTTTGTATTGCTGCTGCTACTGCTACGTCGACTGCGACGCAGACGGTAATACTGCTTTCCTTAAGGCGTTTCGTATTTCAACTTTATGGATGGTCGCTGCCTGTCCCTCTCTATGTGAGTGTTTGTGTGTCCGCCTCTCTTTGTTACTGTGTGTGTGTTAGTGCGAGTGAATCGTTTTTAATCGTCGTCGGCAGAGTTCGTTGTGCATTCGTTTCGCTTGTCGATGTTATTGTCGCACTGCTCTGACCTGTGCCTCGAATTTCACTTGTCTTGGTGGCCACGCTGGCTGCTGCGCGTCTGCTGCTGCTGCCAGTTCTGCTCCTGACTGCTGCTGCTTCCTGTGCGCTTACTCAGTCGTCGGACAGCGAGCACGAAACGACATTTACGTTTGTTCGCTCAATACTGAGCTGGCCGCACGCTCAACCACTTGTTTTCAAGCCAAACGTCAAAGCTGAAGTAGAAGCTGTAGCCGAACCAGTAGCCGAAACCGAATGCGATTCCGAGCCCAAAGCAAGAACACCAACAACTGAAGCCGAGGCCGAAGTCGCAGCGTCATGTGTAGAGTTTGACCCAACAGGGAAGAGAGAGAGAGTAAAAAAGAGCACAAAGCAATGAGAGCGCTTTGCATGAGAGAGCGGGAGCGCCGTTCTCGAACTCTGCGCATATTTTACCGGCATCACCCATATGTCGCTGTTGTTGTTCAAGCAGAGGGGCGGCTGCTGTTTCGACTGCTTCGAACTTTCGCACTTGGCTTGTCCCGAAGTGTAATAGGATTTTCCTATTAATCGTAGAAAGTTGTCAGCTTTTTCTCATATCTGCGGTTTCTTCAGTCTGCCTGCCTCCTGCTCCTATTCTGCTTGCGATTGTGGTTAAGTTTGCTAATTGATTTATTTTCCTTTATGCGTTGGTTAAACCCGCAAGGCAGCAAAGACAACGAAAAGACCTGACGGGAAAATGTGTTGAGTAGTGCAATGGAATTTCACAACAATTGAAGGACTATAAGTGACTGATTCAGAAAGCGTCAGAGAAGCAGGTGATGCGGAAAAGGGCACTCAACTATAAATGAAGCAGTAAAAATATATGAAGTCGTTAAATAAAAGAGATAAAAGAAAAACTTTACACAAAATCAAGAAGAAAATGTTTTTTTTTTAAATATATTATAATCCAAAATCTTTAAACCGTAAAAAATAAAATATAATAATCTAGCATAAAAATATATTATATTTTTTATTTTTTCGATTGTTATTTTCTTTTATGTATTATTTCATTTTTATTCAATTAACTTATTTTCTAATTTTTAAGCCTTATACCATTCTATCATATTAATTTGTCTTACTATATTTAAAGTCATTAAAAACCTTGTGCATCTTTCAACTTGACTCTCAATTTAGTTTTGCTACACCTTACTATTCCCTCTTTTCGAACTGCCAAACGAGCTCAAACAAGGATAACGTCCACACATTAGTGATAGCTGTAAAAAGCAAAGCAAAACAACTTCACCAAGTATTTACTCGTACTGCCCTGTACTAGACGCCAAGAACATGAATCAAGTCCGTGCCACCGAAAGGAGGCCATGAATAAAGTAGAACTACGCAGAGAACTACTCATAGTTATACTATGCAAAAATCGTCGTCATCGAGGCTGCCTTATATTCGATTCTGATTCTTGATGCCTCTGTGTGTGAGTCCTATCTAAAAATCATCAGCGGGGAAGACCCATGCCGTATTCGTTCGGATAGTTGTAGTAACAGTGTCCGCGGCATGTGCGCTTTATGAGCTTACAGAGTGAATTATAAGCTATGTATGTACGTAGTACCGTTTTGAATCAAGCTCAGTTGGATGTAGGAATAATGGGCTTACTTCTCAATTATTTGATGCTATTAATTTTATAAACAAAGTAATAGAAAAGTAAAGAGGTGTACGGTACAGAAAATTAAAAGAATAATATTTGAAATTCCTAAAACCCTTCCTTAGCCAATAATTACAGATCAATCTGCCTATTTGCGTACTTTAAAGAAATCTTAATCCAAAGTTACTATATGTACAGAGATAGCCGAGCCGAGCAAAAAGCCGGCTTCAATACACAATTTGTTGCACAAAAGTCTACACCGAAACTGAGTGGACTGAGGATTGGACAAGAAAACAGCTGAGCGAGCTGAGCTGAAAGACGCCACAGCATATCTCCCGTTCCAGGGCCTGTCTGTATCATGTGCTGTGCTTTGTGCCCAGAAGCTGCTCGTAAACTGTCCTACCGCAAGCGGAATGCATACCCAGGCAGGCTGGCATGCAGACTACGGAGCGAAGTGAAGCAACAGGGACACGACGACAACAACAGATGATTCGGTCTGGCGCCGGCGCAGTACGCAGCCAACGACAACGACTACGTCAACAAAAAAATCGAAGTTACGAGTTTCATTGAGCGAGCTCAGTTGGGGAAAGTCGTCGACATATACGACGTGGAGAGATTAGCGCCTGACTGGCGACGACGATGGCGACTCTTTTTCTCTTTCAACGACGGCGACTCGCAACGACTGGACAAAACAGCACAGGAGGGGTCAAAGACTGAGGCAGGGGTAAGGGGCAGGAGTAGTGGCAGTGGGTGGCCCCCAGCCACACGATGATGACGCCCACGCATATTTGTGACGTAAGCACGAACACGAGGCACAACAAGCGAATTCACGAAGTCCGACTTATTGCATCCTCTGTGTGTGTGTATGTACATAAGTGCGAGTCTCTGCGACTGTGTTTGTTCGTGCTTCCATTGTCTTTGCCTTTGACACCTTGACTGGCCACGCACTGAAACTTTTGAGCTCGTTGTTTGTAGAGACCGAAAAGTATTCGCACTAAGCATCTTCTGCAAGGGCTTACCTCTCACCTGCTTTGGTCGTTGTTAGGACCGCAATACAATGAGTTTATTTAATTGTTTTACTCACAATAAATTTAAAAGCAGATTTTGAAATTGTCAACGAAATTGTAAATTATTAGACCATGGATTTTAAAAAAATTCATGGTATATTGGATTTGTCGAAATTTGCGTAACAGGTAAAAAGAGGCATCTGTGACCCAATGAAGTATATATATTCTTGCTTAGGATCGCTAGCCCAGTCGATTGAGCCATGTGTGTCTGTCCACGCCTACTTCCACCCCCGCAAATCGATAAACCGTATAGCAGGCGCAATAATAAGGCTACAGTATTCAGTTTTGGTGTGTGTGATAACTAATTAATGGTTCTATACGGCAGCTATACGATTTGTCGGTCTGATCCGGCTCGTTCCGACTTATTTACGGCGTGCAGCAATAAGAAGCACGTATACTAAGTTTTATTAAGATAACTCTAAAACAAAGAGACTAGTTTGCGTTGCAACAGACAGACGGACATGGCTAGTTTGACCTCCCCATTAATGCTAATTAAGAATATATACGCTTTAGAGGGTCGGCGATGTCTCCTTAGGTGCGTTGCAAACTTCTGGCTAAAATTAACATACACTCTGCAAGGGTATAACAAATGTTGGTGTTGATAATGTGACAAAAAAAGCCACACCCCTGAGGAGCTGTGACTGAGGTTGTTGTTTCAACTATGTTATGCGCTCATAATTATGCAACGCTTATAGTTAGATATATATAAATATATAGATATCAATGTATAAAGCTGTTTGTCCATTAAAAAACGTGTCTTACCATTTATACCTAAGTTGGCACTTGATGTCAATTAAACGGACTTCCGCCGCAAGCATCTTTTGCCAATTGCCATTCAGTTTCCATCGCACTCGAAGGGCACCCAGAATAATCCCATCAATCCTCTTTCTCCCTTTCTCTTTTCCACGAAGCATAACACTCCCGTTTTCTGCTGTTTGCTTCCCATATTGCCTCTTTGTCGTTGCAGCTGACGTTGACATATAATACTGTGGGATGTGGGTCCTTAAAACAGGCATCCTGGCTAGCCGAAAGCTTTTTGCACAAATCTGTTTGCCTCTTTTGCCTTAGCTACAGCCAAACAGGAAATTGCATAAAATGTTTCAAGGACTGCTGCCAAGAATCAACCAAAGCCGTTGATTGAAAATTGAAGGGCAACAAATAAATAAATAAATAAAATGTATACATATAAGGGCGTCAATTCTGAAGTGGCGTCCAAGAGCCCGATCTTGGTTGTGGTGCGAGTACCGCTGTTGGCTCTGCTGAATCAGTTTGCCAACGGCAACGTGGCACAAATAACATCAAACTTCAAGGGTCATTTCCGCTTAAAATACCAAATCGGGTTTCTATGTGCGTCAAACTGAGGTAAAATGAAACATTTGCAGGCGTAGTGCACCTCGAACCCCCTCCTACTTGTAACTCACGTTCGCCTACGCTGCGAATAATTTTCTTAAATTAGTCTCCGGCAAAAAATTTCCTCGTGCTGATCCACGTCCACCTCATCATGCCGTGCACTTCTTCAAGCCGCTTGTTTTGCCGCGCTCAACTGGAAACATTGACATTTTCTGATTTTTCCCAAAGTCCTTAGAGCATGCACCCTTTTCTACACGCTCCTTACCCACACCCACGCCCACTATCACTACTATTCTGCCACGCCTCCAGATTGTTTGCTCGTAACGCTGAAATAAACCTGCCAAGTGACCATCGAAAAGGCAAAAGACTGCTGAAAGCGTTACTCAAGCGGTCGCCAAAGGATGAATGTGAAGTATAATGCAGTAATGCGTCTCTAATTCTACTGATTGGAACTGGCTATAAGTTCCCAATTCCTTCTTAGATGGGCGTTACATAAGACATTTATTCGACAGTCTAAAAGAACTGTAACTAACACAAACATTTAACGTTACATAAGCATGAGTGTTAGTTGTAAAATTTCAAAGAGGATATAGACGATATTCATATACATTATTTGTTAATAAGTATTATCAGGAGGCTTATTATACCATTTGACCATTGAAAATGGTCAAAAATGGTATACTAAGTTTGTGTAAATGTATGTAACAGGCAGAAGGAGGCGTGGCAGACTCCACAAAGTATATACATTCTGACTCAGGATCACTAGCTGTGTCGATTGAGCCATGTCCGTCTGTCTCTCCGTCTGTCCGTTTGAACGTATAGATCTCAGCTATTACAAAAGCTAAAGACACCACATTTCACATGAAGGTTCCTGTATACCATAGGTAGATCGAGTTTATTTTCAATTTTTGATGCCACGCCCCCCGCACACGCAAATCGATAATTTTCGATTATCAGGAGAAGTACTGAAGTTACAGCTTTCTGCTTTGGTATGAACAAAAATAATTGCAATATAAATCTATCCCCCAAACTACAATCTAATCGGACCATAAACACAGAAGTTATCCATTTTTTCCGGAGTTCCACTGCTTGCGCCTGTGCTGCGCGCCGTGACGTCATCATCACGATGCTTCGTTTCAGCCGTAGCGTGTGTACAGCTGATTGCTATGATGTTTTCACTTGTAGATGGTGCTATTCAAAGATAGATCTAATCTAAACAATAGGTGGCGGATAAACTTGTGCAGAGTTATTTGATGGAATTAAATGTGTGATAATTTGTTTCAAAACTGGGCGAATGGTATCTTACTGTCGGGCGCGCTCGACTGTAGCTTTCTTTACTTGTTTTTATCTCTCATTCTCCTTTTTTTTCTAATTTGTTGTATTTAAATAAATCATTTGGATTTAGAACACATTTCTTCCTGCTTTGCTTTTTACATATTTCATGGCCATTATTAAAAAAAATGCTCACAAAATATTTTTCTTACACATCTGCTTCGCAATATAAACTTTTCATACACTGTTTCAATCCTGCATCTTCACACCCCCAAGTTTTACAATCTTCATTGGTTTTCATCTAAGCATGTTAAGTTATGTTATAATAAACATTCATCAAGTCGAAGTGGATTCCGACTTATGAGTTATACAACACAATAATCCAAGGTAAATCAATAAAATGGTAAATGAATAAATAAATTAATTTCCGTCTGAGCCCACTCACACACACATACTTATGCGTATGTCTTGTCCCCTTTCTTGGAAACCAGAGCCTAACCAAGCGATTGCTGGGGTGGACTACGGTTGGATTGGTCTTTGACTTGCAGCTCACTTAATTAGAAATGATTGCGCCGAACGTGAAGCACTTTGATTGTTGCAATTACTGGGAAACACGCCTCCACAGGCAACAAAAATTAATTAAACTTTATTAAGAGGAGACAAGCTGTTTTAAATTTGCGAAGTGTGTCAAATTTAATTGATTGCAAACATCATCGCATGGCATTTGCAGGTCGCCTCGCATCGATTCGTGATCCAATTAATTTTTATACTATTCGACCATTGAAAATGGTCAAAAATGGTATACTAAGTTTGTGCAAATGTATGTAACAGGCAGATAGAGGCGTGGCAGACCCCACAAAGTATATATATTCTGACTCAGGATCACTAGCAGAGTCAATTGAGCCATGTCCGTCTGTCTATCGGTCTATCCGTCTGTCATAAATAATTGCCGTCTAAACATAAATAATTGCAATTACAATTCAATCAGACGATAAATACAGAAGTTATCCATGTTTCCGTTTTCCGTACTTCCACTGCTTGCGCCTGTGCTGCGCGTCGTGACGTCATCGTCACGATGCTTCGTTTCAGCCGTAGCGTGTGTAAAGCAATGCCTTTCTCACGTGTAGATAGCGCTATTCAAAGATAGATCTAATTTAACCAATAGGTGACGGATAAACTTGTGCAGAGTTTTTTGATGGAATTAAATGTGTGATAATTTGTTTCGAAACTGGGCGAATGGTATCTTACTGTCGGGCGCACTCGACTTGTTTTCTTTAGCAATTGTTGATTAATGCTGCTCGGGATAGCCCGAAATAACCGAGCAGCTTAGACGACAGCAAAATATGTATTGCGACTCACGCCGTGTGTCGATAGGGGAACAAATTATAGCATTCTTAACTGGGCAAACAAATGTCATTTTGATTGCCCGCACACGCCTTCACAGTCAGCGCGGTCATGGATTTGACTGCCTGTGTGGCGCCAATCCTGTGTGTCTTTTTCTAATATGCCTATTTATCCATGCACGTCATGGTATTCAAAGCCCTATTTATTTGCATATCCATATATTCCGGGTAATGATAGATATTCCGCTAGTTTGGTTACTGATTATAGTTCTTATAAAGGAATTCGCATAAAAATTACTAAGCTATGCCGCCAATTTTTTATTTCTTCATATATGTCTTACCTTCACTTACTCTTCTTTGATCACACGTCCACGCTTTTCCTGTAACATTGTACAGCCTGGTCCTAGTCTTGGTATTTTAACACCAATATCGATTATAAACCTTTTTTGACCTATTTGTATTGAATATGAGCTTGTCATTAACCGTAACTAATACGTACAGAGAAAGCTAGGGAACAATTGACAGGACAGCCGCTAGTGACGTCATCGTCAACTTCTATTCAAATGTAATGTCGTAAAATGCAAAATTATCGACGAGGAGAAAGTGGATGGGGGGAGAACAGTTGATGGAAGAAACCTCCAAGCTAAAGCTGACGAGTTTAAACACCGAACAGGACAGCACAGAAAACGCACACAGACAGCCCAGGCCCAACTAAGTAGACCGGCAGTTCATGGTCATGTGACATATGCCATATAAGCATTCAAGCCTCGAACTGCTGCATTCAGCAGCGCAGCGCTGATTTATGGCCCGAACAGGCTCAGGCTCCTTCTGCCCTTCAAGAGCACTTGGCACTCAAAAACTTTGCCTGGCAGTCTCAATTTGGGGCAGGGTGAGAGGCCGCGGTCTCACTGGGCGCGTAACAGTTGACATTGAGAATTGCATTAAAATATATATTTGGTAAACGGTTACGTGTATTTTTAGACAGCTTTCAGTTCGAGCTTGCTCTCTCTTGCCCTCTCTTGCTCTCTCTCTCTTTGACCATAAGCTTGCGCGAGCGAGGCGGCGTATGCGTAATGTGTACCAAAAATAACAATTAACTGTAGCTGGGAGTAAGAATAGTGACAAGTTTCAAGCTTTGGGAACGCTTTAACTAATGTATTAAACATTAACTGTTATAATGAAGATGTGTATTTGAATTAATAGACTATCTAAATTAATAGAGTAGACCAAAACGAAAGCTTAAATTTTCTAAATTTACATATGAAAGACGAAAAAATACATATAAATGGAAAGGCCTCAGACTGGCCTGGAGTACCTTGACATAAAACATTAACAGACACAGTAGAAAAAGGAAGTAGGAAGTTTGAGGGGCTCTGAAACAGTGTAACTCAAATTAATTGGGACTTCTTGATTGAACTTAAGCTGAACTCGATCGTTGGAATTATATATTTGTTTATCCCAATTCAAACCTTTCTGTGTGGTTCGACCCTTAAAAATATATTCTTGATCAAGACTACTAGCTCAGGCGACTCAAATATGTTCGCCTGTCTATCTGTTTAATCAAGATAAGTTCAGCTGTAATTAAATTTAGATATTCTAAATGCATCATAAAAGTTTTCGTAAAATTAGCAGATTAAGTTTAATTTAAATATGTATTAGGTAGCATATCCACGGACCTCGTAAATGAATAATCAAAATTTTCATTTCGATAATGTAAGCTCCTTTTTAATGACAACACTCCTTGATTTCATTTATAGCTCGCATAAAAATGTCAAAGTATTGTAAGAGTTGAAAATTCAAATTTCAAATACTTTTTATTGCAAGTTTTTAGTTGCAGGATTACTACGGGTGTCAACATAGAACAAAATCTCCCTCCGCTTGATAACCGATTGACTTTGATAATTGGTTTCTGGGTTTATTTGAACATGATTTTAGTAGGAGTTTCACAATTTTTGTCCATTTGCTCGGTCTATCTTAAAACGATCACATTGAAAGGCTTTTTATCCAAGCTTATTTATGTTTAATAGGAGAGCCACCTTTTCGCATTGTAATAGTTTAACATAATGAAAGATAGATTTAATTGGACTCTGTTGATGACACACTTAGATAATTTTTATAACTTTACTTATTGGAACAATGTTACAAACTGTGATAGATATTTATATATTATATATTTCAATTTATAATAACGCAATCGTCTATAACATACTCAGAACGCATTGTGCACCATAATCAAATTAAGCAAATTATCTAAGCGCAATTGTCTAAGTAAAAGTAAAAAAAGAGGGCAGATTCGAAATAATGTTAAAGGCCCAAGGTCTGTACACTGTTAACTCGGTATATTCTCCTATTCAAGTTCAAGGTACGAAGCAGGCTTCTCTTGTGCTTTATCCTTGTTGCGCGCCTTGCTCCTTATCTATGTATATATAAATACATACATATCCATATACATATATATATTTAAATATATATGTGTGTTTATGCACAGTTGTCGCTAAATCGAATCACAGCTTCCGTTGCAAGGACAATGCTGAGCTTTATGCAAATCCTGTGGTCATTGTGGCGCAGTATTTATTTTAAGTAATGCCAAGTACGCTTCCGTTAAGTGCTGGGAGAAGCAGGAGAAGGCAGCTGGAAGAGGCCAAACATCTATCTCTATTTTTCAGTCCTCAACTTCTTTATTTTTAGGATGAGGAATGAGTTGTAATCTTCTCCCCTTTTCGGCCTTTTTTTCCATTGTCTCTTACTTTCCCCTACTTCTACCACCCTCTCTCTCTGACTTATCTGTCTGTCCATTACGCGTCTGTGTGAACCCACAGATCTCAGCTATTAAAAAATCGAAGAGACCCCAAATTTGACACCAAATCACAAGCTCCTGAAATTTGAGGTGCCACGCCCACCGCCTCTGAAAAAAGCTTTATACATTTTTGAGTTTGTTTTGTCATAAAAATATTAAAGTTTCATCTTTTTGCTTTAACACACACATAGATATACATTATATGCATATATATTTCAAATCACAAGCCGATCGGATCATAAATACAAAAGTTAATCAATTAAACGTATGTGCTGTCGCTGCTTGCGCCTTTGCAGCATATCGTGATGTCATCGTCGCGATACGTAAAGCTGATTGCTATTACGTTTTCATACGTAGATGGCGCTTTTCAAAATAGATCTAATTTAAACAATAGGGTGCAGATAAACTTGTGCAGAGGAATAAAAGTGTGATAATTTCCCAATAGTAAAAATCTCGCTTCTTTTCTGAGACCCAAAAGCTTCCTTACATCTGATATTTTTAAACCCAAAAATGTGGATGTCTTATTTTTCCTTTTTTTCGATGAACATCCTCCTTCCCCTTCATCCAGCTTCCCCCAAATTCTCATGCCCGCCGCTACTCCCATTCCCTTCCCATATCCCAGCTGGGTGTAGTTGTTTCCATTCGCAGCTCTTGTCTGGCATTTAAGTGCGATGAGCAATGGAAATGTAACTGTAGCATTTCATTATTCTCATTATAATTGTTGCTGTTGATTTAGACATTGTTGTTGCGTCCTTTGTTTCCTTTTGGGTCTCCCATCTTTGGAGACGTTGATGAGTTTTATATTCATTTATTCAGCTGCCTTGGCATTTTCTCAGCTATTATTAGAGCAATGACTACCAAAATTGGTGACTGTATGTGCCATTATTACACGCTGCTTTGTATTTTGACTCTTTCCGATCCTTTCCGCCGCCGTAAATAAAAACAAGCAAGAACGGCTACAATCAAATGTTGACTGTATAAGACCATGGATTTTTTAAGATTATAAAAAAAAAATCAGATTGCCAAAACTGTTATTGGTAAACGTGTTTTTCAAAAAAATAATAAAGAAATAAGAAATATAACAAGTAAAGGTAGCTACAGTTGAGCGCGCCCGGCAGTAAGATACCATTCGCCCAGTTTCGAAACAATTTATCACACATTTAATTCCATCAAAAAACGCTGCACAAGTTTATCCGCCACCTATTGTTTAAACTAGATATATTTTTGAATAGCGCCATCTACATGTGAAAACTGCATAGCTTTACACATACTACGGCTGAAACGAAGCATCGTGACGATGACGTCACGACGCGCAGCACAGGCGCAAGGAGTGGACGTACGGAAAACGGAAACACGGATAACTTCTGTGTTTATCGTCCGATTGGATTGTAATTTGGGAAATAGATTTATATTGCAATTATTCATTATTCATGCAGAAACCTGTAACTTCAATACTTCTCCTGATAATCGAAAATTATCAATTTGCGTGGGCGGTGGGCGTGGCATAAAAAATTGAAAATAAACTCGATCTACCTATGGTATACAGAAACCTTCATGTGAAATATAGTTTCTCTAGCTTTTGTAATAGCTGAGATCTAGACGTTCAAACGGACAGACGGGTGGACGGACACACGGACAGACGGACATGGCTCAATCGACTCAGCTAGTGATCCTGAGTCAGAATATATATACTTTGTGGGGTCTGCCACGCCTCCTTCTGCCTGTTACATACATTTGCACAAACTTAGTATACCATTTTTGACCATTTTCAATGATCGAATGGTATAAAAAATAATACAGTTCAGTTTTACTATGAATGATAACTATCACCACCTTAACGATCGCTGAAAATTTTGTTCCGATCGGATAATGAACATAAAAGTTATTCAATGTTTCATATAGATTTCCACTGCGACCACTGTAAGCAAGCAAGCAGTGTTTTTTCCAAGCATTGTTTTTTTCCAACTGCTTGGCGTCTAACTGAAAATTATGTTTTGTTTTTTTTTTTGTTTCTTGAAAATCGCATTTACCAATAACAGTTTTCTCAATCTGATTTTTTTATAATCTGCGAAAATCCATGGTCTCATACAGTCAACACTTGACTGTAGCCATTCTAACTTGATTTATCTTACATTTGTGAAAGCAAAAACTTTTTTTATTATTTTTAGATTTTAACTTTGCATCAATATTGTAAGTTCATGGCCTTTTTAGGTCCCATATAATTGTAGCCATTCTTTATTGTTTCGCAAACAATTTTGGTGAACGAGCAGCTAATTAGCGGGTATATATAACAGTCGAGCACACTCGACTGTAGCTTTCTTACTTGTTTTTAGTAAGTACTAACAAGTAAGAAAGCTACAGTCGAGAGTGCTCGACTGTTATATACCCGCTACCCAGCTGCTCGTTCATCAAGAATACACGTACGCACTATTCGGCCGTGCAGCTTTCAGATACGATAAACGTTGACTTGAATAACTTCTGTGTTTATAATCCGATTGTTACCAAATTCAGAGATTATCTGGCTAGCTATAGTTATCATATAAACAGAAAATGAAAAATATGGCTTCAAAATTGCACCTGTAATCCATTTTTTTTTTATTTACGGGGACGGAAAGAGGCGTGGTCAAAATCCAAAATAAACTTGATCAGCGTGCAATAATAACTCACATTGTCACCAAATGTGGTAGTCCTAGCTCTTATAATAGCTATATCGACTCGGCAGTTGATCCTGAGCCAGAATATATACACTTTATGGGGTCGGAGATGTCTCCGACTGCCTATTATATACATTTTCGGTTTGAACAAAGGTATAATACCCTTCTGCTCTATGAGTAGCGGGTATAAAAATCGCCTCCGTGATGGTTTGCCTGCCCGTTGTTAAGACTCTTACGTTCTTCTCGACACACCTCCTTTTTACTGGTCAAGGTCAAACGTGAGCTAGGCTTAAAACTCCGTGTGGACTCGAGCAAAACTTTCGTCGTTTAACAACTTTGCCATTAGACGCGACTCGAGGCGCTCCCGCTAGTTGACTGTGATGTCACGCCGCTTTCCACTAACTGTAAAACTCAGCTGACTTTCTGAACTGTCCAACATGAATTAAAATATTACGGCACAATTGTTCAATCCACGCCTACAGAGTGAGCCCAGCGCGCAGTGGACAAGTTCATAAATTACGCCCACGTCGAGGCAACCTTTGCATCCATTCAAATCAATGACCAAAAACTAAAGCAGTTACTACAGCAAAAAATCACAAGCACAACGTCTGCGACGTCGACGACGGCAGCTCGAAGTAAACAAATAACTTACAACATAATTCAATTTGCCCTGCCTTGCCTCGCCTTGCCTTCCCTGCACTACAAAGCAGGCAACGCTTTTTGCAACTAATCACATAGATCATTACAAGCAAATGTTTGAGTGCGCGTTAGGCTGAGCGCTGTTTGAGTAGCCAACAAAAAGATATGAAGTATTCCCCAAAAAATACAAAACGTAAATACACAGCACATCAACAACAACGTCAAGTAAATTTGCTGTTTTCTTTTGCTAGAAGCCCACCTTCATTTACTTTGCTTACAATTTCCAATTTCTCATCGATTCCGCCTTCACCTTTTTGTTTCGATCTGTTCGCATGTAAAGTAATTAGCGAGCTATTCCTAGTAGTTTTATTGCTAGCCCAGCCTGACTTGCTGGTTTTCATTTGAGTTTCGGTTTTCTAGTTTTCGATTTTGAGTTTTACATTTCAACTATGCATGTTATAACCGTTTGTTCTTCAATAGAAAACTGAACTGTACAGCAACATGAAACAACATTTTACACGCTGTCTCAAAACCAAACCAAATCGAAAATTTCCTCTGCACACACTTATTTAATATTTAACCATGTGTGTGCTGTGGTTAGACTGTGTTTGAGCGTGTGTTTGTGTGTAGCTTTTGACTCTGTCCTGGCGGTATATTTATCGCATTTATTTACTTTACTTCTTAGACGCGTCGCGTCTACATTTAGCCGTAACGCTCTCGCACCCATTTTTGTTTTCTTCTTCCATTTGGCCTGCTGTTTTGGGTGCACTCCAATCCGTTGCTCAATTTCGTTGGAAAATATTTGCAGAGCTTTTCGATACGCAACACGTGCGGTAACATTTGTTTCGCAGTACGCCTAAAAAGCTGGAATAGCTTTATTTATAGGCGTCTTAAAATTACAATTTTATAAGAAAAGGGAATGTGGAGAGCATGGGGTGTGGGGTTGAGCATGGCTAATTGACAACTTGACATAGCGCGGCTGACAGGCGATTTAATTAAGGCAAACTGCGCTCGAGTGCGCACAGCATTAGTCTAATCCCGTTAGTTTTAATTGGCCATGTGTATCACACACAATGCACACGCAAAGGCATATTCATATACAAATTGCAGCAGTCCCGAAAGTTGTGTGGACTATGCCCAGCGGGTGACTGGACTCAAAGCTCTTAAATGCGACTCGCTTAACGGCAACTAATTGACAATGCCACGTAACTGTATGAGGCAGAAGCCAAGGCAGACAGAGAAGGAGAGGGAAAAAGAAACTGTGCTGCTAACGAAGAGCTACGCATGGTTAATGCTTAAATTATCTGAAAACAAGTAAGAAAGCTACAGTCGAGTGGGCTTGACTGTAATATACCCGCTACCCAGCTGCTCGTACATCATTTATTTGCGGAACAATAAAGAACGGCCACAATCATATTTTGACCATAAAAGCCCACGGACTTACAATATTTATGCAAAGTCAAAATCTGAAATAAAAAAAAAAACATTTTTGCACACATTTCATTTTTGATGCGGGCGGGACTCGAACCCGTAAATGCATAATAGTACTATTCGTTTTGCAGTCCACAACTTAACCCATTTCACCACCGTACACGCACACACGATTCGGCACAATGCTGCAAGCAGCGCTGCCGGCAGCGCTGCTTACAGCTATGGAAAACGTTAAGCTGAATAACTTCTGTGTTTATTATCCGATTGTTACCAAATTTTCAGAGATCATCTGGCTAGCTATAGTTATCATGTAAACCGAAAACAATATGGGATCAAAATTGTGCTTGTAATAAATTTTTTTCGATTTACGGGGGCGGAAGGGGGCGTTGCCAAAATCCAAAACAAACTTGATCAGCGTACAATAATGACACATATTATCACCAAATTTGGTAGTCCTAGCTCTTATAATAGCGGAGATCTAGATTTTCACACGGACAGACAGACAGACGGACAGACGGACATGGCTATATCGACTCGGCTGTTGATCCTGACCCAGAATATATATACTTTATGGGGTCGGAGGTGTCTCCTTCTGCCTGTTACATACATTTTCGGTTTGAACAAAGTTATAATACCCTTCTACTCTATGCGTAGCGGGTATATTAATAAATTTCGCTCAAAAACGTTCAGCTTTTAATGCAATGCCACGCAAATTGTTCACACTTTTATCCAACATCAATTAAGATATTGCCTCAGTTCTACCTTACTTTAAAATATATTAATAAACGGTAGATAAATACTAACAAAAAGAAACGCTTAAAGCAGCAAGTCTGCGAAAAATTTTCAAAGACTCAAGCTGCTGCTAAAATTGCCGAGGAGTGTATATATGTATGTTGGTAAGCCGCAATGGTTTGTGAAATATTTTGAAACTTTTATGGCGGTTTGTCATAATTTTGCGAACACGTTTCGGCCATCAAATTTGCGAGTGGGCATAGGTATGCCCTATAGCAGCGTGAAGAGGCACAGTGGAACGAGATTGTTTTTGTGTGCAGTGTACAATTCCATAGATATAGACGTACGAGTGTGTAAGCGAAGTCGGCTTCTTTTTTTATTTAAAAGTTCCAAGCTAAAAACTATATTTGATTTGGTTTTCTTAGACAATTCAAACAATGTATTTTCAAACTATACCTATGAGTATTTTTCAAAACAATTAACAAATAAAACGTATAAATCAATCAATCTAAAAATAGTTTCTCAAAAAAAACATTTTACTTAAAATAAGTCCAAAATTGTTCAACAGTAGATAGAAACAGGACTAAAAGTATACCTGAATTTAATTGAAATTTTAATATTCCACAACCTTACACATATTTCTGAGCTCATCTCATTGTGCTGCGAGCTCGTTATTATGTCGTTTGCCACGTGCTACTACACTTCGCCAAAATTATGGCTACGTGCCTGAGGTACAGTCGAGTTGTGGCAAACGTGGCGAGTTTTGCAGCGGATTTCATGTTTGTTCGATTTCTCGACTCGTATTACGAACAGTTACTTAACTGTTGGCAAACACATCTTATCGCATCGGACATAATCGCAGCATTTTTCCACACTCGAGTGGTACCTGCACATATAACATTTCCACATACTTACGTATCCTCTGCAGCTCAATCATCTATCTCATCTATCTTTGTATATCAAAGTCGCCTGACTTTAGTCTCTTATCGCATCCGTTGCTGTCAGTTGCAGAAAGCAGATTGCAGATTGCGTTGCGAGGTTTTTTGTAATTGTGATGGGCTGTGGAGATAAAGGTGGCGTAATGGTGGATCGGAACTGGGTTCGGCAAACTAAATATTATTTACTGTCCGCTTTGGAGACGCAAATAGCGCGCATAAATATCATAAGCAGCAGAATGTGCTTTAAAGCGATGTCATTTTATGTATCAACTACATCATAAATAAGCCAACTCCTACGCCAAAACAAAAATAAAAGAAAGATAATGTTTTTTGGCAAACTCGACAAATTTCCATTTGCAATACAAAACGTTAGTCGGGGGCGTTTGCCAGTCAATGAAATGTTGCTATCTTTATCAATGGTTGCCTGCTCAAACACTCACACTCCCCTCCTGCTTGTGGCGTATGTGTAACATTTCTTTAGGCCACAAGTCGACCTTTTGTGGGGCGACTTTTGAGTGCAATAACTGCAAATCCAATTGATTAAAAAGCAATTTGCTTGCTCGGAAAAATTACATATATGCGTATATATAGCTTGTTGACGGTGGCGGCGGCAACCACGCCCACTCCAACGCCTCCCACTCCACAATGCGCTGCGGCGCACTAAACCATAAATTATGATGACAATAAAAGCGCATATCTAACTGTTGTGAATAGCCCCGCCGTCTCACCCACACTTACATGTTGCCAGCCCGTTGCAATTGCAAAATGGCCTTTTGTAATGGCTTTCGCCTCAGTACCGCCCGCTGAGACCACGCCCGCTTCGTTAGAGTACTGCTTGCATGCCGCACGCTGACATTTTATGCAACATTTTGTGGCAAAGGTTCGTGCATTTTATGGCTCTTATTGACAGGCCTCCAGCAAATAAACCAAACCGCCCCACCACCCCCTTAAATCCACCGATTCGGACAGACCCATTCTAAATATCGGTACCCCTTGTATTGGCAGTCGCGTTATGCTTACAAATGCTTTGTGCCAGCACTTGGGAACTTTCTTTCCTTTTTTTCCGACATTTCACTGACAGCTGTCACTCTGCGAGCAGAGGGAAACGCTGCAACGCGTTACGAGCCGACGCCAGACAGCGCTCAGCGTAGCCCGACAGGCACCTGGTTACGAGCGTATCAAAGCGTAGCGACACCAAAGCCACAGAGAGAAACCCAATAATTGACTTGTGTTATATTTTCTGTTTCGTGACAAGCAAAAAGAAATTGCATAAAAATTTGTTCTTGTTACCGAACACTACGCTTTAAATTACCGTAGTTACGATTTTAAATTCCTTGCGGTTTGAACCAAGCGTTTTTTAAAATTAGAAGAATTGCGGTTGCTATTCGAGTGTAATTAATTTGCGGAGGCGACAATGGGCATGGCCTAATATAAAAAAACTGTCAAAGCTTATGACCCAAACGAATATTTTCACCAAGTCTGCAAGAATAACCATAGGTTAATTGAGATGCAGGTGCCTCCCTCTGCCTGCATGTATTTTTATACCATTCGACCATTGAAAACCAGTTTTGAACTGGTATACTAAGTTTGTGTAAATGTATGTAACTGGCAGAAGGAGAAGTGGCAGACCCCACAAAGTAAATATGTTCTTGCTCAGGTTCACTAGCCGAGTTTATTGAGCCATGTCCGTCTGTCCGTCTGTCTATCCGTCACGCGTCTAAGTGAACACACAAATCTCAGCTATTATAAAAGCGAGAGACACCAAATTTGGTATGAAGGTGTATCAACATTACAAGCTCCTGAAGTTTATTTCAAATTTTATTCTATATGCATATATTTTCCAAATTTCAAGCCGATCGGATTATAAACACAAAAGTATTCAATTAAACGTTTTAAGTAGTTCCGCTGCTTGCGCCTTTGCAGCATGTCGTCATCGTCGCGATGCTTCGATTCAGCCGTACCGTGTATAAAGCTGATTGTTATGACGTTTTCATGTGTAGATGGCGCTATTCAAAGTTAGAGCTAATTTAAACAATAGTTGGCAAATAAACTTGTGCAGAGGAAATAAAAGTGTGATAATTTCTTTCGAAACTGGGCGAATGGTATCTTACTGTCGGGTGCACTCGACTGTAGCTTTCTTTACTTGTTAATGGTCGAATGGTATAAAAATCAGCGACGTGCGACGGGCATACCGAATAGCAACAGTTACAGAAGGAAAGAGTACGGATCACTCCTCTCCTCCCCCCCTCGCTATGAATGGCGGAGAGGCTGATGGTGTAACGTTGTCGCCTTGACAGGATGCCCACGCGCTGGTCCTGCTGGTGGTGCCGCTGGAATTTCCAGTTTTGAAAGCGGAAACGCTGCGTCAACTGTTTCGGCTTCTGTTTTCTCGCTACGCTGTCATAAAATGAAACCTAATGGCGCACGCACACACAAAGAAAAAAAAAGAAAGGAAGAGAAAAGGAAGAAAAAGAAAAACACGCACACGCACAGGGAGTCAGAGCGAGGCAGACTCAATGGAGACGTAGTATTTTACAACAATTCGATGGGATAGTTCAAATATGTATTTGGATAGGAAAACAACATAGACAATGCGCTAACCGCGCAAAACGCCCACGCGTGCAATCAACTTTCCAGGCTGCCAGACATCTAGAAAACTAACAAACTACGACTATATCGGGAGGGCACAGTTCACACACATACACAGATAGATGGTCAGGCCATTTGTCCGCCTGTATGCGTGGCGTAACTCCCAATGAATGGTTTTTCAAGCAGCTACAATACCCAGTATGTGTAGTAGTTTGTGCATTTGTGTGTGTATGTGCTATGCAATTGAGCGTAGGCGTTTGCCGCTAAATATGCTGGCGACAACTCTATGGGTCGCTTAGCCATTCTGAGATTTGAGCAATGGAACAATGGTTCTATTGAGAGACGATTGCTGAAAGTTTGAAATTTTATTACTGCCGCACACATTTGCATTGGAGAGAGCAAAAGCAAAGAGAAAGGCGGCAGAGCGCTTGGGCGCGTCATCTGGCAGCGCATGATGTTAGGTCATTCGATTATTCAGTGTCAATTGGTTCTGCATTTAAGTGGACACAGTGGCCAAACACAAACAAACGCAAACATATACACACACACACACACACACACACACACACACACACACACACACACACACACACACACACACACACACACACACACACACACACACACACACACACACACACACACACACACACACACACACACACACACACACACACACACACACACACACACACACACACACACACACACACACACACACACACACACACACACACACACACACACACACACACACACACACACACACACACACACACACACACACACACACACACACACGGTACTTGGACAGCTCTCCTATCTGGAGCTGTGTTACAAGCAAAGTAACCTACTTGGCTAGTGCGCGGGCAGTATCACGGACCATGGCACTGAGACTAATCAGAGGCTTTTCAACCGTTTCGGATGACGCAGCGCATGCTCTTTCAGGCATTATACCCATTGACCTGGAGATAAAGGGCCAATATCTAGCGCGAGAAGGAGTTAACCAAACAGAGATTCTCGAGTGGATTCGTGGAGTCTGGCAGTCTAGGTGGCAAGAGTCGCAACGTGGGCGATGGACGTACCAGCTCATCCCTGACCTATCGGAATGGGCAGAGTGTGAGCACAAAGAGGTGGACTACCACATGACCCAGTTCCTAACGGACCATGGTTGTTTCCGAGGGTACCTGTCTAGGTTCCACCA